>VWZZ01004296.1:147000-269545 GCA_013399095.1 Psophia crepitans | reverse complement strand
CTCGGGCCCCCAGGAACCGTCCCCCCCGCGGCCGCGGCCCTGCCGGGAGCACCGGCGGCTTGCCGAGAGCGGTGCCCAGCCACCCGCGGGCGGTACGAATGGGAACGGCACTAAAGGTGCGGAGTTAATTCGGCAGAGCCTTGGCGGAAATGCAAAGGCAAAGGCAGGGGGAAAATATATTGGGTTTTGCCAGGGAAAATGTAATTCCGGGAGGGAGTTTATCTCAAGGCACTGGTTTATCACAGCAGACCGGTTATCCCGGCGCCAGGGCAAACACCTTGGCCGACGGCCAGGCGTTAGGGAGCAGAGCCGGGGGTGAGAGCTCTGGGGGGTGCCCGGCCTTCCCAGGAACAAAATGCTGGGAGGGCAGGAGGGGGAAACCGGGCAGGAGCCGGTTTCTGTGCCCTGAGTAAGGGGTGTCACAGCTTCCAGCCCGCACGTGGCTCCTGGAATGACTGCTGCGGGGGCAAATTTAGATGCCTGTGTAGTCATTCATGCTCATGGAAAAGTTCCTATCGGAGGGCGGCCCTAAATTGAAGGGTTTGAGGGGCTGACTGCTCCATTGCTCTCATCACAGGGATGCTGAAGTCCTGTTCCTCTAAGAACGTGTTTGGAAAGCGCCTCAATACCTTCATGCCTAAATGTTTATGTCTTTCTGTAGTAAAGAGGTTATATTCCCTTGTACCCAAGAGACTGCAGTTATGATGATATTTTAGACATACCTACTTTTCACCTTTCTTCTACTTACTAGTTTTTCCCTTTAAAAAGCAACCCAGACCCAAAAAAACCCACCCCACACCACAAAAAATTACCGTGTGTTTTTGACAAGTCAGAATCTGCGGTAATCTGCAGCTCTGTCCTACAGAACTAGCGCCTCTGAATTTTAAAAGTACTTATCTCAACACAAATTCATATGCTAGTAGAAGAATAAACGATAGCCATGCAGGAAGAATTTGTATTCATTGAGGACTTTGCTTTGTAAAACTCTGTTTTATAATATGTCAGGTTTTGCATTTCTGGTCTCTGTTGTTTAAGCTGACGAGCAATAAACTACCTTTTCTTTTTGCTTCCATCACTAAAAAGTTAACAATTTGCTACAGCATCGAAGGGAGCACAAAAAAAAAGAGTAAAAACTCCAAGTGAAAAATACTTGAAAAAAAATAATCTTGAAAAATCATACGTACTCTTGTTTGTAATGTGTGAAATTATTACAAGTATGTTCACTATGAGGACTATTGATAGATGACTCACAATTTAGCTAAACTCAATAAACCACATACTGTGCCTATCCCAGTAGGTGACTCATGCATTTTGTATTTCAAGTATCAAATGTTTGCCAAAAACAGTATTTAAAAAAGTAGGAAGATTGTTGAAAAGGGTTTGTGAATAGGTTGGGACTACCCACTGGCAGCTCTTACTTCTGTTCTGACCACTTACGTAGGATTTCGTGGCACCACCGCAGTATTCTGCTAGGAGTGCTTAGCCACAGCAGCCCCACCTTATGCACTTCATATGCTTTTTTCTCGTGTATATTGTGCCTTCTTTAAATACACACACACTGGAAGTTAATGTGATACTTTAAAGCAGTTGTGTTTTAAAGAGAAAAGCCTGCAGAGTAAACATTTTCCCTACAGAGTCACTGCTCCGTAATTTTATACACATTTCCTAATTTTTGTAGCACTGTGCTTTGCCCTTCTAAAATTAAATGTAAAAAAAAAGAAAAGTAAAACAGCAATCTCAAAAGAACTATTCAGCTGGTCCCTGAATACTGTATAATAGTATTTTAAATCGAACGACTCAATGTAAAAGTGGCAGAATTAGGCCCACAAGAAGGAATAAGTTTTGTTCTGGCATCGACGCCTTTTCACTGTTTCAGCAGCCTGCAGGGTGGCAAAGGAAGCTATTACATGCTGGCGACTCAATAGGTTAGCTTAGATGTTAGGCAGTTTTCCAACCTCATTCGTACAAGCTTCAGAATACATCTGGATCTTATTTTTAACTTTGAGCAGGAGTTACCTGATCGCAGAATATCGTGCATTGCATATGCAGAGCATCCACATATCATAAACCCTTCTGTGAAGGCAGAGAATCATGTGCCTTCATGGCACGTGATGAGGAAGGTCAGTTTTTTCACTAGGACCTGTGAATTGTATGTATTTATAATGAGCGTGAATTAAGGCATCTGTTTTCTGGATGACTCAGAATAGGTGAAATATTTGGTGAAATATTTGGTGAAATATTTTTACATGTCCGGCCACCCCCTTAACTGGTATCAAACAGTGCAATTTCATTACTGAACTTCTCTGCATCTTCCTTCCCAGTATTCCTTTGGCACTTTCCCTGCTGAGCTGGCTCTTACTCTGACTTTGAGTCCCTTCTGATCCCTGGAAGAAGCCAATACGGTGTCATCTGAAAAGAAATTAAGTCAAAGTTCATGTTGACTAGGGGTATATTAAGTTGATGGAGTAACAACTTTCATATATGCAGCAGTGGTGAAACTAAGCATAGCATCAATCCCTGAACTTTAATTTTGTTCATTAAAAACCTGGCATGAGCTGTGTTTTATTCATTGTTTTGTCAATGACTTCACATTTGCACCCTGTTTTTCTGGAAAAAAATATCAAAAGAACTCATGTGGAAAAGTATTGCAGGAAAACGTTTGATCTATTTTAGTTTCATTTAATGAAATTTAGCATCCAGAGAACAAGTAGGAGGAACAGCTTCAGTATGCCCAGGCAATGCTCCAAAGGCCTTTAGCAATTGCTTTGTAAGAGGATCATTAGCTTGTTGCCTATGAAATTACCGAACTGATCTCTTCATATTGACATGGGTGCAAGTTATGCTACTTGAAGGATATAATAAATTTTAAGCAGTCAAAGTGTACATACTTTGTTCGTAATATGCACTTTCCCAATTGCTCTATGTTGTGAGCGAGTACATATACAATACGGAAAATCTTAAATGGCATACAGAATTTTTTAATATTATAAAGACTAAGGAATTTATGCACATGGGAAATCATATTAGTTGTCAAATGATGACAGCTGTAATATTAACATTATTAACAAGGGGCCAGAGTGTTGTTTTACTAGCCACGGATCATGCTAGAAATGCTTTTTAACATCAGAGGCTCAATATTTATCAAGAGCATTTGATTTAATAACATCCAGTGTACCAGTAACAGTACTCCACAGTTTCCATTAGTTTGATTGAACGTTATATCTGTCTAAGCAAACCAAGCATTAGGCGCTTCAGTGAAAGTCATTTGTAATAGAGAAAAATATAATGCATGAATATTTCATCAGTAGATGAATATCCATCAAAACTTTACTTGAAATGCTTGAAAGTACCTACTGAATGTTTGCCAGTTATTTGATAAAACAGAGATGGTTGTAATGCTGCTGTTGAAACAGGAAAAAATCTATTAGATCATTTAACGTACTAAAACAATTATGGTCTAATTATAAGGATCGTAATTATATGTTCTTGATGCCTTTAATTGTGCAAGCCTCACTAATTAACATTAGAAATTCAATCAAAACAAATTATCCTTTAAAATTTAAGGATGAACTTAAAGAGAAAGATCACATTTCCCAAGTCAAACTATTATAACTTTGAATCCCACCTGATAGTAGGAAACTCTTCATATGCAGGTATGCAGCCTCTCTCTCTTTCCATTTCCTAAATTTTATTCAGTGTATATATATATATATACACACACATATATGTATAGATAGATAGATAGATGCAGAGAGACAGAGAGGTACACACTCAAGTGACTTACCCTTCTGTAACGGTACAATGTCAGTTTTGCCTGAGCAAAATCTGACAGAGATTCTTGTGGCCTGGGTTGTTGCTTGTTTCCTCTGTTGCTTCTCGCCTCTCAGGACCATGGATTATTTATAGAAGAAACAAAACACAGTTTTGAGGAGAAACATTCCGTTCTTTCATAAAGTTTAGACATCCCATGTCATGAAGACAGTCAAAGAAGAGCTGGTCAGACACTTTCCTATACATAGTATTGGTTTTGAAAACATCTTTTTTGCAGAACTGGGATTAGCTTAATTATTTCAATCCTGTTGTCATTTTCAGTCTTCCGCTGAATGGATTTCTCTGAGTATCAAGCCAGTTTCAGTCAAAATATACAGGGTTTGGGGTTTCTTTTTTGCGTCTATTGAAGTTACTGTTGTGCTTTGCAGGAAGTATGAGTCAGTTGCTTGTAGCCCCTGCATCCCTATGTGGAGGAGACTCACAACCGTTGAGACACATTGCACAAGATGCCCAGAGAAGTACAGCTCTGGGAATAGCCACCCAGTAGAAGTGAACAGGGCAGAACCATTTGAAAACCTCTGAAAAATGTAGACCCATATTTAATCCAAAAGGAAAATAATATATCACTATTGGAGTATTTAAGTGTTGGAGTTTTCCATAAACAAAAATTTCAAAGTATCAGAATTTCTTATGAAGTGGAAATTCCCTATTTTTGGCTAGCTCTATTCCTACATCTAGTTCAATGAGGTTTTTTAGTTATTTTTTTTTTATTTCATAGCCTCTCAACAGAATACTTACAGGAAAGCATACTGTGGAGATTAAAAAGTAAAAGAAGTTCAGTTAGTTAAGACATTGCATTAAAGAGATGAATGTAAGAAACCTCACCAGAAAGAAGATAGCTCAAAACATGTACCTTTCAAATATTATTCAAATCCTTTGTATTACATTTTCTTTCTACTGAGACTGGACTCTAACAAAAACACATTCTCTCTCTGTCATTGAACATTTCAGAATGGGAAACATTCACGAGAACAGCAAAATGGAAACCTGGGAGAACCTAGCTTCTCTCTTTCCAAAAGAAAGCAGCATATAGAGAGTAAGCACTGGCTGTGCCCACTCACTGTATATTTGCGTTCTGCTCATTTTCTCTGGTTAACCAAAGCAGAACTGCTGTCTAATGAAGATTTTAGCCATCTGCCAGTGCTCCTTTCTTTTAAGCAAATACACACATTCAAAGGTCTGACCACAAATTCTGCTGAACACTGAGGGCACTAGTCAGTTCCCTAAACGTAGGAGCCCAGTGCTAACTGAGAGACCGTCAGATAGTCCAGGCATCCCAGAGCAGGCAGGTGCGATTGCAGGAGGTGCCGGCACTTTCTGGCATGGCCAGTCCCTCAGCATCTGCTCTAGGATTCTTAGTCAACTGACCTTCACCGTATCTCTCCAGGTAGGGTCTGCTGACCTCTAGGCAAAGGTAGCGCCATTTGGGTTAGTTCAACTCCGTGTTTCTGGCTGACTTGGTACTTTAGAGTGAAAATGAAACAATATAAGATGTAAAAAAATGCTAGACTAGTTAACATAGCCTAAGTTATTTTAAGTTCATCTTCAAAGTGATCTTGATATTAGGACTGTGAGCTTTCAAAAGTCTTCACTGATCATTAAATAAGCTGTTACTTGAGATCCAAGTATATTGCTAGAAAGACTTGACTTTACCAGAGCACATCAACCACAGCAGTGATCAGTGCCAGTGAAAACTGGTGCATAATTGTTCACAGAATAATTGCATTGGAGTATTTAAATTGTAAGTAGAAAATTCAGACAACTCCCTGTGTGATTTGATTAATCAACATGTCCTTAGTTAATAAAGAGTCTCTCATTGCTATCAAAGGTTGAATGGATATAAGAGATGTGCCGGGGAATGACAGAAAATTGCCTGACTACCACAGAAATAAATTGATCAAGTCCCCCACATATAAGATTGTTTTTTTATTTCAGGTCCTGTTCCATTGTTCTGTGGAATCAAAGATGATGGGATGTCTTCATCCTCCATATAAGCTCTTGAAACACAGCAGTGTAATGCCTTTGGTGTTATATGATAAAATATCCCTGCTCTGGTAGGGCTGCCTGGTCTGGTTTTGCCCCTTCGATATACAATGTCTTCTGGTACAGCTGGAGTATGGAGAAACATTTGTTCCTGTAGTTTTTCCCTAATAATTTCCACATTACACTACACTTCCTCCTGTTGGCTTAACTTTTTAAAACAATTTTATAGATATTTTATTTCTATATGGTCAGCTGTGTAATAAAGTAGGCTTCTGTTACTTGTTTTAGGTTGTAAATATATTAATGAAAAATATCAAAAGAACAAAGTTTATGGGTTTTTTTTTTCTTTAGTGAGGTTTATAATAGCGTATTTTCTAAAGCCTAGTATCTTCTTTCCTCCTTTGAAGAACTGCCAAAATGCCTCTGTGGCCCTGGCATGCGTTTTGCTGGTGTTTGGAATGGCAGCACACAGAGACAAATAAATAAATAAATAGTAATAATAATAAAAAAAAAGTTACATCCATTTCTCTTTGAAACAAATGATTACAGAGCAGCTGATTACAATTGGAGAGAAGATGTAGAAAGGCAAAATGCTGGTAGTAGCAATTGGAGTGAATTAACTGGGGTGCTCAGACACACTCTCAAGAAATGGATTGACTCGCAGAAGGAGTTTTAGCGGTGTGAAAACTTGCATTGCGTTTCTTCAGCACACAGAAAAGCAATCTACCTGATTTTCCCAAAAGTAGCAAAGCAATCAGATATTTTAGCAGTCTATTGCCTGCTAAGAGAGATGGGGAACCATGAAAAGCATGGAAATAGGAGGAAAAAACCCGGACAATCTTTAATGTGCACCAGTAAATTTTGTCTTTAAAATGAATTTTCTGAAACACTTTTGGAAGAAAATGTAGCCCTAATTGTTAGTTAGCTTACTTGACAAAGGGAAAAGTAGTAGAAGATACTGCAGGGAACTCAGACTGTTTCTCTTAGAGTGTTTTCTTCTAAGCTATTTCAGCCATTTAAAAGAGTTTTTGTTAAACAGTAATTAAAACTCAGGAAATTCCAACATGGGCACTAATAATTTCAAAATTTTTGAATTGTCTTTTACTCAGAACATGTTTCTTAGAGTTGCTTCAATACCCTTGCTTATCTTGAGCCCATAGGTCATCAAGTAAAGTATGTCTCGTCTTGACCAGGTCTTGAGGTCCTTGGCTGCACAACAATCAACCAAGGGATTCCCTTGGGGATGCGTGGGAGATTTCCAAATCCACTAGTTGAAAGAGCCCAACTTTCATTTTCAGCCTCGAGGATATTAAACTAAATTTATTTTTTTTCAGAGTAGCTATTGATGAGCTGAGTCTGACCTGGGGTGGCTGTGCACTGCACCTTTGTTCAGTGCTTTAAATCTGTAATTACGTAGTTGAACAAACAGAATGTGAATCTGGCAGGTGAATAACCTGGCCTTAAGGCCTAATACTCTGAGCATATGTTCATTTTTCCTTCACTCGTGCAAATCTAACTGTACCTTTGTCATTAGAGGCAAGGATTTCAGTGTCTTGTCAAAGTATTGCACCACAGCAGAATTAATCTTCTTTAACATATTTTATCCCATGACCAGGGGAAAAAAAGTAGATTCCCTCCAGAATAAGCTTATTGCATTCACAAAGTAGGTCTTATTTGCTAAGTAGCTTTTCATCAGTGCTATCCATTCACAAAAATTAGCAATGTGACAAATAGCAAGAACATAATTTGCTGCATTGGGACAGTGACAAAACAGAGTACTTACCCTGCACTTGCCATTCAGATCAGACAACAAAAGGGAAGACACACTAAACTAATCAAGAAACCATGGCATCCTGACCTTATGACCAAGATCACCAACCTGAAAAATCAGTTGTTAAATATTCACAGCAGATAATTCTCACAGTTTGAGTGAAAGTTAATACCATATTGAAAGGAGGGCAAAGTCAATACTAGTTGTGCTTAAATAAATGGTATGGAGACCTCCCAGGGTAGATATAATATTTTCATATGTATTCACTCATGAACTGTAACTGATGGTGCATTGTAAGACTCTGCAAAGAAGTGGAAGAGTAATAGAAGGAGGCAACAGCGTTGTACTGGGTCAGGCTGAGCTGGAGTTAATTTCCCCGTACCAGCCCTTACAGTGCTGTGCATTGGTAGCAGCAAGGTGCTGATAACACACCAGTGTTGTGGCTACTGCCGAGCAGTGCCGGCACACATCAAGGCGGTGTCTCCAACCCTTTTTCCACCCTTCAGCAGTAGGTGGGGAGTGGGCAAGATCCTGAAAGGGGACACAGCCAGGGCAGCTGACCCAGACTGGCCAAACGGATATTCCATACCATATGACATCTGCTCAGCAATGGGAAGCTGAGGGAGAGGGGGAGGAATGGAAGTCATTCATTTTTTTCAACGTTTTGCCTTCCGGGGTAACCACTACGCTTTTGGAAGCCCTGCTTCCCAGGAAGTGGCCGGACATCGCCTGCTGATGGGAAGTAGAGAATAATCTTTTGTTTTTCCTTTGCTTTGCTTCTGCGCGCGGCCTTGCTTTTCGCTATATTAAAACTGCCTTTATCTAAACCCACGATTTTGGAGTGGTCTTTTCCATCTTATTTTTTCCCTCTCCCCTCTCTGCCCTGCTGAGGAGGGGAGTGATAGAGCGGCTTGGTGGGCACCTGGCGTTTAGCCAAGGTGAAACCACTACAAGCGTCTGTCTCCAAAACTTGCTTTCCCAAGAGACAACCAGGAGAATGGAAGGAATAGTAGGGAGGCTGCTCAAGAGAGATTTTGCTCTCTAAGAGGCGGTATAAAGCGAGCTACAGGTAATATAAGAGATATGATATCTGCCATCCTTCAAGTGTTCAAAGAGGCTGGGCTTTAGCATCAGTAGGAAAGTGCCAGCTTCTGCCGAGCATGAAGTCCTTATCCTCAGCAGTTAAAGCTGGCAGCTGCACTGAGTGTTGTGCACCTACGTCAGTGCAGGAAGTCTGACATCGTTCATTTATCACCCTGTGGTGTAACAGGCTGTGATTAATGCTTCTCCAGCGTCACTTTACTACCATGGGATATGGTACCCTGGCCCTCAAGGGAGAATAACAGCGTGAAATCTGTGGACATTGTGCTCCTAATCAAATGTCAGTGTTTTCTTCAATTCTTCTGAAAACCAAAATTGCTGCTGCATCTCGATGTTCATGGTTTCTTACACAAAAAAAAAAAAAAAAATTTCAAAACAAGAATTGCAACTAAGCAATTTCTGACTTTCCCACCTGGAGGACATCCCAGTTCCCATCAGTAGTGCAGTCCTTACCTGTTTTATCGTCTAAAACAAAAGAAGCTAAAACACCAGGGGTCCATTTGCCTTGCTAACAAAAACTCCTACACTTCATTTGCCTCATTTATTTTGGCTTGTTTCTTCCATTCAGTCCTTCCACCCTCACTACATCTTCTGAAGTTTTCCTGCATCCTCTGCAGTTCCTCCTTTTGCCTCGCATGCGGTCAGCCTAACCCCCCTGGTGAGAGAGCGCGCTCTGTTCACAGAAACATGGGCTGTACAGCAGCCAGGAGAAACCTCCGAGGCCTCTTGACTCCACAGCTAGTTCAAAACCTCTGGATTCTTACTTGAAGGGATTGTTGAAGGCTGCTGGATGATTTTTTAATTTCTTTTTTACATAGTACAGAGCAGTACATCTTCCCTAAGCCCATCTGCTCCTGTTCACCCTGTTGCTGCACAGAGATTCATATTTTTGCCTTCTTTATTTTGATGAACGGCAGGTTCATAAACATTTGGGAGAGGCTGGAAGGAAGTACTCAGATCAGTGGCATTCATCTGGGTCTGGATCCTAGGAAACACTGACTTTTCCAGTTCGCTTTGACTCCTGAAAGCTGACAGTAGTCAGCGCATCACGTGAGGAAGCCATAAACCGTTATAATCCCCCGAGCCTTTTGATATAAATGTAGCACCTGCTTACTCCAGGAAAGTAAAGCTGCTTCAGTGAGTGGTTTGTCCCACTACACTTTCTACTTGGAAATGAAATGACACGTTAAGCAAATCCCATCTTACGTATAGATGTAATTATGGGGACAGAACACACCAAAAGAATGCTGAGGCATTTGCTAAAAACTTTAAAAGACATTCACTTTCATGTTATATATCCACTATTAACATTCTTGCAATGATCTTAGCAAATTAATTCCTTATAATGTATAGCCACAGTACCATTAAAAAAAAAAAAGATAATATTAATCAGAAAAGTGATTTTTTAAGATTTCAATTATCCATATGGGAATACAAATAAGTAATCAATAATTTTTTTCAAAATAGTGCAGACTTGAAATACCAAAAATCTGACCTGAAGAAATTGCAGAACATAAATCATTAGATGTCCTGCAAATGTTTTACAAAAATGAGTGTGTTTGAAAGATTGCTGGCAAACAGTGCATAACGAAAACCAGAAGGAGAACAAATATGCTAAATAACTTGTGTTGGATTCTGTAGCAGATTCAAATCTGGTTTGGCATGATAGATTTTGAAGTGCTAGCTCAAATTTTCATTTTTATACCATTAAACATTATGCAGCTGGAACCAGTGTCCCGGGGCCTTTTGGTATCTTTCATCTTTCACACAGGTAAGAGTATTTTGAGCTAAAGTCCAGAGAAAAGCAATCTCATTTCATCAGTGCCAGGAAACTTAAAGTTCATGAACAGCATTAAGTACAGCTGGTGCAGGGTCTAGAAAGTCTATTACCAGCTCCAACGAAGCTGACAAGTCTGATGAGCAGAGCTTTAAGTGATCAGTCTTGTTTATTCTTTATCAGTATTGCAAACTGAAAGACCAAATGAAAAGAGAAATTCTAAATAAAAATGAGGAGATGGTACTTCAGGTGTTGTGTCTGACATTAGGGTTATTTTTAGCCAAAAGGAGAATACGTGATAGTTTGCTATTAGATAAAAATGTTTCCAGTTCCTAGACAAAAAGTTCTCACCCTTTGTAGAAAGACAGATAATCCCCTGAAATGTAGCACGTTACAGTAGTTTTGTGTTGGGTTTTTTTTCCCTGTATGTATTTCACATATCAAATCTTCTTTGCTTAAGGAAAATGGGACAAGCCCCACACTAGAAGCAGTCAGTGGCACGGCCAGAGTCCACATCATTGTTCAAAACTGACCTCCTTAAAAGCACCATCAGGTCACAAAATAGTTTCCAAGGAGCAGTGTCTCAAAACTGCATTTTCCATAGGATGGCTTTTAAACCTTCTCAAATGCTGTCTCACTAACACCATTTGGCTGAACACAGACAAATGTGTATTTTTATTTATTTTTCTCCCTGATATTTTCGTCTTGATATTTAAAACTCCTCACACCTCTGAAAAATATCTCTTCTCATTAAGACTGACTTGTGCAGATCAGCCTTGGCCCTGGAGAGGAACAAAGTCCCATGCAAATGCTTGAGCCTCTCTCTGCACCAGGGACGTTGCAGAAAGGTGAGCACTGAGTTTTGTTCTCTGCTGTTCTGCAAACATAAATCTTTTCTCCTACGATAAAATTCTGCTGATAGATGTCAAGGTCCATCTTCTAACACAATAAACCATAAATATTTTCATGACAGCAGAAGGTAAAAACTGGCCCTTCAGTAATAGCTTACAGTAATATTCCTGTTTTGCTCAGTGTAACTATTTTGTGGGGCGTTCAGGCCATAGTGAGTTGTTTATGGTAATGTTAGCCTGTTTTGATGAAAAAAACTCCAGCTCTTTGTTGCCAGTTAGCGTGCAAGATTCAGCTAGGATGCTCTGAAAGATCTATGCATCAGTGCTTTGCAAAGGCAAAGGAGAAGGATTGGCTTAAACCCTTGCTGAAGGTGGTTTAAGATGGTCCATTTTACTGCTCATTGCAACTCCTATATATTCAATTACCCTTTCCCAACAAATGAGGCAATAACCAGTACCATGATTCATCACGCTGAAGTAATTGTCTGGATATGCCCTGCGAATGCCAATGCACTGGTTCAATCAACCGGTGGCAGTGTCCTGGTAAGAGTTACATTTATTCATTCATTATATCTCAAGCTGCTAATAAAGCAATTAAAATTCTATTATAGAGTCCACAGAACAAGTAGATTTAAAAAATCTTCATTGTGATGATTAGAAATTTAACAGAGAACAAGTTTTGTTACTTCCAGAAGTCTTTCCCCACCCTCCCCAGAGAACAAGCCTTAAGGTATTGGAGGTCACATTTTAGATCTAAAATATGGAGATAATGAAAGTCGTTTCTTTCGTACAGTGCTTTAAAATCTCCTGATGAAAAGTGCAATAGAAGACCTCAATATTATTATGATTAATGCTTATAATCACCATCTCGTCAGTACTTTTTCCCCTTCTGACCTTGTAGTTTCCATGTAGTAAAAGGCACTTACCTCACTGCTTGATCAAGATCTTAAGACAGCTCAGGCAGCACGTTTATGCCTCCATTCCAGGAGGTGGATTCAAGAATCTACATAGGTGGCTTGATAAAAGGAACGGGATGCTCTGAAAAAAATAAATAAATTAAAAAGTCATTGATTCTTATTTATCCCAGAAAGATTTTAATCTCCCCAGCTCTCAGACATTTCTCTCCTTGGTTCACTGCCCCTTTCGGTAGGACATCTGTGGAAGTCATCCTGAGTGATTTATTTGAGGGGGATGCATTAAGGATAGTGTTTTAGCAGGGAGTAGACCTCTCTTTCAGCAGCACTCACTCCACTGCAGCATTTTCAGGCTTGTGGGCAAAAACTGTGGATATCTCTCCGTTAGATTTTGGCTGGTTGGCACAAGCAGGTGAGACACGGCCCCATGAGATAAAGGATTTGGACAGCACTGTAGAACAGCAGTCAGAATTTAAGAAGTTGTGTAAATTACACTTCAATGCTTTTCTGTTCTTATCAGTGGTGCTTTTTCTCATAGCCTACAAAACAGCAGCCTGGCAGGCGGCAAGTGACTTTTGCAGGAGCTGCATCCTTATGTGAGGTTGTACCCCTTCCTGCCTGACACAAAATGCAGACTCACTGAATAAAACCTAGTCTTAGTGGAGATAATGACAGAACTCCTCTAGCAGAAGACAGAAGATGTCATCTATCCTCTTGATATGCAAACAAGTATTCTGGAGAGCTTCATTAACAAGTAGAACATTGTCCAGGTTTTTAAGAAACGCACACATTTCACAAGATGCACGGAAAAAATTAAGATTCCGGAGCAGTAAGTGATTTTAATAGATGTCTTTGAAAGCTTAACAACTGCACACACTTCACCTGAGAGAAAAAGGCCCTTTTACCAGTTTAGGGCTCCTTCAGTGTAAATTCATTTCTAATAAGCTTCACCCATGTACTTTTCTGTAAAACTAAAAAAGATTTTTTTTTTTAAAACTGAAGATATTTGAACGTGAGGTAAGAGTGGATATAAAGCTTCTACTTATTTACTCACATATCTATAATTGAGCTGTTCCTAAATGAGAACGTTAAAATATTCTTTTGACCGAAGTGCGACAAATTTCCTTCCTAGTCGATACTATTTCAGAGCAGACACTGTGGTAGAAAATTAAACTTACTGATTTTTAGCAACTTTTAAAGATTTTATTTTCTATTAAAATTCACCAAACATGGTGATGATAGACAGGCTGCTTCGATTTTCAGCTTATATAAATAGATATGACTACATATCATATTCTACTGACATGTAACAATATAAATATAGCTCTACGCCAGTGTAGGATCTAGGCTTAGAGGAAACTTTAAGAAATGCATATCCTGAAACAACGAAACAAAGTAGGAACTGCTCCATAACTGCAGATTAACAAAATACTATTTTATGAACTTACTTCATTTTTGTTGCAACGTTTGTTTCTGCATTTCTAGGTACCATTTCTCCTTACAAAACAGAACAGATCAGAATGTATCAAGAAAACACTAATGACATTGTAAGTCGAGCAATAGTTGAGCAAGGCCAATTTGATGAAAGCAAGTAAGGTTCATTTATTTTAACTTTCTGTTAGTTCATGCTTCACTACTACAAGTAGCATGTATTTGCATTCTACCTAATGTGACGGACTCATGAATGTCAGTTCCCTAGGTTCAGGCAGGAGGAAAGTTATTACATATTTAAAATTAGCAGAGGTCAGTATTTCCAGATTAAAACGTGGCAGTCGTTTAGCAAGCTGCCCACCTGCAGTACTGGGGCACAGCTCATGGTGTTGTATCCAAAACTCTGAGGAAAACCAGTAAAAATAAACATTCAGAAACACAGAAGCAAAGGAAGGAAAAACAGACCAGCAGCAGAGAATTAAAAATATTTTCTTTGTGTCACAGTCAAAATTTTCCTTCTGAAAACATAAAATTAATTTCCTAAGTTAATGAAAGTACATGGTAGTTTTGGCATTAACAAACAGACGACCTACAATTTTCACAAAATTGTAGCCAACTACAAGGATTTAAAAGAAATACAAATACCTCTGCAAAAAACTTACTGAAATAAAGTGGATCAAATTGTATTTTAAAGAGGAAATCCCCTGGATTTAACTGAGACATAAACCAGGAGAGGTATTGTTGGAATATCTGTTTAAATATTTATGTTTCTTGCTGCTAAAATTCAAGACAAATTGCCAGAAGTACATACAGTAAAATGTTTAATGAAGTCTAAAATGATTCTGGTTACACATATTTGTAGCTGTTTTGACCAACAGGTAAAAAACTTAGAAGTCTATAAACACAGGACCCAAAGAGTAGGTTATTTGTACCTCAGATTTTCTCTTTTCATGACAGTTTTCCAAAGTTAAGGTTTCTACAATAGCCAGAAGCTCTAACTGTCATAGAACCATAGAATGGACTGGGTTGGAAGGGACTGCAAAGACCATCCAGTTCCAAACCCCCTGCCATGGGCAGGGACACCCTACACCAGACCAGGTTGCCCAAAGCCCCATCCAACCTGGGCTTGAACACTGCCAGGGATGGGGCCTCCACAGCTTCTCTGGGCAACCTGTTCCACTGCCTCACCACCCTCACAGGAAAGAATTTCTTCCTAATATCTAAATCTACCCTTCTTCAGCTTAAAGCCATTACCCTGTGACCTATCACTGCAAGCTCTTGTATATATTATGAAAGGTTAGTAGGAAATCCACTTTCACCTTTTTCCTCCTAAGTTTCCTACATACAAGCTGAATTCAAACAGGTTATATATTAAACTGCAGAAAAAAACCCGGTTGGTTTTTTCTTCCTTTGCAGATAAGCTCATGGTTAGGGTCCGAGTAGGGATGGTGTTACCCAATATCTGCGCAGTCATCCCTAATGCTGTTAGCAGTTTAAGCAGGGTTCATGTAGGTATTCCTGGAAGACGTGGGGAAACAGAAGAAATGAGTTTGGTCGTACAAGCTTTGTTTCTGAAAGTGAAATATCCAAACTAAATGAGGAGCAAAACCCCCTCTAACTAGCAGTAGTTACTTAACTATTGCTCAGGAAAAAGGCAAGGAGTTTACGGAAAATGAGAAATTAATAAATATATTCTCATTCTTCGAAACACCTCTGTCACAGTAAATATGGATAGGACATTGCAGAGGAACTGTCAATAGTGCCATCAGAGGTTGGTCTTCGGAAAATTTCAGCACCCAACACATTTTGTAACCCCAAAATTCACATTAAAATATTTCCCTTTTCTTGGCAGTCACAGGCAGGTGACTCTTTTCCATGCCAGATCAGCCTTTCTCCACACAAACTCAGATGTCTCTCCCAAATAACCTTGGCTTATATTATTTTTACATTTCTTTGTACATTTTTCTCCTTGCTTTGCTGAATTAGTTGTGTTTATTTTTACCTCGCTCTGCCAGCTGCACAGATACCACTAGCTGTGAGACAAAAACCTTCACAGCTGGAAACAACCTAAAATAGGCACTGGGATGATGCCACAGATACACAGCATCAATTAGCAGCGGGAGCAGCTGTTGCAGCAAGCAAAGACCTTCCTGTGTTTGGTTTGCCTCCTTGTCATTTAACATCAGATGACACCACTCCTCATCAGGAGGCAGTCATTGCACGCATGCTGCACCACACTCGTTCCAGTGCAGAGGGCCAGAATAAGTCTTCGGAGCCACTTACGTGCGGTGTAAGCTCTATTTTGAGGCCGGTAAGTAGTGCACAGGGACTTTTTGCTGGCCCTAATGCACATAAGCATCTTCCCTTATGAGGAGCAAGGCACAGTGAGTGCTTAGTCACTCAGTAGCTGCCCTATTTTTAGGCGGTCCAAATTTATGGGAGTTCTGTGTCATCTCAGTGACAGTGTCCCAAGGACAATGCATGTCACAGAGGCCTCAAATCCACTGATGATGCTATGCAGCTCTAAGGGAGTGTTATCTGCACATACTCATCTTTCAGACTGTGGCAGTAATGCTTTCAGGGGGAGACAGAGAGGGCAGGGGCGAGGGGATGAGAAAGAGAGAGAAAGAAAGAGGAAGAGAAAATGAGGGAGCAAGGTAGAGGGAGAGAAAGGAGAGAAAAAACAGAAATAAAACAGAAAAGGCCTCATTAAACTCAGGTTGTAAATTATGGGCCAGCTAATAAGCCTCTTTCAATAAATTAGTGCTGTCAAACCAAATACAATTAGCCTTCCAGTACTGCGTGCGGATGCAGGTTCATATCCTAAGGACGTTGCTCCATCAGGAATCCAAGATACCGTCACGCATCAATCTATAATAATCCTGCTGCGGATCACGAACAGAATTACTTGAAATATCTTAACTTCCCCGGCAAGTCTTTCTAAATGAGAAAACATATAGGAGTACTGTGTACAAGGCATTTGGAGGGAACCATGAAATGAAATGCAATGAAATAAGCTTGTCTAAGACAAGCTGCAGCTTGGAAACACAGAGATTTCAGTGCTACCTAGGAAGAACGCTTTATAGGTGGGATTTTGGTAGACAGGTGGATGAGGCACATCGCATTAATTCTGTCAAACTCTTCTGCTTCCCATTTCTCAATATATGCAAAATTAAGCATAAAAATTAATAAAAGATTCCAGTAGATCTTTAAGAAGTACAGAGAACAGAAAAAATAAGGAAATATTCAGCCATATTTTTGTGCATCATTACCAAATACAACACTATTGTGAGGCAAGATACTTACCTTTGAATTGTGGCATTTAATTCTAAACACAGTCACTTGTACTGACTTCAGCCTCAAATTGATTGAGGTTTAATAGTTTTAAATGATTCTTTAAGGGAAGCTAGCAATGAAGACACAAGTCCCTCAGAGCTGAATCACCAGGGAAATACAAAGTGAGGCATTTAATCTCAGATCTCTATGAGACAGTTCCCCAAAAGAACTAGTCATCTTGAGTTTAGTCTCTCAAATAACCAGGGTTTTTTTCTATATTATCTTTTTTTTCCTATAGAAAGTATTCCTGCGAGCTCCAGTAAATCACCATGCCCGACTGGTAGAAATGCATTTTCCATTCCTAAATGTTTCATTCCTCCTGTGTTTTAAACCCTGGTAATAATGTTAATTACCTCCTGGCAACTGTTTCGCAGACCATAATTTAGATAATTTAAAAAATGCTTAAAGACAGAACAAAGCCTGAAATGGCAGAATTTCTCATCTTAACTTCCTAAGAGCAGTCGACAAAACTCAGCCATAATTTTCATCGGTTCTCAATGTTTTAACCTTGAAGATATCTGTAAGAAAAAGTGTTCTAGATACTCAGAGCTGGGCTATTTCTTATACCTAAAGGTACAGTGGCTTTGCTGAACCACCTGTGCACTGGTTTTCCTGCCTGAGATTGCTTGAGGTGTTTGAGCCTCTTTTCCAGCAGAGCCCAGGATGTTGGGTCTGCCCAGTCCCCCACTGCCTCCCTCACTGATGGTGGTGGCGATGCCTTCCTCCCCCCATTCCTGGGCATTGCTCTCAGCACTGGGCTGCTCAGTCAGCAGCAGGCATCTTCCTCTCTTTTTAGAGAAAGAGAGTGATGGGACTTCAGTGGGGCAGCCTGTCCAGCTGATGCAAGGGGGTATGTATGTCAAACACTAAGCTTCAGTGAATGTGCAGTCCATCTGATCCTGATAGGGCTCCTTGTCTCTAGCATCTTTGCTGGCTTGAGTTATAAATATACCAGATGTAAATTCTGAGCTGTATACTGATTTTAATACATTTTAATATGAATTAACCCCTAAACTTCGTGTTAGAAGTAGTGTTGGTGATGCCTACATAAGCATTTCTATTTAATTCTAGTATGTGAGGACATTTCCTCCATTGTTTTAATCATGACGTTTCAACTGAGGTAAAGAGCTGGATTATTAAATAAAAGATGTTTCCCTTACTGCAAATTATTGGTACAAATCCAGCTGGTTTCAGTACTACAATAAAAAAAGGCTATGTGGTAAAAACCGTTATATACCTTGTGAAGAGGAAGGTAATGTGCAAGAGTCCACACCACAAAACCTCTCCACAGCTGGAGTCAGACTGCAGCCGTGTGACAGTCTCGGGTGAAAATCCAATGATTGAAGAGCATCAGAGGCCAAATCAGTCTTTTATCCACTATGGGTGATCGTGTTTGGGCTGTGAAGAACACATGTGAGTACAGCAGGGCAGGAACACTGCTACCACCCCTGTCTGCCCTGCACATGGTCTGTGAGTGAACTTAGGGCCTCTGTTCCCTGGGCTGTCAGTATAGGGCCTTTTACAAACACTAAATTCACATAAAAGTGCTGTAAAGTTTTATTAGGGAAAAAAACACCCTTTAAACTGTTGGCTTAGTTCTCCACTGAAGGGAACCTTTCTGCTTGAACAGTCCAAAGCACTCAGGCCAAGACAAAAGTACATTGGGAGAGTTTAGCAGAAACTGGCACTGAGCTAAACAGCAATTTCCCCATGCCAAGTATCACTAACCACTCTCTTTGATTGCAAATCGTGTGTGCCCATGTATTTTCAAAACGAAGAACAACGGTCACTGAGTTATGCCTGAGTTCATGCTTCACTCTCACACAAACTAAGCCAAGACATTATATAGCACCATATATTAAGTGAAACTGCTCTCAAGAGCTTAGCAAATTAAACTAAACAATGTTACATTGGTCCAAAGGCTCTCAGCGTGGTTCTTTTCTTTTTTTTTTCCAGAGAAATAGCATGGGATTTTAACGGTTATAGCTGGAGACAAAATTAAAAAGCCAGCACTTACTCTTTTCCACGTCTTCTATTACCACAGAACAGATAATGCAGTAGTAAAATGCTGTAAGAAGAGCCTTGGCCCATTTGGCTTTTATGGCTAGTTTCACAAATGTATTCAGTGCCTAAGCATATGTCAAGGCAGATTAGATAGATAGATAGATAGATAGATAGATAGATAGATAGATAGATAGATAGATAGATAGAGGTATTGAAGAGCCCAAGAGTCTAACTCTAACTTACTTCTACTGAAATTCCCTAAGTGTCCCAGACTTATAGTACCAAAGTAAAGTGAATTGTCCATGCACCTTTGACAAATCAAAACAAAGCATTCTAGGTGTATATTCATGCACTATGTATCTTTAAAAGAGTTACCTCCATGAATTAGATTGAAGAGGAGAATGGAGGCATCTTAATACCACTTTAGGCACCCAAACCAAAAATTCAGATCCTCAAAATTTCCTCAAGTTTCCACAAGAGGAATCTCCTAGGAGACTGTTTATACATGAGGAATGAGCAGAAGTGCTTGAGTCCTGAAAGCACTCAGCAATTTGGTGTCTATCCCACACCTAAACCCACCAATGTTCCCAGACAAGGCTTTCTGCTACCTGCTTTATGTTCAAGAGCTGAAGTGTCAGATATAACCCAAGAATGTCTAATCTCAGATGAATCACAGCCAGGAGGAGAAGCCATCCATTCTGTAATTCCAGCCCTTCTCATCCCTGTCATTAGTAGAAGTATTAGAAGTATTTCCTTGGGATGCACGATCAAAATCCTGATTCTCTTCTCTATGTGAACATCTTAACCATCAAACTGCATCAAGCTGTCCTGTTTTGTAGAAGCATATCAGAGGCATGCCTTACCTTTCATAGGCAATTACAGCTTTACAAGGCTGTGGAAAAGAGACTCATGATTGTAGAATTATATCATAGAATCAAAGTATGGGTTGGGCTGGAAGGCACCTTAAAGATCATCTAGTTCCAATCCCGCTGCCATGGGCAGGGACACCATCTGCTAGATCCTTCTCTGCAAGCTGATTTTGAAGAAGTGAAAGAGAGGTAATTCCCTAAGTGGCAAGACATGATACTCTCCTGACACTATCAGATATGTAGTCATGTCCCTAATACTCCTTGATATTTCTTCCCATGGGTAATTTGGGTAGCTCTCCACTGTGTTCCCAACTTTGTCGATCCACTTAGAGGCCATGGAATGGTAGATATGATTTCACTGTATGGCAAGACACCTGGAAGTTGGATGCTGCCTTATAAAGCCTGTTTTGTCAACTCAAGCCCAACTGTTCAAACAGTTGGAGCTAATACCCTAGTTTTTGAGCACCTAATAGCCATTTATTTAATTTTCAGTTAATTCAAGTAATCTTGTTTATCACTTTCAATAAATAGGACTCACATGTCTGCATGAGTCTGAGGCCTCCAATGATTTTGAAGCTGTGGTTTAGGTTCCTATATCAGTAAGAAACGTTTGGAAATTTTATTAAATAGGACATTCCTCAATAGTTGCAAAAGACTAAAATAGCTAGAGATAAAAAAACTAGTCCTCATTAAAATATTGTAAGATCTCACTCTGCTCCTACACCAAAAACTGTAAAATAGATTATGTAATGTAAGAATAAACTCTAATTGGATGAAGTGAGACTAAAATATTGCAGGTTTATATTCCCCCTAATATTAATTCTCTGCCAAAGCACTTCATTAAATCTCAGTTACAGGTCAGAGTTGCACCATGAAATAGTAGGATATGTTAAATAATTATGTACTAAGCGTGGGTCTATATTGCCTCACTTCACTTTGTGAAAAAGGTAAACGTGATTTTGTGAGGCAAAAATTCCATATCCAGCAGACATTTATAGATCAAGAGAAGGAAATACATTTGGTTGCAGAATTCCCCAGTGTTCTTCCTCCATAAAGTATTTTCTCAGGTTCCCTATGAAATCAGTGAAGCAATGGCACAGCTGTTACTAAAACACGCAACTAAAATTTTTAAAACGAAGAAAAACAAACGCCTTGTTCCTTCACAAGCTAAATGAAAAAACATTTGATAATTCTTTTGTGTTTTCAGTAATTTGACTGGGAAAAAATTAGCTGAGCAGTGCGAGGTAATAAGGAAGCAGGGAATATCTGAGCCTGTCAGGCCGAGTGCGATGCTTAATTCTTCCCTAATGCATGGGAAGAGTTCGTGCTGAGGAAGTGCAGTCATTCCGTGCAATAGACTCCGTCGGTTTGTAGTCTAAGTTATTAGGTCTGAATCTGTGCCCTTGATAAAATGAAGCATCCCAGATCAGTGGCATTTTTTTGGTTTCCACTCTGGCCAGTTTGAGTCAGCTTTGAGTTCCTCCTGCCTTTCCTAATACAGGGCAGGTTCTTCCATAGCAGGTAGAGCAAGAATCGATTTTTTTAACTGAAAGGGTTTTTTTTTCATTAAACAGTTTTAAAGTTTGAACGACACTATCACCCAGAATTTATTAGAATGTTTTCTCTGATTTAATTTAATAAAATAAAATCAGTTGCATTATTTAGAGATGGTTTTGTTCGGCCTTTCTGCTATTGAACACTCAGACTGGATAATTGGCTACCTTATACATGCATAGTTGTTAATGAAGCTTAAAACGTGGTCCTTTACACTAAGCATAATTTGGAGGAAAAAGCATCCTAGACAGATGTCTACTCCATGGTTTATAAGAGTATGTGATACCATCCGCACTTTTCACAGCTAAACCCTTGAAAACTGGGAGATTGACAAAGGGACCCAAACGTGAAGAGCATTCATTAAAAGATGTAAATAGCCAAGATCCGTGCTGTTTTGTTTCAATCTTCTTTATCCTGTTGAAAACAGGAAAGCCTCCTGTCATGCAGGCTCAGGGATTTTCAGGGCCCAATAAAGGTTAGTGACATTTTCAATTCATGTTTGTTTTCATTCTTCTAATCATGAACCCTGTGTCAGCCTGAGAAACCAGCTGAGCTTAATCCATAACCTTTTACAAGTGAAACATTAACTCACAGCATGTTCTGTTGTCTTTTTAAAGCAATACAAAAGCAAAGGGAGGAAAAAAAGAGCCACAATATACATGATAAAACATAGCAGCAGCCAAATGTGAAGGTTACTTGAAAGCAGTTACAGTTGTGGAAAACAGCATATTTTTTAGGTCATTAAATTCATCATGTTCGGATGTCATAACTGCTGTTTGTTTCATAAGAGTATTCTGGACTAATTATCACAGGAGGCTGAAGGCAAAAATGGAGAAATAACCAAGTAAAAATTATGTAGAATGCTTTTTGTCCTACATTTTCATATGTTGCACCAATATTCTGACACATTTTCATAGTATCATTTTTGATCGGTGGTAACTATGGAGAAAATGCCCAACTAGTTTCTCCCCTCTCCTTCTACAGATTAACTACTCCCACTGGTTTTCTCCTGCAAGTTACATGGGGTTATGTGGACAATGCTTTAGGATTTTATGGCAATACAGTGCAACAGGCTGGATTATATACAAGGCAGACTGCTGGCCACATATGGCAACCCTCCTCCTGCCCCACTGAGCGTGGGGAATGACACACTGAGCAAACCTGGAGGGAAGAACAGCTCTGACTACAAAGCACACAGAGCCAAGGAAGGATAATTATTTCTCCAGCCTGTAAAAACCATTACGGAGAAATCCTGACCTCCCATCTCTCTGTTGGATAACAAATACAATCACACATGTATTAAGGAGGTTCTCAAGTTACAAACTTTTATTGCTCGGAACAAGAAACCATGTTAATTCTTAGAGAAAAATAAAGAAACAGCAATCAGAAGCTATCTGGAAGCATAACAGTGAGACATAAATGAAGGCATAGCTGATTTTGTGAAAACAAGCGCACTAAGGATGGCAAGGGAGCCCTCAAAAAAGGCGAATGTTAAGTTTGGTTTAACGTATGTACTACAGATAATTCCTGTGAAAAAGAAAATGGTGGGGGGAAGTGAAAACTAAACACTGGCTTTGTGAAGCATTGCTGATATATCTAAGATTATAAAGAGATGTAAAAGAACTGGAGGAGAAAGCAGTTGTTCAGCACACAGTGAAACCAAACTAACGAAACTAACGAAGCCAATGGGTTTTTGAGTTGTGTCCAACTGCTCTTTTGGCTGAGTTAACATTAACTTAGAGCATGAAGTTACTTGATGTTAGAGAAGGCACATGTACAAGCACTTGCTGGTGGCCCAGTGGGATCGAGTGCACCTTCAGCAAGTTTGCCAACAACACCAAGCTGTGGGGTGCGGTCAAGACGCTGGAGGGAAGGGATGCCATCCAGAGGGACCTGGACAGGCGGAGCGGTGGGCCTGCGTGAACTGCATGAAGTTCAACAAGGCCAAGTGCAAGGTCCTACATGTGGGCCAGCACAATCCCAGGCACAACTACAGGCTGGGCGGAGAATGAATTGAGATCAGCCCCGAGGAGAAGGACTTGGGGGTGCTGGTTGATGAAAAACTCAACATGAGCTGGCAATGTGCACTAGCACCCCATAAAGCCAACCATGTCCTGGGCTGCATCAAAAACAGTGTGGCCAGCAGGTCGAGGGAGGGGATTCCCCCACTCTACTCAGCTCGTGTGAGACCCCACCTGGAGTACTGCATGCAGCTCTGGGGTCCTCAGTACAGAAAAGACATGGAGCTGCTGGAGCAAGTCCAGAGGAGGGTCACGAAGCTGATCAGAGGGCTGGAGCACCTCTCCTATGAGGACAGGCTGAGGGAGTTGGGGTTGTTCAGCCTGGAGAGGAAAAGACTCCGGGAGACCTAATTGCGGCCTTTCAGTACCTAAAGGGGCTTACAGAAAAGCCGGAGAAGGGCTGTTTATGAGGGAGGGTAGTGATAGAACAAGGAGTAATGGGTTTAAACTAAAAGAGAGGAGATTTAGATGAGACATTAGGAAGAAATTCTTACTGTGAGGATGGTAAGGCACTGGAACAGCTTGCCCAGGACAGGCTGGATGGGGCTTTGGGCACCCTGGTCTAGTGGAGGGTGTCCCTGCTCATGGCAGGGGAGTTGGAATTAGATGATCTTTGAGGTCCCTTCCAACCCAAACCATTCTATGATTCATGAACCAGAAGCTTTCCTTGATTAGATACTGGAGAACCCATACGGGAGGTAAAATTTTACCAAGCAGTGGATTCTCTCATCCCTAGTGGAGCCTGAGCATAGGCTACAGCATTTTCCTCATAGATGGCATTCACAGGAATTCTTTTCCTTACCTGACCACCTGTGTCCCTAACACATTTGGATTCTCTATTCCTGTGTGATTGCATTTGGAAAATATACTGAAAAATTATAGAGGAGGGGGAAGGAGAGAAAGGAGGAAAGGCAGTAACCAAAAGGTAGGCAGACAGACATGCACACACACACACACACATGCAGTAAAGTCCTAGAAGGGCTATTTCCTTAGCAAACCAGTCTAAAACATTCAGACTTAATTAGAGGGGAGTCAAGAAGTAGGAGAGTGAACTGTCCTAGGTGTTACTCCACTGATGATGCACCAGGACATGATGCTGTTTCCCTTCCAATGCTGCCTGACTGTGGTTTTGACAGGACATGTGTGCCTGCTGGCCAGCATAGCATTGAGATCTCCTCATCTAGCTGAAGGAACATTAGGACACTGAAGCAAGACTAACAGACACAGCAAAAATATTACAGTACCTGCTGCATGTTGCTCTCTTGTGCAGCAGAAGGTTTGGCATGGAGAGCAGGACCCATCGCCTGCATACAGATCAGCAGGGAAAGAAGTCACTGTACCTGCAAACTACCGACCAGAGTTACTGGGTAGACTGGAAGTCGCACGGACACAACTCAGCCCTGTCTTCAAGAGCAGAGCACAAGGAGAGGCCAGAACTCCAAGTCCAACTTAATTCTGTGGCCTGCTCCTGGGGCAATGTAGCTACTTACTGAGGGCACAGCGTAGCATTACAATCAAGCCCAGAATGAATAAAAAGGGGCTCAGGAGGATTAAAAAGGCTTTTACAGCTAGGAAAGTAAATATGAAAGAAAAAGAAAGTCCATTAACAGATGAAGGGAACGAAATTAATGGTAACTCAAAAATGGGTGAAAGAACAATCTTGCTAAATGAAAAGTAGAAAGAACAATAAGGAATTGGAAGGTCCACTAAAAATAACCATTGGTAATCACATATAAGACTCTACATTAGATATTTCATTTATCCTTATGTATTAAAAGAATTAGCTAACAAATTTATTCACTCACTGCTTATTATAACTTCAGTAAGTATCATCATAAGAAGGACATCGAGGCCCTGGAGCATGTCCAGAGAAGGGCAATGAAACTGGTGAAGGGGCTGGAGCACAGGTCTTATGAGGAGCGGCTGAAGGAACTGGGCTTGTTTAGTCTGGAGAAGAGGAGGCTCAGGGGAGACCTTATTGCCCTCTGCATCTACCTGAAAGGGAGTTGTGGTGAGCTGGGGGTCGGTCTCTTCTCGCAGATAACTGGCGACAGGACTAGGGGGAACGGCTGCAAGTTGCGCCAGGGGAGGTTCAGGTTGGAGATGAGGAGAAATTTCTTCTCGGAAAGGGTGGTCGGGCATTGGAACGGGTTGCCCAGGGAGGTGGTGAAGTCACCGTCCCTGGGGGTGTTTGAAAAAAGGCTGGATCTGGTACTTAGGGACATGGTTTAGTGGGTAATAGGTGGTGGGGGGACGGTTGGACTAGATGATCCTGGAGGTCTCTTCCAACCTTAATGATTCTATGATTCTAAGTACATCTGCATAATCGTACATGACCTGTGATGATATTGCAGCGGAGTTTCCGAGTGCTTCTCTAGTCAGACTGATATTTTTGTGGCCTCACCAGTCCATCCATCATCTATCTGATCTTCATGTTGGCCAGCTTTCCTTATGTTATTCTACCCCTACTGTTTCTGTAACATTTTCCTGAATTTTTTTCCATCCATACAAAATTTAACAAAGATTGTCAGCTAGTTTTTGAGAGAGTCCCTTTTTCTCTAACTGTATTTCTACTACTAAAAAGCATTTTATCTTTATGACTTATGTCAGTTTATGTGCTTGTTCTTTTCAACATATTCAGAACACTTCATGTCCCTGGTGAACTGCCTGTTCCCATCTCCAGAACTGACTGTGTTGCGTCAGCCACTGCTGTACAGGGCATCATGCTGTCAGTGCATCACATCTCACTTGGGACAGTCCCACCAATGGAAACTTCTGCTCCTTCCCTGTGTCAAGATACTTTCACGGCAATTTCAAAACAAATTCAATATTCCTGTTGAAATGGCTTTTTTTTTATGCCCAGCCCAATGGAAACCATTCATTCTCACCTGCTGTTCTTCACACTGTGATTTGATATTGACAGTAGAGGTCTATGGTGAGTTCAGTGATACACTGTTGAATCTCAACATCTGTCAGCATCCCCCTAAGCCTCTGAGGGAGAAAGATGTCAAATGCTTTCTAAATAATAAATAAAATATACATTTAGTGGGTGATCATGTTTTTTCAGTGATGTGGTTTCAGCGCTGCGGATGGATTAAGTGCCTTACCCTTCTCTGACACAAGCTTTCTGTAGCATGGTGGTATTTCCAGCATTTGCTTCCTGTGATCCTGTAATACAAGGAGATGAACTTTACTTGAAAGGAATATCAGTGAGATGGCTCAATTGTAATACTCTTACGTTCACGTTCTTTGATATGGATAGAAAAATTCCCTTCACCCAGTTGTATGGCAAATTTTTAAACATTCATACACAATTGCGGATTGTTGGCAAGATCAATATGACAGTCATCAGTCAAATCGTGCAGTTTTGCTGGGGCATTCTCTCTCTGTAGTGCTTTCCCAAGCTGCACTTACAGATTAGCTTGCATCACGTGCCTGGCAGAACTGGTAGCCTGTGTGGCCCTGGTTTTTCTCCGTGTTTCTGCCATGTTAGACTGTGAGTAGTAGGGAGGAATGCGGATTAGCAAAGTGAACATCGCATCAGTGCCAGCTATCACCTTTTACTATGTTCAGTCAGAAAAAAAGGCTGTGCTGAATCTGGCCACACCATCCTTTTATCAGCATTTCTCCTCTCTTTGTATCTCAAGTTGCATGCATTTGCTCTGTCTTATTTTGCCAGCCTTTGAGTTCATCAGCCCACTTGCTTCTATGGTTCCTGTCCTATATCTACTATGTGTGTTAGTTACTTTTTACCATATCTGACCAGCTCAAGTACTTGCATGACAGCATGGTCCAAGAGCCTTAGAGCAGAAAATGGGCTTTACATATAATTTTTCACTGCATCACAAAGTTCATTGGAGTTTTTCACCTTTTAACCCTTCACAGTGACCCCACTCAGTCTGGACATCACGTTGTTTCATGAGTTTCTGAGAAAGTCCAGAAGCTGTGGCTCTGCTTAACAAATTGAAACTAATTTTATGTGAGTCAAAAACTGTCTGGTCTGGCCTTTATCTTAAACTCAAAAATGTCATGGTCCATTGAATGTTCAATTTCTGGCCTTGGTTGTTTTTTATTTTATCAGGATACATTTCTAGGGTGTTAACTGAGGAGAGATCACCTGCAGTGATCAGGTGATGAGGACTGATAAAATCAATTAAATACCTTTCTGCCTCATTTCATAAACCGAGATCAATACTCTCTATTCCTTTTGAGAGTTCATACTGTTAATAATCCCAGGACCTGTTAAAGGAGTGACTGATAGATTTACTTGGTCTTTTAATGGGCATTTCTTGGTCATAGTGATCACAGAATTAGAAAGACTGACAGTGAGGAGGTGAAACAAACACAGCAATACACAGTGCAAGCAGAAATTTCAGGGCCTGGAGCCTCAGAAGTGGGTGAAGTTAGGCTTCTTGGAGCATTTGAACTCCTAAATACCAGGGCTGAAAGGCTGATGATCCCAATGCTTCCCTCAGCCTCAGTGGGAGCTGCTGTATGCTCAGCACCTCTGAAAACTTAGCCCTCGCCATTCAGTCTCCATGCGATTTACGGCCTGAGACCTGTTTGTGAACAGCTTTGGGACAGCTTCAGAAGCCTTGCCCAACAGCAGCTGGAAGGAATGGGACTGAGCAAGGAAAGAGAAAAGAGTATTGAGCACCATGAGATCACCACTGATCGGGCAATACAGATGTTTAGTTGTAGCAGTTCCCAAGGAAAAAGAAGAAGCCTCAACACCTGGCGTGCTCAAGCCAGCATTTCTCACCCACCACATCTCCGGGTTTCACCAAGTGCTGTGCCAAAGTTAGCAATACTCTTTAACAGCATATCTCTATTTGTTGTTCACTGCCTCACCCTCCCAGTCGGCTTCCCCTGCCTGCCAAGTGCAAATTACAAGAATTAAAAACCCCTCTGTACCTGTGCCCTGAGTACAGAACCGCAAGTTTCAGGCTGTGAATTAGGCAGAACTTGGAGCAAACTGAGCCCAAAGTCATGATGCTTTCTCACTTAGCAGGAGGCGGGGGTCGAAGCTGATGGGTATCCTTGATCTTTAGCATACCATTTATTTCATTACATCTAATTTGGTTGATATTATCAACATTATTACACTGATAGTTGTTTCAACTCAGACTAATTTAATTGATAGAATTCTGTGTCCTTGCTATTATATGAGACAATTAGCTCTCATTAGTTCACATTTCACTCATTTTCCACTGACTGATTGCACTACATACTGATACTTGCTAATATCAATATGTAATGCAATCAGTCAGAGGAAATGTTGGTACAGTATCTCTAAAAACTATCACACTTATCATTCTGATTGTCTTCAAAGTACCAATATTTTCCTATAACTTAATGGTTTCATAATGTAATGTTTTGTATTAATAACGATCTTTTTAAGGTCACACAGTTAATCACATACGGATTAAACAGCAGTTAACTAATGAGGATGGCAAATTATTAATAAATTGCAGGTGATACATTTCCGTTATTCAGTGTAACCTTTAAAGAGCAGAGCTAAGACTGAGGGTTGACTTAAAGACTATTTGCCTCTCTTTTCCTATTTCTTCTCGAGTTTTTTTTCCATGAATTCTAAGCTTTTTTTCCTATGCTATTGTCACAGTCCTGGTGTAACCATATGGAGAGCTTTAGCAAAGCAAGAATATGCAGCTGATGCTTTGATAGAACAGGTGAAGAGGTTACTCAAATTGTACTACTGTTAATTTGTCCTTTAAGCACCTACAGCAGGGAGTCTATAATGGACTGAAGCACGGAGATTTGTCTATCAGATTATTACGTCAGAAATGCTAAAGATTCAAAGGAAAGAAAAGGGCAAAAGGCTTTTTGTAACCAATTTAATATAATCCACTGAGATTTTACCGAGGCCTATCTGTAAATGCACTAGCAGTTTACTCAGAAAATTGCATGCCTAAATTTCTCTTCTTAAACGTTTGTGTACCACTACTGACTGGTGTGAATTTGTAGCTGTTTTTATAAACAATAAACTTGCAGTCCTTACACTTATATGAAGTATGAAATTCCTCAACATGCCAGTGTAGTACAAATCATTCTGTGAAAAATAATAGTCCAACACTCTCCAATATGCTATTCGTTAAATCTCAGCTATTCAATGGCAAACACATTTAATCACCTCTACAGTTAGTCTGAGACAGGCTCATAATCTTTAACAGAAAACAACTGATGTGGCAAATAGAAAAAAAAGCATAAAATAGATGGTTTGCAGTTTGGGACTTTAAAAATTCCCAACAATCATATTTTAAAGAGTAAATCCAAATTAGTCTTGCTATGGTAAATTTGATGCTGAATAATGACAGAAGACATTTAAATACCATAGTTACTATAATAATCCCTGTTTGAATCATGGCTTCCATGAACTGGGCTAAGCCTTTAGACAGAAACTAATTGCTACAAACACTATTTTTCAAGTTCCTTTTGTTTCCTATTGCAGGCACCTCTGGATGCAGAAGGTACCCAATTAGCAGAATTCATGGTTCTGATTGTGCATTGTGGGGCTAGTATAAACACTGCTGATTACTATTCCAATGTAATGGTTGATTTTTATTTATTTTTTTTTCTGATTGCTTAATAGGGCCATCTATTCTGCATCAGGCACTGGCAAGGCTGCTGGTGAAATCAGTTAGGTCACTTTTTCTGGTCATAGTAGCAGGAGGAGCCTTGTGATGGTAACAGATGACTAAAGGCATAATTACAGGCTATTTAACCACATCTGTTTCCCCACTTAACATTGTTTGCTCAAGTTAGATGTAGTTAAATAAATCAAAAGGAATATAATGGTGAAGACACTAAAAAATTACTATTACATGGGTAAAACTCTAGGGTTTGTTGTAATTACAGAAAACAGAGTTTACAGTGATTTTTAAAAGGCACTAATTTATATTAGAGAGTTTCTATACACATACACTCTAGCTGGTTGCTGCTGCTTTTATAGCCTATGTTATTTAAATACCTATTTGTACATGATTATTAGTTGAAACAAGGAAAAAATTGAAGATTACTATTATTTATTGAATTTAGTTGCATGTTCTTATCCAGTATAATAATCACATGAAAAGTCTAGTGACTCTTTTTACAGTTTTGTGGCTAAGAACAAATCCCCAGAATACCACCGCCTCCTGTCAATGACAACGCGAAGAGCAGAGAGCTCAGAGTATCTCTGTGTGTTTCTCCAGCCATCCAGGGATACTGTTTTCATCCTTTTATTTCTAAAGGTAAATCCCTTGTTGTCATTCTCTAATACATTACTGCTTCATGATCAAATATAAATACCTAAGTGCTGTTAAGCTCCTACTGCACAAGGACATATAGCCAAACCACCTAGAGCAGCAGGTACAGTCAAACCTGTGTGTGTAGCTAACATCAGCACACGTGTTCTAAAAGTTCCCTGCAATATCTTTTTCTGTGCAGGAAAGATGACATAGTATAATCAAAATACACACTAAAAAAATAAAGGAGAATACTGGGTTGGGGGTTTTTTTTGGTTGGTTTTAAACTAAAGAATTGAAGAATTGAAGCAAATACTGAAATTCTTTACATCAGCTGCTACCAGCTGCAGATTTTTAGGGCTATCCCTGAGCAAACTAGAATATTTGACTCTGTGAAGCCCTCCACCAATGCACAACCCACTGAAAAAAACCAAAGTTTGTATTATTAAGGCAAGTGTCCTTACATGTTCAGGCTATGAATCACAAGATCATCATATGCTTTAAAATATCACTGCTCAACTTAAGGCAGTGGAATTACACAACCTTATGTCAGGTACGCCTGTGGCCTTATTTCTTTTATTTGGGTTTTGTTTGTTTGGGTGTTGGTTGGCATTTTTTGGACAGGCCATTGGAAACAGCTTGGGGTATGGTAGGGAAAGGAGTTTGGATTTTCAGGTTTCCAAATGCTGAGCTGCCCTGGGAACTGGTTTTGCAGGTTACGGTGGAGTGTAGTGCTGTGGCTCTGCACCCTAGATTAGACACTAGCACCACACTTGCAACTATTTAGAGAAAAAAAAGGTTAGGAAACAAACTATTCTAAAAGCAAAAAGGGATTTGTAGGAAAGATGGATGATGTAAGTGGTACAATCCTAATTTCTCCGATGGAGGAGAAAACAGTGTCCTTTTAAAACTGAATGCTCCAGGGTCAGACACAAGAGAGGGTGGAAGAAGCAACAGCACTGGGGTGCTCTCCTGGCGGGGGCTGTCATCATGTCTCGGGGGCAGTACAGGCAGAACCTGCTGACAATTAAATCCGCAGGAGCTACTGTTGAAACGGGAGGTTCCTATTGTGCAAAATGTTAAAGTGACAGTTTTTCCTAAGTAACAAGTAGTTGTGACAATGCACAACCCTACTGTGCATATGTACACATATGCTCGCCTATGCATATACATCACTTTAGGTCGGAAGTATGATTCTGGAGGATTGAGAGATTCACCATTCTGTGCACTGTAAAAGCATCTGTTCTTCAACTACACTGCTTGTTCCTGGGATTAGACTCCACATTTTCATGAGATTCTCACTCAAGGCAATACTTTCAACACCAGCCTTGTTTATACTTCATCTGGTTCCACAATCTGTACCAAGAAAATGAGACCACTGTTCCTGTTATCACTGCAGCCTCCTTTAATGATTTTGTTTTCCTCTAAACTATGATTAATAGAGCATCTTCCCTTCTAGCGTGTCCTCCTCTTGGCTCTTCCCTTTACATGCTGCCCAACTGCAAGCAGCTAAGATGCCATTCCTCCTGTGCTGTTCACTCCCTCCCTCCTCATTAAAATTCACACTCCTGCTCTTGACTTGAAGGCGATGCAACAGCTCTTCTCCAACTGCTTCTGTGCTATTAAGAGTCATGACTCTTAATACAGTTCTTGCAAAAGAGCTGATCATTTCTATTGAGTTGTGATGAAACAGATTTCCACAGCACCATTTGCCCCCAATAACTGTGGACACTGAAGCTCAGTTTCCAGCGCCACAACTTCTCTTCTGAACAAAAACAAGTAATTTATAGAAGATATGAATATGGTACAAATAACTATGTCACCTATACTATCAAGGTAATTTCTTGAGAACTTTCAGGACAGTCTTTGAAGGATCTTGTGTGGACACTTGACCTTCAAAATCTACCCACCATACCTCAGTACTATTAAGAGATAATCAGTACATCTGCTCTGGCTCCTATGTTTCAACTAGCTACCACTGCCATTTGCCTGAGGCTGGCAAAAAGCAGATCCCTTTTCATCTCATTGGCTGGTTTTGGGGACAGCGCTGCTTCTCCGTCTGGAGTAGCGCAACTTTACAACACCCTCCTGGACACGGACACCACAGAGTCCTGCAGCACTGCACTCACACCTTGGTGGTGGCTCCAGGAGTGAGCGTGCAGGAAGAGGGGAAAGACTGCTATAGCCATAAACAGTGCATATATGCCCAAATTGCATGGCAAAGTTGCCATCAAATGGTTTTGCAGCTCATGTCTTCCATGGTTCAGGATGAATCTACTGCTGCTGTAGTGGTAATGTGCAATAATTTAATCAGACATAAATGCAGCAGGCAGTTTGCGGCTGCCGTTATGTTAAATACGATTTTGCACACCAGTTTCTCTGGCTGGTTAGGCTGAGAATGGTCGGGAGCACCACATACCTATCTGAGACTGTGCAGCTCTGCCAACTGCTTGACCTCGTGCCTATAACAGCGCAACTTGTCAGCAGGCAATAGGCTTACAGATGACAAGGAACAATAGGTATGAGGTACACAAATCACTTCCTTAGCTGCAGTATTTTCTAACAAAGCTATTTCAGGGAAATAAGGGCTAGCATGTGTCTTTTTCAAACTTACATAAACAAACATGTAATTACTTTGTTCCAGACTCCAACTCTCTGTTGCAATTATCAGGAGCTCTTCTGTGAGTAGACCTGTGTTTTTGGCAGACACAAGGGCTCAACAGCTTTGCATATGTTCCTGTTCATTTGTCCATAAAAAATATTCTAAAATAGTTTTCTAAAACTGATCTCATAGACTTGCTAATTCTTCATGGTTACTCACACAACTTCTCTTGAAAGTGTTGTAACAAGTTATCACCTGTTTTTCAATAAATGCTCACCTAGGTTGCTAAAATGGTAGAGAGGCCAGGAAAATGTGACATCAGCTATCTTACACTAATGAACATGAAGATAAAATCCTGCAAAAAGCATTCTGAAGTATTTCTGGCTACCACCAGGCAAGTTTTATCTGAGACAAGACAGTGTTGGTTGGTTGGGTTTTGGGGAGGGAGGAAAGGCATGCTCAGTTTTTTTAACTACACTGATAAGTACCAAATTTATCTGTGGCCTTTACTGCCTTCAGTTATTACAAAGCTTACTCAGCTGACAAATAGTGTGTTTATAGCTAAGTCAAAAATCTCTTAATTCTTTGGAGATGTGCTTGTAGTAACAATTACTGGGTTTGGGAAATGGATTTATCACTTGAAGGTCTGGAGCACTTGACCCCCGAAGGTCTTTCTTTAGCATCTGCATCGGTATTATAAGGTAATGTTACGTATTTTGGCTTAGTCCCTACTCAGCAACATCCAAGAGCACTGCAATTTGGTTTCATCGCCCGTTTAATTTTTTTTTTCTGTACTGCTACAATGAGTCTCACATCATCTGTCTCTGTTGTGACTGTTGACATTTACCTCTCTGACCTTCATCTCTCCTTTTCCTGATTGCTTGCAGTCTCCTCTGGCTTGTGGCACCCTGTACCGGCCGGCAGGAGATGCAGAGCAGCCTGAATGTTCTCCACTTGGTTTCTAGGACTCTGAATTCATTTCAGCTTGGTGTGTGTCGAGGAAGGAGGCCTTCAAGGTATATTCAGAGTTTCCTTGTACCAAAGTACCGCTGTCTCTCTTTCCAGATCCAGGCTCAGCCCCTAGATCTGAGCGCACCAAACACAAACCCAAAGCGTTGATTTAAACACATGAGAGACTCTTGCCTTCATTCAAAAGAAGGACTTTGCAAAGCAGAGAAGGATCAGCTTTACGATAAACATGCATGCAATCACAAACCTCCAGTTTACGTAGGAAATTGCTGCTCACACAGCAGGGGTGGTGGAGAGCACAGGACATGTTTGTGTGTCAGCTACAGCAGCCGGGATTTAGAGTGTGATCGTTCTCAGCTGCAAGAGTGGCAAGCTCTGACAGAGCAGGACAGACAACACAGTAAACTAGTGCCAGAGCCATTTGTTACAAAGGAATTTTTTTTTTTTTAATAGTGTGGAGAATAAGAACCAGGGGCCATTGCCAGGGGCTTGTGGCAGGGCTGGATTTGGGCAAGACGCTGTTCACCAAATGTGCTGGCAATATCAGATGGCCAGTTAACCCATCATTTTCAATTTACAGAACGGTTCCATTCATTTTTCTTTCAAGCTGTGAATAAGTACACTGTAAAACAGTTTTTGTTTGTCAAAGTGCTCAGTGTTTTTCTAGATGTAATGTGCCCAGAAGACATTTCTGTTCCTCAGCTATATCTTCGCAATTTTGTATTAATAGTGGAGGACAGTCACAGTACCTAATCGCTGTTGCATATGGTTTAGCTTTGCATTTCATTGTTTGTTTTACAAAATCTTTTGGTTAAAATCATAAATTCTTTCAAGTTCTAATACTTATTTGGTTGTTTCAGGCTGAAAATCGTACTTGGCATTGTACATATAATTTACATTTCTCCTGATGATACATTATCATTCCATTGTACAACTACAGTCTGTTTGGGCTTGATTGCTTTTCTTCCAAAGAGCAGGTGGCACCATTGTAGCCTTACATGTCACGGGCAAGGTATGTCCCAAGCTTGTCTGCTGGCCTTCATTTTCTGAGCTGCACAATACAGTTGGTTTTCAAGTTGTGGATGGCACTAATACATGCAAAACAAACAGCTTAAGTCACTACGGTACACCTCGATACAGTGCTTTTTCTTTCCTCTTTGTCTTTTGACAAAGATTTATCTTTTCATAAAAGTACATTTTTTTTGTATAGTATCCAAAGACATCCTTTTTTTTTTTGCAGGGGATAGGCAGGGTGGGTTCTCTGAAGCTATTGCGTGTTTTTCCATGCATCAGTAACCTTCACTTGTACTAATGGTGATTTGTTTTCTGTTTCTCTGCTGCAGTTGTACTAACAAAGCACAAATTTACAATGTTGGATAGAGTTTGTGTTTGATCTTGGAGCATTCACATTAGTTCCTATGTATTTCATGCTCATCATAGAAGTGCAATGAATTGGTCCACCCTTTAAAATGTGCTAATCATGAATCAACCATTTTTGCAAGCTGGCACTATACCCATCTACTTTTTTCTCTAAATTCTTGATAACACATAAATCCTGTCACCAAACCCAACATCCTGCTGGCACAGCAGATGTTCTCAGGCCACATTTGCAGCCTTAGGCTGGAATTGTTAAAAGCATAGATCTTAGAAAAAGAAAAAAAAACCAACACCAAAGATTAAAATGGCCATACAGTATCAGTCCAAAGCTTCATATAATGCAGCTTGCTGGGGCCAAAATCAGATACCCATGAAAGTGCAGAAGAACAGGGAGAGGGGAAGAAAAAGCTACTTTTTTTTAATACTCACCCAGGCTTACTATAGTCATCTGTCCTCCAGCTCTGTTGGAATTTTGCCATTTTCCTGTGAAGATACATGGATTTTACGGTTGTTAAACAGTCTCTTTAATGCCCATGTGATGAGGAGCAGAAATACAGGGTACTACCTTTGCTGCTGTTTAACATTGTTTTGTTTAGTTAGTTTTGTGCTGAGTCCACATGTCTTTTAGAACGTGAGTCACTTTTGCCATCATACTCAGTCTTCAAGCTTCATTCCTCTCCCAGACAGGCTGGTCTCTCTCATAAGCATTTTCTGAAAGTACCACGCCTATAAATATAGAATAATATGACATCTTTACTTGGAGATGCTCAAGCACCAAGTAACTAGAACTCAGCCATAATGTACAAGCACTGAAGATGATTATATAAAATTAATAAGTGCATAGAAATACATCATGTGATTCCCTCCTGTCAAAAATCCTAATTTTATTAAGCACTTCAGGTTTGAATACTCAGAAATAGTTAACAAGATATATAAACATAAAATATTTTAAAATACATACATTATTCGGCTTCATACTTTGGCTAATTAAATTTTAGGAAACAGATATGTTAAAAGTTAATAGACAGCAGACAAAGAGAGAATATTATTTTAAAATCAAAGGATGCAGTTTCAAACTTTAGACTTTAAGAGAGAAGAGTCTGGATGCAGTTTTTCCTTCCTTGTGTAATAAGTTATTTAAATCTATTGAAATAGATACCTCACTATGCCAAGCAGTGTTACCAAGCAATCAAAAGCTGGAAGCACACAAGTGTCATTGAGGACAAAACACACAGATCACGTATTCTGAAACGTATGTTACCCTTTTGTGTCAAAAATATTATCCAGCAACTTTGTTCCAACTGGATGTCTACCAAAAAAACAAGACAAGTTGAAAATCAGTGGAGTTAAGCCCCTTGGAGAGACATAATACTGTGAGTATAATTGAAATGTTAATAATTATGCTCATGCTGATAATTACCAAGAATAGTTTGGTATAGTAGTTACAGAGCTCACCTTTCACCTCCAGGTCTTGGATTTGATTTCTACCTGAGACTGTATGAAAAGAGTTCAATTATCTCCATCTCCCTTTTAGTGGATGGATTTTCCACCCCATTCACACTTCAGAAATAAACAAGAATAAAACTAGAGAGGGACAGAAAGAACATTTTATGGCCCCTAATTAGCTAATTAGTGTGAAGTTGGGGTTTTTTTAATTAAATTTGACAGGAAATGCAATGCCGTTTAGACCATTTGGGAAAGATACAAAATGACTGAAAAAATGCAAGCTGAGAACAAAGCTCTACCAAAGACCTTTCACTACAGTTTATTTTCACATTTAGAGTAAAACATACAAAAATTACAGTGGTCTTGTAACGTAAAGATAATATAGTTTGTTGCTGCACAACTGCATCATAGCTACGTATCCAGCCTTATCAACGCGACACACTTTACCGCGATACTTATTTCTATTCTATGTAATGTTTAACGAGAAGAGGAAATAATTTACAGTTTATGCACTGGATTAACAACAGAAGTTCAAGTAAACACATCAAATCTACCCAATGTTTGGATGCTGAGTTTTAACTAGCCCAATCGCATCCCTCTACATATAGCAGGAGAAAAAGTAATGATTGCTAAAATATGTAGTTATCTAAGCATATTCGTCTCTAACAGGAAGGTTTGAAAGATTTTATGAAGCTCTCTTCACTTTGCAGTACATCTCTTATACACATACACCATGATAATAAGATCAGGGCAACGCCCGAAGCCCTGATGCACAGCAATGAAGCGGTATGAAGGCAGGAATTTAGGAAACAGTGACACTCATCATAAAAAGTGAAATCTCAAAGAGTTCTGCAGTGCTAGACAAAACTTAATCAATAAAGATCAGCATTTAACAACCATAATTGTTGATGAGATACTGCAATTAGTCTCCATCAATTATTTACCATTGACTATGGTACACTCTGGTTTAATATCAGAGTTGTGCAAGTCTGGGGGGGAAAAAAAAACAAACAACAAAGCCGACCATGTTTCCACTGTAGACACAAGCTGCATTCCTTAACTCTCTTAAGAAGATCGATCCAAATGGGATTTTACTCCAGTCCTATCTGGAAGCAATACCATCATTATCTTTACTATTCTTTCTTTAGCATTCTGGATAGCTAGATAAAATAGGACATGAAACAAGATCTAGGCGTCATGAAGAAGAATATATATTAGAAAATTTAGACTAGTATTTAAATACCACAACACAGGAAAATAAATACAGTCAACATCTAGAAATAAACAGGAATTTTCCCATGGATTTCAGCAGTATTCAAGAGGAATTTGAAATAAAGGAGGCTAGCAGCAAGGGGGTGAGAGGATTCAGCTTGGCTTAGAACTGAAATACACAGAAAGTGCTGCAGCCACTGACAGTAACGCACCCCATTTCTCCATTCCTCTCCCCCTTTTCCTGGTCTTTAGTTACAAGTGCTTTGAACTAGCACTTGTAGTGCTAGTGGATTACAAGTCCACTGTAGGTGGACACTTGGGTTGGAACTAGATGATCCTTAAGGTCCCTTCCAAGCCATGTGGACGAGCCATACTTCCATTTGGTAAGTACATGAACTGCTCTACATTTGCCATGTCTACAGTTTTACATGCTGCGATTGCATTACATGAAAACATCAAGTGCTTTACTAAAGTTGGGGAAATGTTGTATTGTCCTTGCTTCGCTTTGTAGAGCAATGGGATTGCTCATTCATCCAGTGACGCACGAAGGGCTTTCCTGAGGATAAAGCTGTCAAATGAGACTTGCATTTCCTGCTGTGAAGTAAACACAGTAGTAGTAGTCCTTGCAATAATATTGGCAGTAAAAGTGCTGATCACGTGGATGTAATAATCTGATTGGTAGTAAAAACATCTAATAAACAGGAGAAGGAAAAGATAGTGCCATGTCTGTGGGGCTGTGAGATGGAAGGGATGAAGGGATCTGAGAAGAATTCTGCACCAAGTCTCACAAAGAAAGGACAATACCCACGACCAGGGTCAGAGACCTGTGGCGTTGCCAGTCATATTTAAAAAAAAAACCAGCAAACCAGCATCAACCAGAGTCTTGCAGACAAAGTTACCTAGCAATTAAAATGTATTTTGAAGTTCTGGAAGTGGTAAAATGCATGAATCTACAGGAAATGCAGGAGTCACTGGATGGAATAGGGCAGGGAAGAAGAACCCCCTCAGCTAAACATAATCAAAGGCTTTAATATTAAATGTACAGGTGCTCTATTGCACCCACAGAGTTTCAAAATAGTGAATATAAGGTTTTCTTTCCCTGCGTTTTAAAATAGGAAAAATACTAAACCCCAAGCAGAAGTGGGAAAATAGAGAATCCATTAAAGATATTCTCACAGTGGGGCACAATGGGCCTTCTATTTAGTGGCTCACAGCTAAGGGGTTTGCCGACTGCATAGTTATCAAGTAAATGATAGATGAAGGAACTTAAAATAGTAATTTCAAATATGTACTTCTTTGGCTTTGTTCTATTTTATTTCACAAGAGAAGTTTACCTACGAGGTGTTTAAACATAAATGGATTCTGGCCTTGAAACTCCTCTCACATCTGCTTTACACCGATATCTCTGACATCCATGATTTCCTTCGAAATATAAACACTTCTACTTCTTCAGGTATAGCTTGACTTATTTGTGTCCCCAAATCCTCTGATTTCTAAAGAAGAGTGATATAGTGCTATTGGTCATTCCAGATGTACCCCGCATTATGTTTTTTCACCATGGCAAACATCCTTTTTGTCTTGGTTAGCACTTCAGTACGCGTGAGGACATACGAAACCACAGCATTTCAGGTGTGGATGCATTAATCCTGTGTGTCTTCCAGACACTGCTGCTTTTCATATGTGCACTGACCTACAATACATTCCACCAAAACCAGCCCATGCTTCAGACTGCAACTTCACATTTATTTTTGTTATCATTAAAACTCCATCCACATTCCTAAATTTGCTGACTTCTAAAGAGCTAATCCCCAACTTGTACCTGTCGTGTTGATTTGCTTTCCCGTGCTATATATATGACCTTATACTTGCTGGTATTTAATATTATGTCAGATGGCAATTTTTCAGTTAGATACCTTCTAAACTTTTTTTTTTTTTTTTTTTTTTTTTTTCTGGCTTTCCATAGTGGATGACACTATGGAACACCCCCAGGGACAGTGACTCCATCACCTCCCTGGGCAACCTGTTCCAATGCCTGACCACTCTCTGAGAAGACATTTCTCCTAATTTCCAACCTGAAATGCTTCCATAGTGGCATCCACTATGATTCTATGCATTAATATCTTGCTCATACCTCTATTTTCTTTGCACTTAGTTCGTGTTCTCGACTAGCATATTTTCTCACATGTGCAGCCAACTCCACTGTGAAATCTGTTGCCTGCCACACACTTACATGGGGTTGCCAAAGGTCTCAAACTTGCCCTGGGACATGGCATTACAAGAGACAGGCATCCGAGGCATAGCTATTCTCCACTTCTTTCCTCCCACTTTGCTCAACCTATTTTAAATATTTCCAGGCTCTGCCAGCTGATTTTTGTGTTGGAAAATGTAAAGCATTGTGAAGAGGCAGTGGGTGGGCAAATAATTTGACGGAAGAAAAGCAGGTCTATAGTCTTTCATATATGTGGATATCATGGTCTAAAAAACCACTTGCACACATACATACATACTATCAATATGATTTCTGCAAGTTATTTCTCTGTTTTCTCTCTCTTCACCCCTTCAAAGTGCAAATTTTACACAGTATTTTCTATTGGCATGAGTTGCTAATTAAATACCAACTAAGAGCACTCGTCACAGCAGCTGTTGGTGCTCCCCTCCGGCAGCATCCCAGCACCGCAGCCCAGCCGGCTGCTCAGCCAGGACACGGAGCTAGCCGGAGGAAGCCCACCTCTGGAATGCAGATCCCCGGCACCACGCAGCTCTTGCTTGGGTTCGGCTGCTTCACAGCACTGCCCAGCTACGGGTTAAACCAGGTGGATTACACTTAGGACCAAATTAGCTACATCAGGGACTAGTAAATTGGCTATGACAGTCTTAGCTGAAGTATAAATAACCTTCATTTTTGTGTTAACTTTTCTTTTTCCTTCTTAGCCCTCTCGGTTTTTATGCTGTGAAATGACAGAAACTTCCCAGAAATTCCTTCTTCAAACAAATGTAAATTTCTTCCACCTTAATCAACATTTTCCTTGTGTATAGATTATGGTTTGCATTAAAATTGAATTGAAATACCTCATGACATTCAAAGTACTGGGTGGTGAAAGGAAAAGAAACTGATCCTTTATCACTCTTGGCAGACTTTGTGCCTGTTCGTCTGACATTTTGGATTCTCTGACTGATTCCTTTCGGAAAATGACTGACTGATTTTTAGACAACTGGGTTTTTTCACTGTTTCTTTATCAATAAGTATGCCTGCTCTACACGAAAACACGTTAGCTTGGTTAAAGAGCTTTTTCTCCGTTTTTCCACACATACCGTTCTGTTGAAAATGGAGTCCGAGGGCACTGGTTCTCTGTGTGTCTTTGTAAATTGACTCTGCTTTTTGCTGTTGATGTTGTTGCGTGCCCTCCCTCTTCCCTCTGTCTTCTTAATATTTCTATGGCTAGAAGACAAAACTGAGCTGGTTATTGAGACAGTATCATTTATTTGTGTTCTTTAAGCAGGCTGTGGCAGAGCCAGAAGATAATGGGTACCTCATTTATTCAGGCTTTGAATGATCATATTTAATTCCCAGTGACAGCTGTCTTTACCACATTAGCATTGCAAATCAGCTCTGTTTTGTAATGGCCTTCTATTGAACATGATTCAATTATGTGTGGTCCGTAGCGAGGCAGGATACGGTCTTAGTATCTATAGCAATATTTCTGCAAGCTGCTGCTCTTTACACTGCTCACATTTAAGCTGTCTGTTTACCACAATGCTTTCCTTGAACTACACTGAACTCTCTTCATTTTGCAGCTAAATAAAGAAGAATGAATATAATTTGTAAAAGCAGTTATCTGGTCAGACATATTACATACCCCATCTTCTTTACACATGCCTGGAATCAGGAAACACTTGTTAAAATAATTGTTATTATACTTAAAACATTTATATTACAAAAGTCATTAAAGTGGATTTAAATGATCATAGAGCGTTAAATGGTACTGAGTACTAAAGCTCAACGTTGCCTTGAAGAAAAATTGTCATAACATACCAAACAAGTAAATTTCCTGTAAGTGTCATAGTTTTCCAGGAAAAGGGCAGCAAGGCTTAACATTTATAAAGCAAGCTAAACATCACAAAATTTCAAAAATACAGTTTCAAAAGGTTTCAGAAGTCCTATTTAATTTACCGCGAAATGGCTAAATCCTCTGCACCATATATTCTAGTCTGCCTGCCTCCTGGGCTGGCACGTGCAGATGACATTTCAGATTAAGCTGCTGAAGGCCTGGATCACATCACTGTAGCTTAATGCATTTGTGTATTTGTTATAATACAAAAACCTTTCTAAATTCTGATTCTACGTGTAAGGCGAGTTCTCCTATTGTGTCAGGCAGGCTCAAAAAGAAAAGCTTCCTCTGCACAGATCTAGCAAATACATGCTTCGGTCTGTGCAAGGCAAAGCACAAACCTCACTCTTTTCTCCAGGAGTTCCACCCCTGTGATCTCTACGACATTTAGCTCTTGCAGAAATCTCATTACACACAATACAGCTGTCCCCCAGCCTCGGGGCTCTCTTAGCATCCTTCATCTTGGTGACACAGCGCACCTATAGCAGAAATACGTTATTCATTCCACAAACTGGAGTGCTGGGCCGTCATTCTAAAGTATTTTATTGAACAACAGGAGGAAAGTTTTTTTTCAAATCATATACTAACTTGTTTAAAGGTGGTCTCTAGATGATGATGGCAGAGGAGTTACAGCGTCCCTTCTGTGGGATCCCCAGCTTGAGGCTGGTCCTGGACTGAAGCCAAAGGCCATCGCTAGCTGCCCCAGGGGCTGGGAGGTCACAGACACCCATGGTAACCACACCACTCCCTCCAACGCTGCTGTGTGGGATATTGCTGTGTATTTACCACGTTCATCTATTTTTTTAAAGCAATTTTCTTTTTTCTGTAAGCCTTCTTTCACACCTTTCCTTTCCACTGTCCCCTCTGACAGATTGTTGTCTTTTTTGCAAAGGTTTGAGACACTGATTTCTTGATTGTGTTCTTAACTGAATTTATGAGGTTTTACTACATTTTTGAAACCACAGAGCTTATGTTAAAATAATGATTGCTTCATCACTCAAATAGGGGATTCACTGCATTTTTTTGAGGTAAGATCCATTTGTTGCCAATGGCTGGGGTTTGGGTTTTTTATGTATATCAAATTGTAGGTTCACCTATCTGGGAAACAAACCGAAGTTTATGGAAGCAGTTTGATTTGTTCTTATCATGCCTACCACATGAAAAAAGTATGTATATGCAAACAAATACCTGTGCGTGCTATTTTTGCATGTGGTTCTTCATGAAGCTGATCCATGGGACTTGATCTCAACACAACAGTCTACTGAGGGTCAGCTGCTTTAGCAGGGTCTCAGGTCCCAGTCCTCAGAGGTATTTAGAGACCTAGTGCCCATCAGTTCAAGTGATAGATGAAAAATCTGGCTATGCATCTTAAAGAAACCTGTGCCAATATTTTAAAAATTAATGTATCCAATATTTCAAAAGTTAATGTATAAATTGTACTCAGAGTCAAAGTCTGCCTTGCTCAGACATGCAGAAAAGGAAGATGTCTCCACTTTTTCTATGGTAGTTAAACTTTATGGCTGATTAAAAACAGTCTACAAAGCAAATGGAATAATATGGATAATGAATAATGAAATAAACCAGTCTCTAGAATATACTATTAGAGTCACATTCTCTAAACCCTTCGCATACAATCAGAGAACTTTAAAAAATTTATTAAAAGGGAGTTATTGAGTTCTTTTTAATTTATTTTTTCTCAATTTTTGGTAATAATACCTTGAAAGATTTAAATTAAAATTACTTTTCTTAACAGAAACCACCATCAGGATAAAACTATGTTTCAGGATGAATAAAGGAACAAGAAAAAAAAGCGAAAGGAAAACACGCAGGGTTTAGAAAGCAAAGTGAAGGAGAAACAAGATTTTATTTGTGCCTTTCAGCTTCTTTCTCCCATTGATAAAAATGAAGAAAAATTTATTTTTGGTAAAACATGGATTTCCAATGTGCTTAGTAAACAACTCCACTATGGCAGGCATTAAGAAAACTTGTATGGATCAGAATATGTCCCATTTTCATCAGTCTTTCACCTCGGCAACATTGCACTGTGACTAAAAAGGCAAAGCAAGTGTGATGTCTACACTGTAGTAGGGCCTGGTGGGGCTTCTGGTGGAGGATAATGTCATGTTCTGGCAGCCTGTCACACGGGTCGTACTGTCTGACCCTGCTAGCTGGCTCTCACATTCACATTTTCAGATGCTGACCTTCATACAAAATATTTTTGCTTGTTTCTTTGCCTAGGGAAGTAAGGTTTATGTTGCCACAGTATCTCTCCCTCATCTAGTTTCCCATACACACAATCATTATTAACCCAAATTTGAAATGTACTAGAAGTCCTATAGGCGATCGCACACCTACAGGTTTCCTGAAGACCAGCAGTTAGCAATGGAGAGGGAAAGACAGGAACTCCTGCCTGTCCCAGAGGAGGACAGAGAGACTCTGTGGCTGCCCACACAGCTGGCAGAAGGTCAGTGTACGTCACTCCAAGCACACGTGTTACGGGTTGCTTTTGACAGTCAAGGATGCTACAGAGGACATGGCAGGAGGTGGCAATGGTGCTAGAAGACTGGGCACAGGGGACCCTAATCCATAGGAATCCAGGCTTCATTGATTTTATCACTCAGAAACAACCTTTTTATTCTGAAATAAGTATGCTCTTTTCACACGAAAACTGCACAAATAGAACTAACACCACCTCCAGAGTATGCATTGCTGTTATGTAAGACTGGTCATGTTTACAGTCAATTACCACAGAAAACCAGGGAATTTCTTTCTATATTGCTGTATGTAATGGATACTAATGACAACTTCCTCCACCTGTCATGTAATTTGGTGTAATTAATGTAATTTGTTCTGGTAATTGTAAGAAGGTCAGGACCAGAGTTCATGAAATATGAATCACTTCCACATCCCATTTCAATATTTATCCTCCCATGCTATCCATAGATACCATTAATATACAAATAACTTAATTGAGAAACAGCAAAGGTTTCTATAAAAGAAAATAAACCTTTCACAGAAGTGAGGAAATGGAAAGTAAATCCCATAACACCTTCTCATTCTTCAGCCAGAGGCATGTGTCCTGTAGCATTCACACACTGTAGGCCACCACTTCAAAGTTTCCTAGAGGTGCCAGCCTTCCAAAATCATTACTTATCAACTGTATTGCTGTAGCACTTTGAAGTTGTTTATGTTACTTGTCTCTGCCCCAGATGACTTATGTTGCAAGTACAGAGGAAATTAATGCAGGCAGATCAATGGGGGAAATAAAGCAACCAGCATTGTTCAACTTGGTCTCGGGAGACTGTGCTCATGCTGTTTCATCCATTAGTCATAGCTAAGAAGAATATTAAACAGGGATTTGGAGGATAATGAAATAGTTTGGGGCTGCTTATAGGGACATTCCCCTTTCCCAGCTCAGGGGGAGATATTGGAATACTACGGCGGAAAAAACCAAACCTGTGCCTGCCTGGAACTTCAACAAGTAGATGGGAGAAGGCTGGGCTTGTGGGCTAACTGGAGGCTGGGGTTCCCCCTCAGTCTTGAAGATGAGGTGGTAAGTACAGTGTAAGAGGTTGTGAAAGGCCTCGAGAATGAATCAACACCTTAGTTTCAGTGGGGCAAATGAAGGGGAGTGGATTTTGCAAAGCAAGAGAATGAAAGGCAAGAGAAACACAGGATGGAAGATCTTTGCAGCAATATGAAGAATTGTCAGAGGAACAAAGTTACAACAAAGGATAAAAAGTGTGCGATAGTAACCAAGTCACAACATAATGCTAATTTCTTCTACATGAAAAGAAACACAGGAAAAATTTGAAATATTGCAGTGATAATCATGAAGACAGCCTGAATGGGAGCAATAGCCTACAGAGCAACCCATGCTGTGTGCCTCACTGTGGGAATTACAGGGAGTGTTGCAAGAAACCTTGAATGAGAGAGTAAGTGATAAAACAAGCCACTAATGAGACAAAAATAGTTTGGAACACAGGTGTAGGACCAAAGATAGAAGACGTGTGTTTTGATTAACAGCACCAATTAGAAGCTTAGCCGGGGCACGTGAACAGCAAGTGTTAACCAATTCATGAACAAGCTAGGGCGCGTGGACAGCTAACAAATCTATATAAGCACAAACTTGTAAGCAATAAAGGTCTTTTGTCTTTGGCCTTTGCTTTTGGGAGTCTTTGTTCCTTGGCTCTTTGATTTCACCCACGCCAGAGTCCATGAATCAATCCCTACACCTCACTAACAAGACTAGCAGTGTTTGTACTCAGAAAAATGAAATTGTAGGCTGGAATTAGCGTCAAAGGTTAGTAGCTATCTCTGAATTGAACATGAGTTCACAGGTCTCTTTGAGGACTTACAAGAAAGTTGGTTTAACATTTAAATTTGCACAAAATAAGCCAAGACTGGAGTAGAGAGACAGGTTTGTGAGGGAACAGCCTAGAAAAGCTTGTCAAATTCATGTTCTCACAGGCAAATATGCAGAGAGACAGTTAAGGAAAACAGATGCAGCCCAGAACCACCATAAAAGTTGTAAGAAAGGTGAATCAAACACCTTCTCCAAGGGAATTCTTCCCAAAGCAGTCAGAAGTAGGAAAGAGTCAGAAGAGGACAGGAGCTGAGCAAATGAAAGGCTGAGAGGGAATAAACATATCACAGTCACACTTGGCCAAGTCCAAGGGATAAGGATGGAATACTTGTTCAGTAAATTTATCTAAAAATGAAGCTTTAGCAACAGAAAGAAATATCAGTGCAATGTAGATCCTAAAACCAAATTAAGGGGATCAAGGGTAGAACTGGAAGACAGAAATGGAAGGAGAGTTTAGTAACAGAGCATCTATGAAATCAGATGTCTGTGAGATGAAAAGGAGGGAAGTAGTAGGTGGGAAGAAAGGTCTCATGATTTTAGAATAGGAATCTAAACCATGCTTTTAGTTTGAGGAAAGAGTGTGAAGTTATGGACAGTGTTGGGGGAGAGTACAGGTGTGGTCACCAGGTAGAACACAAAGTAGGACGGAAGGCTCACTAGCCTAGGAGAACAGCAGGAAAGGCAGAGAGGAAGAAAAAAAAATAAATCACATCACATTTTGTCAGCTTTGCACAGCAAGAAACAGGTGAAATCCTGTGGGAAATGTGGAAAGAACTGGGGGTGAGTCCACTGTGCTGGACTAGCTGGAGCTGCATGCGGGATGGAAGCAGCAGTCAGGGTGAGGACTGTGGAGCTGCACTGCATCTCGTGCTGAGGCTGTATACGTCCTCAGCTCCTCCTGGTATACGTCAGGAACTTGCTCTTATCTTGCACATTTATTTTCCTGCAATGTGAGTATGGCATCTCATGTTCTTCTATTTTATATTCTTTTTGCTTTAAACTTTTGACAGTGAATTATCTGGTAATTATCTTTCTGATAATATTGCCTGCATTGTAGAGACCCCATGAAGTGGGTTGCTGCTTAGTTTGCATGCACAGTTTGGATTTTTCAGAGCCACTTTTGAACGGGCTAAAAATTGTGGGTCCTAAGGTGCTTACCTGAAAAGCCTTCAACTGCATAGGGATGCTTTGAAATTGGTTTAGGCTTATTAATACCAGTCTCCAGAAAAGGTTGAGTAAAGTCAGCACAGAATTGAGTCAATTCTGAGTACCCTGGGAAAGCATAACGTACCTATTTGAAAAGATTCTGCAGTTACTCCAGCTACAATTTTTTGTGCAAGTCTATTGCTCCATCAACTGTTCTCCCCAAATGAGCTGATGTCCATCTACATTACTGGTTCTGGAGCTTTTGGGAAATCCAAAAGCAATTGCTTCTCAGCATTTTGTTAATATGTTCTAATAAAGGATATTGCAATGAAGCATCAGTACTTTAAAAGGCATAATTTACCCATCCTAGTTACTGAGAACAATGGAGTCAATATGGGTAAGCTGGAAATAAATGGTTAGGTTTTTCCTGGTTTCCCATTCTGTTCTATAGTACAACTTTTTGGAAATGCAATTTTATTTTCTCTTACATTCCTTTCTCCCATATAGATTTTCTGTACTTGCTATATGGTAATTCACAATCACCATTTTGAAAAGACCTTCAAGGGTACTATAGATAGAACAAAGAAAAGCTATTCTGAGACCCAATTCCCCAACTTCTCTGTGGACAAAGAAGTCACATTAGCAAACTGCCATTACAAAGGCAGCTCTACAGCATTTTCTATTTGGTTCAAATTAACAGTTGCCAATGAAAGCAAGAAGATTGAAGCTGAGAAGTTGAATGAGATAAAACACGTCTAATCGCTCATGAAGAGCAAAAGCCAATCAAATAACCTGCTTATCAAATTCCAGTACAGTTAAATGAGCAAAGTAAGGTATTATTAATACACCGAAGCAATCCTCTCACCTCCTAAGACTTGCTGGTTGTCAGTCTCATGAACACTGTGGCCACTCAGGCTTAGCAGCAATGCTGGAGATAAAACTCAGAGATGAGTGCCCTGAAAGCAAAGCCTGTACCTCTGCAGCTGCAGAAAGCTCTGTCAGAGCCCAACAGAACATATGACCCAAATAGGGACATTTATTTTACGTGTTAAAAGACTTTTAGAAAGATACCGTTTTAAAATGCCAAGCAATAATAGATTCTACCACCTAGCTTTCACTGGTAAAAGTGGTCACGTCAAAGTTGCTGGCATTGATTCAATTGCCACGCAAACCCACAACATTTACAAGCTCTCTTCTGCCTTCACCTCTTTCTACCACTCTCTCCTAGCAGTATCCCAACTCCAAGTGAACACTCTAGAACAATGTTTCTTAATCTCATCTCAAAAACTATTCCAAAAACACTTGGCAACAGACAACTGCATTTGCAGTCGACAAGCGCATAGTTATACACGCCCATACATGCAAGCAAGCAAAAACCCATAAATGGTTAGAGTTTATTCTACTTTTTTAAATGAAAACTGTTTTTGATAATGCCACTATGGAATAAATAATCTTCAGGTTTTTAAATGCTGAAAACACAACAGGATGGATTTTAAACTTAATGAGTCTACAGGTGTCCGGCTTGGGGCAGTTCTGTGCATCCTAGGACGGTGTATCCTACCACACGACGTCACCAGCTGACTGAGGAGCACTCCTGATTTTATCTTCAGGGAAAATTCCTCCTTCTTATACAACAGTGCCTTAGTACTGGGGATGCATGGAGAGGGTTGCAAAATACGGGAGATATGTTGGTATGGCAGCATCCAAGACATTCATACTTTAAATACATTGTGACATTTAAGATTCAGTTTATAAACAATATACATCATATGTTTTCAACTGATGTGTCACAGTACCTTAGGATTACTAAAGTCACATATATACATCCTCAAAACCTCTATCCGTATACCTACCCTTTTTCTTCTCTTCATTAGGAACAAACCAGTGTTACTCTGAGCTTAAAGAGCAAATGAGTTAAAAATCAGTGATGTCTTCATCATGAATATTTGTCCTTATGAGAATGGAGGCTCCTGGAACAATTGCTATGTATCTAGGCAGCAGCACTACAAGTGAATGTGAATTAGCATCACTACAGATTATTCCAATAGTTCCTATTCATCACAAACAACAACAGCTTCAGGAAAACATAACACTACCACATGCAACCAGGCAGGGGATATATCAGAAAGCACGTTTTCAAATCAAGAAACAAATCTGAAGATTATCAAAAATGCTAATGCAGAAGAAAAGCCACAAGACCTGTGTTCAAATTTAGAATATTTAATTGAACTCTTTAGTAATTTCTGAGAACTGCATCAGAAAAGCTCTTATTTGTACAACACAAAAGGTTATAAGCAGATGATCTATTCAGCCAGTGACCTTGCCAGCCAGTACTGGGGGATAAATAAAAAGCACCATTTCCCATCACATTCTCCAACACCCTTATTGCTCTATCTCCTCACAGAAATGTAATGCAATTAACAAAGGATAATGCACATTAAAATGTGGTCAATATATGAAAAAGTTTATAAACCATAATTAATATTAACATGGCAAATATTCTGCACCTTATCTTCATCAGTTTTATTCTAGCAAATGAAAGGAAATATGCCTGCTTTCCCATCCTCCCTCCAGGTATTAGTTATACTTAACTGCATGCCAGCAGTACAACAGCACTAGATCCTGTATTTATACTTGTGGTGGGATGACCCCAGCTGGAGGCCAGGTGCCCCCCAAAACCGCTCTGTCCCTGCCCTCCTCAACTGGGCAGGGGAGAGAAAACACAACCAAAGGCTCACGGGCTGAGAGAGGGCAGGGAGAGCCCGCTCACCAGTTACTGTCAGGGGCAAAACAGACTCAGCTGGGGGAAATTAGTTTAATTTATTACCAATCAAATCAGAGTAGGGTAATGAGAAATAAACCCAAACCTTAAAACACATCCGCCCACCCCTCCCTTTTTTCTGGGCTTAAGTTCACTCCCAAATTCTCCACCTTCTCCCCTGCTGTGGCACAGGGGGATGGGGAACGGGGGTTCTGGTCAGTTCATCACACGTTGCCTCTGTCACTCCTTCCTCCTCAGGGGGAGGACTGCTCACACTCTGCCCCTGCTCCAGCGTGGGGTCCCTCCCATGGCAGACAGTCCTCCACCAACTTCTCCAACGTGAGTCCTTCCCACGGGCTGCAGCTCTTCACAAGTTGCTCCAGCGTGGGTCCCTTGTGTGGAGTGCAGACCTTCAGGAGCAGACTGCTCCAGCGTGGGTCCAGCCACAATTCCTGCCAGCAAATCTGCTCTGGCGTGGGCTTCTTTCTTCACAGAGCCACAGGTCCTGCCAGGAGCTTGCTCCAGCACAGACTTCTTATGGGGTCACAGCCTTCTTCCGGTACCCCCACCTGCTCCAGTGTGGGGTCCTCCATGGGCTGCAGGTAGATATCTGCTCCACCATCAACCTCCATGGGCTGCAGGGGCACAGCCTGCCTCACCATGGTCTTCTCCAGGGGATTCTCTGCTCTGGCACCTGGAGCATCTCCTCCCCCTCCTTCTGCACTGACCTTGGTGTCTACAGAGTTGTTCCTCTCACGTACTCACCCCTCTCTCCAGCTGCAATTGCTCTTGGTGTTGTGCAGGTTCTTCTCCCCTTCTTAATTCTGTTACCCCAAAGGCGCTACCACCATCGCCGATGGACTTTGCCTCGGCCAGCAGCAGGTCCATCTTGGAGCCAGCTGGCATTGGCTCTGTTGGACATGGGGGAAGCTTCTGACAGCTTCTCACAGAAGCCACCCCTGCAGCCCCCTGCTACCAAACCCTTGCCACGCAAACCCAAAACACTGCTAGATTGCTGAACTAAGTTTTGCAACTAAACACAAGGAACAAATATGTTGTTTAAAGCATTAATTTTAGACGGATACTTTTAAGGAAAAGTCCATCAGCTCTGCTTATTTGACAATCTTAATTCTGACAGCAGAAACTGTATTGCTGAGAGAAAGTGAGCAAATATTTTCAGGGATTACAATCTGCATATTGTTAAAAGAATTGACAACAATTTTATTGGTATTAAATATCTCAGGAGGAGAAGAACAGTTATTCATATCTTACTTATATCAGACTCATCTCTGTGGGCTAGCATTTGTGTGACTGTGTACCACCCAAAGACCAGCTTAATTTCTGGAGTCCAAAGCAAACTTGTGGAGATAACAGACACGAAGAAGATAGGTTTCTTTTATACTATTCTCAATTTTTTTGAGGAAACTTCTTCTCCACAATGTCATATTCATATTAATTTTCTTTGTTAAGATAATTTCCAAATTGTATCATCAAACTTAAATACAAAGTAATTTACAAATATGGCCAAAGTTTACTACCTGCATTTTTAACAGAATCAATGCCTGTTCGTCTTGGATGTTTTATTCAAAACTGCAGAATAACTGCAGGAGCTGAATCCTGCTCTTCTCACCTAATGCTTTCTCTCCACTATCAATCCTACACTGATATTGGGTCATCCAGACCACACGCTAGGAATTTTCCATTTTGAGTCTTCTTTGTTCAACATAAATGCAGATCCCATTCCTGTTCTGATTTCATTGAACTGTCATTCCAGGAGTTCAAGAAATAAGTTTAGAAAGTTTCTGCAAATAACTACTTGGTTCCACCAGCTGTAAACATACATCAAATGTAATTAGAAAGGAATTGGCAGTGACCACGATTCATCAAGCCTGCCAGAGAGGATGAGAACTTAAATGCAAAAGTTCCAAAGAGTAATTGGGAAATCTTATCCTCACTCATACCTGTATGCAATTTGCATTTCAATTTTTGACACAAATTCCTCAAAGCACCTAAACATGGACACTGAAGCACATGCAACAGCACCTGAGCCCTGCTCCAGGACGAGGAGAAAGGGTTCTTAGAGCCTATCCAAGTCCCAGGGGTCAGGATGCTGGTACGGTGCTCAATACAGTGCTTCTCTTACGCCGCAGCCTTACAGCGCGACAGGTCCGTTCAGACTGTTGCCATCGTGCCGTATATCGAACGCTGCATACATCCACCTCCACACGGCATTTCCAGCTGGCCCAACTTGACTCACCAGACATGGTGCTCTTACAGCTGGAGCCCACCCTGACGCCTCTCAGAGCTGAGCGCAGCACACGCATCGTCACGTGAAGCCAGTGCCGAGTAACATCGCCAGACCTCTTGTGCTGGAAACAAACGGCAGCACAAGTCCCAGCTCCATTAGGAAACCGCCTGAGTAGCGGGGCGCCCGTTCAAACAGGCTCTTTCATTCTTCAGCTTTCGAAAGTGAATATTCCAGGTAATACAATAGTACTTGTCTATAAATTTTAAATAAATAGGAGAACACTTGATTCTTGACAGTTCATCTCAACATTTCAGTTGCTGATAGCAACATTAACAGCCAGCCTTTCCATTTTCTGTCATTACTCCCATCTCACAAGCTCCAAGGGTTTGATTCTGCCTCAAATATTTAGGGCTTTTTTTGCACAATACTCTTAGCCAGAAGAGCAAATTTAAACTACAACTTCTTCAGCTTTGCAGTCAGGAGAATCTCATTTTCCCTCCTCAGAAAAAGACGGAGGAAAACCTGCTAATATTTTGCAGACCCTCCTTGTGCTGATCCCAGAGTTGTGATTTTGTTCACGTTGGGCCTTGACAGAGAAAGGATCATTGTCACATTAGCTTTGCAGACCCATGAAGATACCCGTGTTCTCTGACCAGACTGATTTCTGTTCCCACAGAAACCACTTATTTGGTGGGGGCAGCCCTTGAATGGATGGAAGTCTCCGCATTCATACAGTAATAAAGGACGACAACTGCCTGGATTACTGTACTTCTGGTACTATTTTATAAACACAAAGATATTGGAAATACTGACCCATTCCTTCCTTCTCTATTTTTGCTTCACTAAAGCAAGACTGTAGGGAAACTGAATTAGCATCCATTGCAAGGTGGTGGAGATATATCTTTCTCATTTGTCCTTAGTCCACACTATATTTGTTTTCAATCTCAAGCTGTATGTTCTATTTTATTCCTTATTCTTAGCAACATTGAAAGTCTGCATACTATTAGAAATATGATAAATGTCTAAAAGGAATCACTTGGTGGAAGGTTTTGACCAGATTATTATTCAAAGATTAGCGATTCTGAATTGCTCAGTTATATGACATTTAATTATACAACCCCAAAGAAAGCTGGTTAGCTTTTATACTGGGAATAGGCCACGAGAAAGGACAGCAGAATCAGAGCTTACATATTCAGTATTGAATAAACCATATTTTCTATGCTGTTTTCCATAAAAACAGACTTGCTTGATCAAACTAGAAGATTTTTCTCAGCCAGTGGCCAGCAGCTGATATTTAGAAAAAAGAACATATGAAAGAGGGAAAGTAGAGTGGTAGCTGCCAGCTACTCCAGTTTAAAATCATTCATCTCACATTTAATAGCTCTACATGGTCTTTCCTTTATAAAATTGTTTAATCACTTTTTGAACTTTTTTTTTTGTAAATTTTGGCATCCCATGAAAATGAATCTCAAAAAGTAATATTGTTATGCAGGAAAGGGCTTTCTTTTGTTTGTTTTAAACCTGCTGCCTAATAGTTTCCTTGGGTACCCTGCAGTGAGCAATCATTCCCTATTCAGTTTCTCCATGTCATTCATAATTTTCTATTCCTCCATCACACCCGCCCTTTGTTGTCTCTTTGCCAAGCTGAAAAGTATTGCTACAGTTATATCTCTCACACAAAAGCTGTCCCATACCTCTAGCCCTCCCCTCTGCTCTTCTCCCTGCCCTTTCTAGGTCTGTGTCCTTCCACATTTCCACAAACCATTCACTATGTGTCCGTCTTATCAATATACACATAATCAAGCTTTGTGCTTCTTTTTTTCATTCTTTTCCCAATACTTCTGAACATTCTCTTTGTCTTTTGATGGCTGCTGAGAATTGGGCTGATGTCTTTCAGGAATTAATCAGAAGAGCTTCAAGATCCTTGCTAATTTAGAGTCCACCACTGTGATCTCTGTCATTAAAATTGTTTTTTCCTCAGGAGGATTCCTTTGCATTAATTTGGTCTTTTCTCACCCAGCCACTCAACACAGTAAAATCCTTCCACAAGTCTTTACGGTAAGCTTTGGCTATCTTGAGCAATTTCATATCAGCCAAAAATTGCCTCTTTATTCACTCTCTTTTCTAGACCTGTTAAGAATATGTTGAATAGCAGACAGCTCCGTTCATTCCCCAACTAAAGATTTTAGAAAAATATTATCTATCCTATTCCTTTTCCCCCCCTTTTCTTTAACCCATTGCTAATTCAGGAAGAAACTTATCCCGTATTCCATATCATTTAATTTCTGTTACCCTTTGGTGTGACGCCTATTAAATATCAAGTTGTGGCGATTCTTCTCCATTACAACACATTAAAACACTGTGGCATACTAATTCTGCTCTTTATTACAATTTCAGCCAATCTGCCCGCTATAGAGTCCCAACACACTAATGAATTTCAATGTCACACCCTACAGGTTCTCTAAAAAACCTGCCTTCACCACTGTTGCTTTCTACTCCTCAGGTATCCGGGCTGATGTAAGTCACGGTTATCCACCGCAGGGGGTAGTTCAGCACCGTAGCTTTGATTTCTGCTAGAGTTCTTAGACGAACGCAATTTATTTCTGTTAGTCTGTTACTATACATACATCAATTTGTTCTAAACCTTTTTCATGACAGCTAAGGCAGAAGTCCTTAGTTTGTTCTTCACACAAAAACCCTCCAGCATGAAAAAAACCCAAACATCTTTTTTTCTCTTTCTTAGTAAACAACAATAGAAATAATTCATGTAGGGGTTTTTTTTCTTTTTTTTCTTTTTTGCTAAAATCTCATCTTTCTTGAACGCTTCCTTTACACTCTGTCAGAACTACAGAGTCAGGCTTTCTACTTTTGTATTTTAAATGCTAGTTGTTTTAATGCTTTTAGCAAGTCAAGGCTCAACAACATTTTTGGCCTGTTTCATAACAGTTTTACATTAGCTTGCCAAGATTTTCTATTTTCTCATTTGGATAGAAGTTCCACAATGGAAGATGTCTCTGGCAGCCTTAAACAGTCTTCTGCAAGGATTTTACCCTTTGGACTGCCTCTTTAATTTCGTTTGAGAAAGGTTCTTCATTTGTATGTACTTTCCTGTTGGAAATTACATTATGGTGGGCAGATGGGCAAGAAGGTGTGTTTTTTCCACCTTCAGGAATATTGAATGTGAGAAGGCTGTGGCCAGGATTGCAGGGCAGGTCATCGTTATGATTTTTAAAAAGGATAACATTAATTTTATTTTCATTATGAATTTCTAATAATCTGTTGCTGGTTTAAAATAACTGCCTTAAGAATTGTAACCACTGATGGATATGTGCAGTGCATGGTATGTAGTTAACATAAAAATCTAATTTAATCACTGCCATTAAATAATAAAGTGGAATAAAACATATGCTGTCTTGGATTATTTGTGAAATACTGTATTATTATGATAATTTTTATCTATTATATGGAGCTTTTTGTTGTTGTTTTAAAAATGGATTTTGCTTGTGTACATGACTAAGCCTGCCTTTTTCATGAAATTGTAGAACCTTTCACCTAGGATAAAGATTAGACATTGCATTTTATCATTCAAAATGAATACAGAAAATCTTGCAAGGAAAAGAGATCCTTGTTATCATTTCAGCAATCTCTGCTTTGCAGATTACTGAAATGAAAAAATGAAAAAAACAGCAAAGACTTCAGTGTTATTTGCACCACTAAAGATGAAAAAGCAAAAAAGATAATTGCAGTTTTCTAGTTAAATAAATAGCTTAAAGAAATTCTCACTAGAACAACAAAAAATTCTGCATGTTGCTATCAACATGAGTGACCTCACAGAAATTATTTCAATCTGTAAGCAATTTCTTTTCATTCTCTGTGAATAACATGAAAAAAATGAGTAGGATTTTTTTGTAAGAAATACCTTTGCATTCTCGTTTTTAAGCATATCGAAAGGCAAAATAACAAAAAAAAATAATTACTGAACTATTTTTTTCTCTTGTTTGACAGTAATTGCCACATTGTACTGGCCATAATGATATTCAATGGAAGTATTTTTGGTTGATCATACCAAATTTTTATTTATATAAAGTGCTAAATAATCTCAGTCTTCTCTGCCCGTGTTTTACCAATAACTGGCAGACCTCAAGTTATTTGAAGACACTGCCCGTGCCTTGTGGTAGATGGAGCAAAACAAAGGCAACAGATGAAAACTCATTCAAAAACAGTGTTTTAACAGGACATGTTCCAATTCAGTGTTTTTGTTTTTTTTTTAAAGTGAAAGGGTCAAAAGTTTTAAAACCTCAATTTTGTATTTTATTTAAGCTGAAGGTCAGGAGGTTTAGATTAGATATTAGGACAAAATTCTTCACTCTGAGGGTGGTGAGGCACTGGAACAGGTTGCCCAGAGAAGCTGTGGAGGCCCCACCCCTGGCAGTGTTCAAGGCCAGGTTGGATGGGGCTTTGGGCAACGTGGTCTAGTGTAGGGTGTCACTGCCCATGGCAGAGGGGTTGGAACTAGATGATCTTTGTGGTCCCTTCCAACCCAAACCATTCTGTGATCCTATGATAAACATTGACTCACATTTTTTGACTTTTTAAATTACTGAGTGTTGCTGCAACAAGAGTCAATGTCAGCAAATGACTCAGCTCGACACAAATAGAGTCTTCAGATCACTTGGATCAGAATTAAATTGGTTCAGGGATATTCAGATAGTGCTTTACAATTTCTTCTCTATCTCTTTTGCCACCCACAACCTTTCTTCTCCCAGCTCAGTGAGCTGCCCTGAAATAAAAACAGAATGAAGACAAGCCTTGATCATTTTACCCAGACATAAATTCACTAAGGCCACCCCAACACAATGAGAAATAGTGAGTGGTAAATAGGTTAATATCAGTAAACGTGCATTGAGTGGTCTAAAAAAGCTGTGCCGTGAAGCAAATTTTGAGCAGAATTCCAGGATGAATAAAGGTGACTAGAGACTACCTTCAGGGCTCTTACTTTCTTAAGGGAGTATGAAACTAGCAACAATTTCCAGGACTGCCTGAAATTTAAATGATAGGAACTGAAGAATGGCAGCACCACTGCCAAGAGGAATTTTCCATCCTATAATTACATGGACTGCAACCAAAGCCCCCTTTTATGCACTTCACACTGGAAAAGCAATGTTTTTCTTTCAAATACACTTAAAATATAGAATATTGCACACAACCACCTCATGCAAGAACTCTAAAGAAATCAAATTTAGACAATCCTAAGATATAGGCAAGCATCTACAAATCTATGCTCACACAACATTAAAAATAATTTAAACTACAGGTAAATAAATTTTTGCAATGAACTTTTAATAAAAGAATGATCTTTGTGGTCCCTTCCAACCCAGCCCTTTCCAAAATGAATACCTTTTTTCTCCTTCCTTCTACACCTTGCCTTGCTGATTTTTTTCCTGCCATCTTTAGATTCATTCTCTTCTATGTGTATATGTGTATTCTTTTATTCATCTACCTGACTTCCTTCCTCTTTCTATCCTCTCCTGGTTTGTTTTTGGTTTTTTTTTGCATTTGTCCACTATATCCAAGCACAGTCTTGTCACGGCATGTTCTAAAAGCAATACAAACAGAAAAACCTATTAATTTGGGAATCTTTATGCTTGTTTGCCGTTCAGCCCAAACAGTGGGAATCTTACTATGCCAGCTTTTTCCTTCTTTGGTTTTGCATTTGTTTTGTTCAATAGGATGGGGTTTTTATTAAATTAAAACTGAGTGTCTGTTTCCTCCAAGTGGTACTTCTTATCTCCTCCTCCTGTCTCTTCCATGTTGGACCCCTCATCTGTAACAGAGGTACTAGCCATGCGCTGCAACCAGGGAAACGCAGGGCCCCAAAGGAAGAGCTGAAATCTTGCAAACCCTATTTTACAATTTCACCATTGAATTTTGTGGTTTCATGGAATTCACAGAGACATTTATAAAAAGATGTCCTCTAATGAATATTAAACCATGCCAACGTCAGTGAAATGCTTGAAAACACAACTCTCAGATTACTTGGCACAAATACAGGCCCAGGTTTCAGTTGAGACAGAAGCCAGGTAAGCTCTCCAGGTATCAGACAATTGCCTGCATGTCTTTTCTTGCCAACATCATGATGTTTTCAAGGACACCACTCTTCCCTAGTATTCTTGCATGTAATTAACTCACAGTGTAATCAGTAGGATGTGTAGCTGAGGACCTCTGAAGATATTTTATCTGGCTGTAAAACACAAGAACGAAAGTTTTTGTTGCTGAATATATATATATTCACAGAAGCTAACAGGCAGTTGCTACATTTTCTACAATTTACATAAGTTTAATCTTCAGTTATATTAAAACCTATTGACAAGGAGAGGAGGTTCTTTTAACAGAGTGCTAGCAAGGATTCATGAAGCCTTCTCAACCATACCCTGCCAATTCTTTTACAAAGAGGTTATTACAAAAAAATTCTGCCTTAGCTTGTGACAAATCCTATATCCCAAAAGTACACGAGCTTGAGAGACATTGGATTCTTTATGTTTATTCCTGCATTTAGGAAAAAGTGTTTCTCCTAACCAAGAAAGAGAAAAAAATATATCCCTGAATCAAGAAACACATTAAAATGTACTCTTTTTTTGGGAGGGAGAGCATGAAATTAATAGTATAGTACAATTCCAGTTTATATAATTTTTAATAAAATTTTTAAAAACAAATTAAATTCCTGTAAGCAAAAGACTAAATTAAATTCCTGTCAGCAAGAGATTTCCTCTTCAGAAATATTTTAATGAATAATAAAAATAACAATTAATTCTGCTGGGAATTGATTCATTGTTAGGTCATCATTTCCTATTAAATTAAGTCACCCAATGCATCCATAAAAGTAGAATAATTGCCCCATTAATTTGCTAATAGAGTTGTAAATTTCATGAATACCAAAGTCATAGCTGAATCCGAAACAGCAAACGCCATAATCAAATTGGCTGTTAGACAGTTGGGGGTCCAGTGTGCATACCCTCCCTGAACAAATTTCCTCCTTTTTTATCCCTGTTTCTTGCTTAAATTATTAGATTGCCACTGATTACCTTTCTAAAGGCTTGTGGGTTTTCGTGACTAGGCAAGTTCTCTCTTCATTCTCTGCACATTTATGCAGCTAGTTTAGGCTGTAATCTCCTCACCGTTAGGAGTTAAGACAATGTTATGTGCTGTATGGCTGCCTTTCAGCCTGGAGAAGAGAAGGCTCCAGGGAGACCTTATAGCAAGGAAAGCTAGAGAGGGGCTGTTTATCCGGGAGTGTAGTGATAGGACAAGGGGTAATGGATTTAAACTAGAACAGGGGAGATTTAGATTGGACATTAGGAAGAAATTCTTTACTGTGAGGGTGGTGAGGCACTGGAACAGGCTGCCCAGAGAAGCTGTGGCTGCCCCATCCCTGGCAGTGTTCAAGGCCAGGCTGGATGGGGCTTTGGGCAACCTGGTCTAGTGGAGGGTGTCCCTGCCCCTGGCAGGAGGGTTGGAACTAGGTGATCCTTGTGGTCCCTTCCAACCCAAACCATTAAATGATTTTATGATTTATAGAGCACTAAATAAAATGCTTTACTAATTGATTAAATAATAACAGTAAGTTTCTTTTTAGAGCTTTTGTTATATTGTCAAAGCAGTTTACTGTTATTTTCCTGTATGTTGATATAATGCCTCATTTGCAGTTATATCGGAAGGGTTTTGGTAAAGAACCTTCCTCCTGACACAGCAGAAGAGAACCCCACCACATTTACATTTGCAATATGTATCCACATGTAGTCAGCACGTTTCATATTATGTCTCATTGTTCCACCTAGCCTTAATGTCAAATGATGTCTATTTGCAAATTTTAGTTGCAGTGGTTTTGGCTGCTCCACTATTTGCTATGGCATGTTTCCCCTGTATGGACTCTTGAAGTGAAGCCATGTGTTGTGACAAAGAAGCAGTAACCATCCTCTGTTCAGATGCAGACTGACATAAAAAGAAGATAGACACATCATGCTTCCTACAGACTTGAATTCTGGATTTTATTTTGTGTTTCATGTATAAAATGTCAATTGAAAGTAGACACTACATATGGAAAATGGCAACAAAATTTCCAATACACTACTAAAATATTTATGAAAAAAATTTTTTCTTTAGAGTATTACTACCTGTTGTCAAGAAGATTCATATGGCTACGTGCTTATTGTATCCAACTGGACAAGAAAGCAACGGTGTACTTAGAAGTCTGGCTGGAAGGAGGAAGAAAGTTGCCTGAGTCATAGAATCATAGAAACATTAAGGTTGGAAGAGACCTCCAACTTTCCAACATTAAGGTTGGAAGAGACCTCCAAGATCATCTAGTCCAACTGCCATGAGTGCCAGGGCACATATAGCCTGCTGCCCGGGGGAGGAGGCAGCTGCTCCACACATCACGTGAAGAGGAGGCTCAGTATTGAATGAGTGAGCATGAGGAAAAAAACAAAGGTAAACCATACAGCATCCTATAATGGCCTTCAAAAGGAGACTACTGAAAAAGAGAACGATCCATGGCCTAAGCAGCACTATTGGAACGCACAAAACTGGCTCACTCAGAGTGAGAAATGACTTGATGAACATTAGCCATTTGTCCCACAAAAAGAATTGGAAAGGCAATTTGTGCAGCAATTGTTAAGATGAGAGGATTAAATCTTAATCTTAAATTAAATCTTGACAGCATAGTTCAAATGGGATAATTTTGACGATGATAGCAAGGAAATATCTTTGGGGGGTACTTAAAGTTGCTGTCTAAACACCAAAGAGGTCTAACATGGCATGGTGGGATTAAATAGCTACAGATTTCCTAAAAGTGGCAAAAAGAACATGAAATTATTGCCCCTTGTCTGAACATACCTGTCACCTTGAAGGACTTGAGAAAGGAATCATTATGAAATTGCATTAGAAAGGATATTAAAATACCCTTAACAACTGGCATGGGATCGTGTTGCTAACTATTCGTGGCAGTGGTACTGTACAGTTTTGCTGACTGGAATAACATTATGCTAACAACTGCAGATTTTAATTCCCTCCCCAACCCTGTGAGTGATATTTTGCCTTTCCTCTTTCCCTCATCTTGCAGGGTAATACTGTCGCATAACAGCATTGCTGAACAAAGCTTGATGGGAAATATCTCTCTTCATTTAGAAAAACTTCAATTGTTTGGGTGAACGCCATCTGTGATAGATGATGGTGAGATATTTCTTTGGAAAAACACATCTTTTAGAAGTTTTATGCAAACAGGAGGTGTCCTGAGATGTCCAAACTACAAAAAATTATTGGCGGAATATTTCCAAAATTATTGAATACAGGTACATACTTTTTCCAGTGCAGTTTGCCCTACAGCAGGTCTCTTGCACCAAACCAGAATTCTGCAGGGAGATAGAGAAATGGATTTTGCTCGTGTTACCTGTTTTCCACGGACACTCAAAAATGAAGCAAAAAAACAATCAGCGACCAGAGTCTGTAAACATAAAACTGTAGGAAGCAGAAGTAAATGAGATTTCACACAAGGTGCCTGTTCTAGAGAAGAGGGCTGTTTAGCGGCAGTTGACTAACACATGATCTAAGCGGCACCACTCATGGTTCTGATGACTACATTGCTTAATGTAACAACTGAAGGCAGTAAGGAGAACCCTGCCTCTCAAAACCTCACCTGAAAAGCTAGACAGACACCATTGCTCATCACCATTAAGCTGCAAGTCTTCAAGAAAAACTTCAGCGCTCCCATGTTCAGGACTGTGAAAGTGCCACGAGTCTTCCTAAGGGAAGGCTTTCAGTGCCGATGTGTGTGAGACACTGTAGAACTACCAGGCAGAAGAAAGAGGATTTTGAGCAATGGCAATGACCAGCGGCTCTGCAGCAGCACAGGTGCAAAAGGGGACTTACCTCACCAAAGTAACAAGATTCCCCCAAAAGCATTTTTTTGTTTTGGTTTGGGTTTTTTTTGCAAGCCCAAGGACAATTCACACCACATTTAAAGCCTAAAGGCTAAAAAATTGATCAAAGCTTTTCTCAGAATTCTCTGGGATGAAATCTAATCTGCTTGCTGTACCTCGGAGTGCAGGAAAGTGACTGGATTGGAATGAGAAAAAAAAGGAAAAACAAAGAATAACAATTAATTGGGTTTTCTAATGGTGAGGAGCAATGATGTTCTACAATCTTTCTTCATACTTATACAGCTCATTGGAGAAAAAGATGCAATTATAAGCAAAGCGTATCTCAAAAGCAAACAAAAAATATGATCTGAAAGAAGTGAGATTCCCAGCTTGGGAGCCAAGCTATCGGACCGACAGACCATGGTGGGTTTAACACCAGGACTGATTCACATTGCTTCCTACATCACATTTACAGTCATTTAGTGAAAATTTGCCAGCGTAACTGAGAGTCATAGATCATGAAGTTATCATTTCAAATGGAATAAATCCAAGTGCAGAAATACACAGCAAATTATTCCAAAGAGTAAATGAAATAAGGTTAGAGTTACTTGTCTTTCTACTTTTCAAATACAACATTTTATGAGTAATAAATTCTTTTCTAAAGCAACAAATCTTTTAGTGAACAAGACTGTAGCCAGGAAATGCTCTTGTAGTTCTCCCTGGATTTAATTTGAATTCAAATACAGTAACAAATAATGTGCATTTTTAAAAAGAACCTTTCAAATTGTACTGCTGCTCTTATGCCTCACAGTTAATTCATTAATTAAGACATTTCCACACAAAATAGTAAGGGCCAGAAAGCGGAATAAGGCACAGAGGAAAATGAGATTGAGCTTTACTTTCATTATAATTTCTATACAGCTAAAGAAAAATATGGGTTTGCTGAGAGTGAGAATCTTTCCTTTTCTGAAGGACAATTTCCATCTCAATTTTTTAAAAATTCAGGTATAGACCAGAAAATGGGTGGTATTTTTCCAACATTACATTTTCATCACGTTAATTCAGATAGCAAGCATCCACTGTTTTTTCAGATCAGACAGCTATCTAAGATGATTGTTTCTTTTATGTATATATAAACATTTTAAGAAATTGCGTGCTGGTGGCTTCTGCTATTGATTTCTCTTCCCCTTTTCTAAGCTGATAAATGCAAAAAGTGTGTATCTGCTTAGTGACATTCCCAATATATAAATGCATACTTTCAGCAAAGGCATGCCCTTTCCCAACATTTTTTTTTTTTTGGTTTGCATTTAACAAAATAACTGCAAATGTCAGGTATTAGAAGGGTTGAAACAACCTTTTCTATTTTGTTGTCTTTAGAACCCCATCTTTTATTCATGACTTCTCTCTTGCTGCTGGAAGGGAGGCTGTGTTGCTATAGCAATGCCCTCCATATCCTTGTGGATAGCTTACAGTTTCACTTTTTTTAAGCAACAAAGAGCCATTGATACTACATGTTGCCAAAGGTTACAAAAGTTGAATTCTAAAATGGAAATATCTCTTCTATAAGACTGCTTAGGATATATGCCATGCAAATTCAAAGCTTCGAGTAAACATACAGCCCTTTTGTGAATACGGATGAACCTAGGATAATACTGTTTGGCTTCAATATATTATTCAAAAGAAAAGTATTTAAAATATACCTGTAATCTACCGTTTTCAAGATATCAATGTTCAAACATGTATAACCTACTCTTACGCCTTTCTGACCTGCAGGAGAAATAAAACCTTTCTATATTTTAACAGTTCTGGATAATAAAATGCAATCTCGTATTCCAATTATGATTTAACGGTAAATACACTCCCAGTGTCAGGGAACAGTCACCTTATAGATGCCTCCCTGCCCACAATGGATATTAAATATAGTTGAGTGTCCTTCAAGACTTCTCAAGTGTGGTTTTTTTTCCTACCCTAATTGATTTCTCTTCTGTCAGATTTAAGTCCCATGGATAGATGTTTACATAGTACAAATTCAATAACGGTTCAACAAGTTAAATCAAATAGTTAGATAGAAAAATGTAGGGTTACAGTCATAAAGAAGAATTTCATACTGGTGATTCAGCAGGCAGCACCAAACGAATCAAAGCAGGTCAAAGAGGGTAACATGAGCAAAACGTCTCCCATCACTACTACAGGGCAGTAATTCAGAGGGGAAATGCGGACTTTCCCACCCTCAAAGCGTAACGCAGGTGGAATAAATAGCTCCCGTGCTGGGTTTATGGTAGATATTCACTGCCTCGCTGCCACTGTGCTCACAGGAGGGCCAAAGCCGTTTCCGGAGGGCTTGCAATGCAGCAACTGTTTCCCGTGTAATCCTTCTGGCATCGCTGCCTGGCAGCCACAAGGGCCAGGTTCAATCCTTAAATCACTAAAACACTTAAAAAAGCCTGCCTCGCTCCCCCTTCTGCAGAAACCTGGCACATGAAGGCCACCGCTTAACAGCCATCAGCAGTGCCACACGGAGCACCTCACAGGGCTCACCCCTGCCCACTCCTCCCTCACAGCTGCAATGATATAAGTCTGCCAGGTCTGGGCAGGAGGTAAGCCCAAGAAAATAGCTGTCCTTCCACTCAAAACCAGAGTCATCTTTAGTTTCTAAATCTCACTAAATTTATAAACCCACAAACACTCGCTAACATGACTGCAGGGGCAGAATGCAACTGAGGAAACAATGGAAAGCTCATCAAATATCATCCTGACCTGGACCATTTGGGTTCTGGGCAATCCTTCTCCACTACCAAGCAGAGAGTGGGCTTATCAGACCTTGTTTAACTAGAAAAGAAAGAAAAGAATAACCATATACCAACCATTCACAACAGGCAACATCACCACCCCAGCAAAGTACCTAGCAATTGTCACTGGAACAGGCTGCCCAGAGAAGTTGTGGATGCCCTCTCCCTGGAAGTGCTCAAGGCCAGGTTGGATGAGGCTTTGGGCAACCTGGTCTAGTGGAGGGTGTCCCTGCCCCTGGCAGGAGGGTTGGAACTAGATGATCTTTGAGGTAGCTTCCAACCCAAACCATTCGATGATTCTATGATCCTGACCCTGTCCTCCTCCAGGTGCTGCTGACCCCATGCTTCTCTGGAGGGTCTGATCTGCTGGACGTGGTCTACTGGACCTTGTCCTTCTGCTGAGGACCTGGTCTGCTGGTGCTGCTCTGCTACCCCACCTTTCATGGCAGTCCTGTGCAGTGCAGGGAGGCAGTGATGTGCTAAATCCACCCAGGGTCCTTGTCCCAAAGGAAGGTTTTTACCAGTGAACTCTTGGCTCCTTGCAGGTTTGTCACCTTACTTTTCTTCCTTCCTCACCAAACCCTGAACCACAGAATTTGATTATGGTGGCTCCCTCATCCCAGGAAACAGCTAGGCTGCTTGAGCTTTCTCCAACTTAATTACAACAGGTCTGTTGTCCTTGATTTTACAGCTTTAGTTTACAGCTCAGAAACATCCCTTGGAAAGTTAAGAAGCTGTCAAGAGACAGGTTACACTGCCCTAGTCAAAAGCCCATTTCAGCCTCCTTTCTAGAAGATGCTCTCAGAGGGACAGGAGAGCTCTGAACTCACAGTTCCCAGAGAAGCACTGGTCTTTGCCCTTCTTGACACCCACAGTCAGGCATATGAGGAAATATTACCACAAACAAAGAGTGAAGATACATTATGCCACTACATCAACTCACATTCTCTAAACTACCACAGAACATTTTGTGAAAAAAATACATTCACTTTCTTATGTGATGACAGTGCCACAAAGCTTGCTAGAAACTCCTTGGTGGACACCTACAGGACTGCTGTCTTTGAGCCTGTCTCCCCACCAAATATGGTCCCTGGAAAGATTCTTTAGGCTGTATTTTTACTGCCTATAGAGAACCTGGTCTAGTGGAGGATGTCCTTGCCCATGGCAGGGAGGGGTAGAACTAGATGATCTCTGAGGTCCCTTCCAACCCAAACCATTCTGTGATTCTATGAACCCAAACCATTCTATGAGACAGGAGGGCAAACCCTGTCACTTTTCCCCAGCCAGCTCCATGCCACTGCCCTCATGCCCATGTAGCACCAGTGAATGTGGCAGGGACTGTCAGTGTGGGAATGACAGAATCCAGAATCCAAGCTGTCTGTAAATCCTGGTTGCCTTTATGGCATTTGATGTCACGGCCTTTTGCTGAAAGATTTTGTCTTGCTGCAAGGGGAAATGATGTGTGCGATACTGCCAGGCCAGGAGCGCTGTATTCAGCCACACTGCACATAGGTGTGCTGTTGAGCTAGGACCAAGGACACTCCAAGCAAAATTTGCCTTATGCTTCCTCCTGGAAGCTCTACTCAAATCCGCAGTGCAGCCCAGATTTTTGCCTGTATGTTGAATGTGCCTGATTGGCAATTTTGAATTCAAGCATGGGCTTATACCTGATACAAGGACACTCTTACCTCTCCACTGCAACGTGAAGCACCGGTTCCTTTCCCAGAGCTCAAAGCTGTGGGCACGCTAGGCTTACATTTTGCCGACATTTTCCTCTCTTGGGTGTCCCTCACAGGAGTCCTGTTGGGTACTGGGGCTTCCAGCAGGAAGAAAAACCTTGCAAAGACCACACTTATGTGTCTAAACCTTTTATGCTAATTTTCTGGAGCTCTCCCTACTGGCAGGCTGCTTCTTAAAGACTGCTATTTGTGGGTTACAGAAAACAGCAGCTTTAAGTGATGGGGAACTTTGTTTTGTGGGTTTGTTTGCAAAATTAATTGCCTTTCCTGTCTCTCTAGCATTCAGAAGGATTTGTATTTCATGGATAGTTCTATTCAGTGTTTGAAAAGCTGCTAATTCAGTAAGAAATGTATTTGTTGCCATCCTACTTTAACCAAGATTACTATTTTTGTTTTATCCTGCTTGCTCTGATTTCCATTGCAATTGAGCCTGACATCACAAACTCTTTTCCAGGAGAGCTACCTACCTACCTCCCACCGCTGAATTGCCTGCAATACTCATTCTCCCAGGTTATCAGCTGCATATTCCTCTTTCCAAACTCTCTCTAGCTCTACTTTCATGCTTCCCTCACACTACAAGTCTAGTTTTTGACCCCTTATACCTCCTTCTTCAGTTCTCTGACATGTTCACAAATATCTTCTTTACTGTATGTCCGCTCTTACAAGGCTAAGTCCCCTCTCAACACGCTCTTAAAGATGAAGTCTTGGTTTATAACCATAGACTACATGTGTAAAAATCACTTCTGGGTAAAAACAGTTCTATACCCAAGATTGGTGCTGAGCAACAAAGAGATGTCATGGTCTAGATTTATAAAAGCCTTATTTCTATAGTGTTTGTCCCCATTTCATTGTTATCTTTAAACATAGAATTTCATATTGCAAATTCTAAGTAAACCTACGTGCCTTGGATCCCCCTCTGAAACCCTACAACAGAGATCAGTGTTCATTGTCAGATAGAAACTACAGGAAGATGGAGCTGAAGTTGAAATGTATGCAGTGATGACTTGAGGTAAAATCATTACTAATGATTTTAGTAATTGTAACCTTTCTAAAAATCAGGCTTTATAAACCCTTGGAAAATCAGGGTAAGTCACACTTGAAATAAATTCAAATATATGAAGATATCTAGGGTATCATTATATGCTTTACCTTTTCCATATTCAAAGGCCTTACATACTGGCCTGGCATAACACGAGCTAATAATCGTGAGATTCTGATTAGGCAAATATGGTTGTCAAGGCCAAGTTAAGAGACCTACAGCTGTTCCATGGAACAATATTGTAGCTTATAGTTTCAGCATAACCTTTAAAGAATTTATTCTTAAAAGGATAATAATAGATGCTGTAGTAGACCATGAGAAACTGAAAATTTCCACAATTGAAAAACAGCTCTTAGATGGGGAATTTTAGTGCTTGTACTCCTAGATAAAATTCCCTTCTAAAAGCAGTTTTCTTGCCCTCATAACAGAAGTTATTCTTAGTCATCCACAGCAAAAGAAAAGGTGCAGAAACTTTTTACATGACCCAATTTTAAGTAATTTTCAAATTATTTTTCATACTGAAATGCAATATTTTTTTAAAGAAAAGAATAATTCTGAGTCCATCACATTTTCTGAAGAAAATCTCTACAGCTTTCACATATTAAAGAAGGGACTTTTCTTCTTGCACAAAACGGAACTCCATGTTCAGTGCAGTACAGCATATTAGATGGTTATGCTGAAGACACATATTCTAGACAACTTCTGTGTCTCATACAAAAAGGGTAGGATAGGCATAATTTTAGGCAGCAATATTCAGTAGCTGAGCTGTGTGTTCAAATACTTTGATGCATTAGTATGTTGGGCAATTTCCATCATCCAAGTGATAAACCTGGTAAAGAATTTAGAGGGCACAATGATGACTTAAAATTGATGTGAAAGATGACTTAGAAGAATATTACGGACTAGAAGAACACAATGATGTGTCTGGGAAGCCAGGGAGGAGAATGTTGCAGCTGTTTAAAGAGAAAGATTTCTCTACTGAAAATAACAGATTTGAAGGTCCTGAGGAAATAAAACAGGGGGATTTGGGCTCTCCTAAGACTTGCAGTACTACTAGCAGGAGGACTAAGTGTTAGACAGCAGAAGCTGTCTTAGCAGTAACAGTCTCTCTCTCTTAACTGTTAGTTAACATGATCCATTGTCTGTTTTCCCAGATTATGCACTGCAAATTAACGCCTTCAGTGTCATTTGAGCCTGCAGAAATGATGGACATGAAAATTAAGGCCTTATTCAATCATGTCACACTGTTTACCTAAATTAGATGCTGTTCTCTTGACCTCCAAAGGTTTAATAAAATGCTATGCAAGGAATTATTATCTTCCATTTGTTCAAGATGACAGTGTCTTATGCCTCCCTCATCTTTCTCACTTTTTGGCAACAGTAAGCTTACAAAAGCCATCAGGGCTTTCCAGCAGCCTAAGGAAGTTCACAGCATCCCTCAAGGTCTGGAAATAACACATCAAGTCACAGCATTTTCTCTTCCATTTTCTTTGGATTTTTTTTAAATAGTTAGACAACACCATAGTTCAGTATCTGTTTGAAAAAATAAGCATATATTTGTACACCTATGGCTTGGTACTTACACACATTTTGAAATTTGTATGCATGCTTTGGATTAAAGCCAACATTTCAGAATGTTCCAGAATCCTGAAAAGCAGACAGTGGTAGTAGCGCTCCAGCACTGACGAGGACAGTCACACTCAGGATTCAGCCTCTTGCTATGTGATTCAAAGCACAACTTTAGAGTTAAGATTTAACTGTTTCATAGAAGAGTTATCTGTTTCAGCTCTTAAAGAAGTCCTCAAAGAACTCATCAGATGCGCTGGTCATTCCAGCTGGAGACACCTTGCTTCATATTTAAAAAAAAAAACACACCACAAACCCCACATAAAACATTCAATATCCAAGAACAGGGACTGAAAGACAGGTCTCCCAGAACTATGACTGAACTGCTAATCTCTATCTTCTGTGCCCAATGGGTACTTAAAATTCTTTGTAACACGCACACACACAAAATCAAGATTAAGCAGGGCACAGGTTTCTATCTACTCTAAAACACAAATTTTTGGCTTGCTTGTTAAAGTATTCTACTAGGACATAAGAGATCTGGGTTACAATCTCTTTCCTGAATCAAACAACAAGGAGATCTGGATGTAGGTTTATACACTCTTGGTGGAAGTCTTGGTTACTGATTACAAATAGATTTGTGAGTTTTCTCCTTGCTCTTCCTGTGAATGCTCCCTAATGCCTTGAAATTTGCATTCAACCAAAACCAGTTCATCAAATTTCACTGGATTTGGCAAAGTTTTCCCTTTCTCTTGAAACTTTCTCCTGAAAAAACTGTCCTACTGGGGATAAGAATTATCAATCAAATCAAAGAGAGCACTCACATGTGTTCATTTTCAGCTTTGAGAACCATAATTAATAACTGAAGAAACATCTGCTAGCTACAAAGAGAGTGCTGTTTACTACTTTACAGCAGGACATTTCTACTGTGGAACCAATTGAAAGATAAAGGAAAATTCTCCTCTTCACTCTCCTGCCCTCACTTTCAGTTAGCACATGAGAGTTCATAAGCAAAGAAAATTCTGACTTAAATTAGCACTTGGATCCTTCCTTATCCATTGCATAGTTCTCGATTACTGAAGATACCATAGGAACAAATATACCCTGGGAATCCCATAGACCCATTTGATTCTAATTGGGTTTATGGAGTGTCAAGCAGATAAGCTGCCCTGCTGGGATTCCAGTAATGGGTGCACAAGAGATCCCATAATACCCAATATGGAAACCGCTTGGCAAGAAGTGAAAAAAGAGCATCCTTTCTAAAGAACTGCTTTTCCACATGCCAGGACCCTTTACAGTAACAGAAATGATCTGGAAGAAAGCAGGAGAAAAATAACCAGAATCATTTTTGATCAAGGTAATTTCATCAAATTTTATACTAGAGTGTAACCACAGGAGACAAGAGCACAACAGAAGACACAAACTGATATTGCTGAGCGTGCATAAAACTGGTAACGCTGGCAAAGTCACAAGATTTTAAATACCATAGTCTTATAATCAGTATACAAGAATAAATGCAAGGTACTTATTGTAGGAAGCCTAGTGAAATTAAACCCAAGTTTTCTGAAGACTTAGCAATAGAAGCAATTATCCGTCTAAGGTGATGAGTGAAATTGAAGTGGCTGTTACATCCAGGCACAGGAGGTGGTGGTGTGCTGCCCCCCCGAGACTGCATTGATTGCTTCTCTTAACACTTTCTCTTTTTTAATATGAGCAGCAAAAATCTGCTGCCTCCTTGCTTTGCCCGAGGCCCAGACAACCCTGATCCGGTTAGTCCTGAGCTGTTACAGGCTTTGGCAGTCGCATGAGGAAAAACAACCACTTTACTGCTGCAGCTGAAATCTGATTCAAAAGGCAATAGGTAGGTGCAGCGTCTTATGCTTTTTCTTATTGTGTATCTGAAATTTCCAATATATCTGCAATCATAAAAATAAATTTGGTTACTTACTATTTCCTCAAACAGATTCACTTGTCCCCACATGCTGCTTCTTTGTGCTTACATTTAAGAAAATAATGTGAGAGATTTGACTGCATTTTATTGGCTTAGTGGCCATCAAAATGCACCAGGGTGAGAAAGGCTTCCCACTCATTCTTCCAAAGCCTCTCGATCTGCCCGTGTTCTTGTTTGGTTTTAAAAAAGCAGTAAAATGTCACAACTGCAGTGGCACCAAAAGGTACATAAAGCCATGGACGACTGTGTAACGGAGGAAGTACTTTATCATTAAAACCCCCCCAGGCCTAGGAAATAAGAACTCTGGGCTCAAACACTCCCAGCTGACTCACTGGCTCAGTCAGCCTGCTGCTCTACAGATACTTGTTTTTTTCATTAGGCCTCTCTAACCTTCTCTGAGCAAATCAAGCTCAGCTATCTCTTCCTTTCTGGTACTCTCTCACCTGGCTCTCTCTCTTTCTCTACGTTGGTCCCCTTTTCCTCGCATTTTTTTAACCAACCTGGCCATTCCCACTGGACTTCTTTCTGCTTCATGGCATCGTAAAGTTCTCTCCTCACATTGTCACTTTCAACTGCACGTTTGACAATCCTTAAACCACAGTCTGTATTTAAAATTCATCAGGTGTGGAGCTGAGATGCCCACAGTGTTTTTCAATTCTTACTGCTTTAGCATCCTTCCCCCATCTCTATATCCAGATACCTCCTGTCTTCTCTCTCAGGACTCTGAGGCTAGGTTGTTTTTGTCTTAATTTTGATAAAAACACAACACTAAACAAAAAATTTGGTAGAGAATATTTTCTGTAAGGTATTATAATGTCAAGGAAAGAAAATTACTCATTTCTCTTCTGTCCCTCATTGTTAATCAAAATGGAAATTTGTTATTTACAAGAAGCTAAGAGCTTGTCGTATTGTCTTCTGCTGCAGAAAACTCACATGCACTTTGAAGACAAGAGAAGTGATCTACAAGAGGCAGGGTTAGATCTGTGGGAGGTCGACTACAAAGCAAGTATACGTCTTCTGGGTGCCAGACAGCTCAGTCTCAAGGATTTTTTTCTGAAGCAAGTGGGGAATGAGGTACAGAAAATATAAAGTTGCATGTACATGGTTGCCCCAAGCTGCAGGGACATTTAGCACCCATACAAAATTTTGAGGGATATTTTCACAAGGTTGAAGGTAAAGATCCACACAGATAAATAGTAGAGGCGTATGCCCATTGATTTGTCGAATGAGCACATTTGACAACTGAGCTCACAACACCTACTTGGGGTTCAGGATGTTTCTCACAGCTCTGTGTTAGTCTTCATGGAAAATCACAATCTCTTGCCCAAAGGACTTCAGGGAGAGCACACAAAGATGCAAGGACTGTGATAGTCTTGCATATTACCCCTATTCCAAGCCAACCAGTGGCTTTCAAGCCACCAATCCAAATTGGACCATCTTAGCTTTAGCTGGTAAAGAGCTCAGAGCTGGCAGCTCCTCCTGGCCTTTCTTCCATAACTGCAAGAACAAAACTCTCACTGCCTGGTGTTTGACTGACTTAACAGAGCAGTTTGAATGATTGCAAATAGGAGCTGCCAGTTCCAGCAGGTATAAGTTAGAAGAAAAAAAAAAAAAATCAAAAAAACCCCAAAATCCCACCAAAAAAAGAGCCACATATTTCATAATCACTGGCAAAATGGAATGAAAATCCTCTTTCAACAGAAGGTGATTTTAATATTGAATTTATTTGTTAGGAAAGTGACTCAACACAGTATCTGCCACTTTGGATTTTGAATTCACCGATTTTTGGTCAATGTTTGATGAAGCCTTACCTTTACCAAAATAATAGGCACAAATAGTCAGATCAGAAGTTTAATTCTGCCCTTACTCACTTAGCTGCCGCTGACATTTCATGTACATACTGATGTGTTTGCACTCTATAGGTGAACAATATGGAAGAGGGTTACATGCACGTTTATAAGCAATCCATAGGGATTATTATACTGATTGTCAGCTTAAAGAGAATGCAAATCCCACCGTGATTAGAGCAGGAGCTCAGCTAAGACCTCAGAGATGCCATGCCGCTGCAGTCCCGATGCCCAGGTGATGGGCGGAGGAGCAGAGCGCAGGAGCGGCGCAGCCCCGGCAGGAGCAGTGCTCCCATTGTGGTAGGCATCCCCTTTTCAGCCGAGTAATCAAATAGGTTTGATTGGTCACTGTCTGCCTTTGTCCAGCGCTGACCTACACGTTGCGCTGACGGACATCTTTGTCTCACTTTTCTTTGGTCACCGAGTTCATGGAGCTCAATGGGCCGCGGCTGGCAGTCCATTAACAGGGGTTCTCAGCTCAGAGCCCGGGCCACCCAGGAGCCCTGCTGCATGTTCTCACTGAATGGCTTCACTGGTGGCCCATTCAAATGCGCTAATGTCAGAAAAAAAGAGTTGAATGGAGGAGCCAATGTACACCATTGCTCAGGCGAAGTGACTGCAGCCTCCAACAAAGCCTCCCCTGTGGCGATGTTAAGCAGAGTTATCAATAGTGCTAAGGCAGAGCAAGAACTAATGCTCCAATCATGTCATCAACAGGTGGCACAGATGCAGCCACTTCAATACAGAAATCACAGGGCAACATTTCCTGGTAATTCTATCCTCTTTCCAGTGCTAAGGTACAGAAAAATGTGCAGATGTCATGTGGCTCTCTTGTAGTGTGTCAGACCCCCTTGAACCGAGCTCCAAAGGACTTTTTTGTTTCCCAATTCTTTTACTATTCACACCAACTGTAGGCAATGTTAAAGTCTCATTTTGCATGAAGCACAAAACTTAGTTTTTAAGGTACACATAAATCATTTCCTTTACTTTTCCTCAGCTTCATGAATGGACCTTGCAAGCAAGAAAGGAAACCGTTTCGGTATTCACAACAGTACAGGACACATTATCACGCCATTTCATTAATTCTTACAGGGCACATTAAGTTATTTTGATTTATTTGAAAAAAAAGAAATTAAATCAAAATATGGTTGAACTCACATCCACTATGAACATGAATGTCTTTTCTTCTCACTTGAATACAATGTTCAGCTCTAATGTTTTGGAGAAAAAACGGGGCACAATAAAAACAGGGTTCCTAACAATTCTGAATGCAACATCTACACAAAGTGAATTTTCAAAGCACATAGGAGGCAAAGAGCTGCCACAGTTTCTCCTCTAATTAACAACTCATAACTTTGGCAATGGTTTTCCTTTGCTGTGCTCATAGTAGGTGGTAAATGTGTGGCAGAAGGGAAGTAACCATCTCCACAAAATGTGAACAAGGCAAACACCTTCCTCTGCTAGGCCTGAAGACTTGCATTCATTTCCAATTCGTTCATATGAGACGGGAGGGGAGAAAACAAAAACCACTGAAGAAAGTTCCCCTGCTGGGGGAAATTCCAGCCCTTAAGGAGGCTGAGATACGACTCCTTCCAAAAGGGATTCCCACAATTACAGGTAATCACTCAGGTCATGGACGCTGACCACTCACCAGAAAGCTTTCCTCAACTCTATAACGAGCCTGAAACCAAAAGCCACGACTGCCATGACACAGAGAAGCTGAAGAAACCACACCAATGTTCTGCGCCTTTATGCTACAGGGAATTCGTCAAACACAATTCCCAGATGATCTTAGGAAGATAAGTGAGCATCGCGCTACAAAGGCGAGAGGAAAAATTCCCTGGCAGTCCAACCCTCTTATTTGGACTTCAGCTCTTGTTTGAATTCCTTGCTTACCAGCAGGGGACACCTTCCACTTCGTATAGACAGTAGAGAAGTTGTGGGCCGTAAACGTGAACTAAGCAATCGTCAGTCCTGCATAAGCAACAGATTTAACATTCCTCCACTTCAATGCAAAATAAATCCACTATAATGACAGAATTGATACAGAGAACTAAGATTAATGAGAAACAGGTGGTTTTTCCCCATTGGCGTCATGCAGTACATAGATTTACTGTCAGAAGGTGGGGGTTTTTCCAAGCTGCTGTAACTTTTTTAAAAAGCCATTACTGTGAATACAGAATTCATGATGTCAATACAACCACTGAACTAAGATTTTAGTTTACTTGTTTAATGGTCTGGATAGGATTTGCATGTTTTATCAATGGGTTCTTCAGTCATGCATAATTAACTTATTCCAAATTCAGGCTGGTAACAAAAAATAGTGACACAGAATGATAACGTTTCCAAATAATCATTACATCAGCCTTGCTGAGGAATATATGATTACTTATTAAAAGCAAGAGGACAGCTCCACTGAAAAAAGAGATTTTGCTTTAAAATGTATAAAAATATAGAGAAATTATCGTAAGACGCGAACAAGCCCTTTATAGACATCTATGCATTTACATCGGTTTTTCCATGACCCTTTCTGTGAAACATTATGCATCTTTGTTTTGTTTCTCTGAGCTTTTGAAAGATGGAAGAAAAGGCAAATGATATCCTGAAAAAATAAATGTTTTCCCGGTACCTAATTGTTTACTGATTGTTACTGCTTGTTTTCCGCTTCACATCCAACATGCAAAAATTCCAGAAAATTTAACAGAGATTGTGTCAAAGAAGAGGTCTAACCTGCAGACTTCAGGCACCCTTTAAGCTATGTTCTTCATTATGCATTTTGTAATAATTTTCATCACAGTTGGAACTTGTCAGAGATTTGTTGTTCAGAAAAAAACCCCTTTTTTTTCATGTTTTCACCTTAAATACTGCTATACAAATTCAAAAGGATATCCTAAAAGATTCCACCAGAAAAACACCAGGATAAATTTTTTCAGACAAATTTGCCCCATGGAAAACTGCTTTTACTTAGTGCAGAATCACCTGCTTTTCATTATTTTCTCCCTCCTTTACTCTGTATGCCTATGACGGTAAAGGCTTAGCAGATCTCTGTGGAACTTTAAATCGTGAAGCGGGAAAGAAACTCCTGCTGCTTTGTACGACTTAGTCTTCAATGCCTTTATAAATGTACACAAAACCACAAACTGCAATAATTTCACAGCTGGCCTTCTCCTTCCACGTTGTCAATTCTCCACTTCTAAAAGTTGCTCCTTCGTGTTGCTGCCCTGCACGGCCGGCAGACCGAGGAGGAACCTGCTGCCTCTCCCAGCAGAATGAGCAGCAGGCTTCACTACCCAGCTGGCACAACAGCTCTTTTTGCACAATTTTTAATCTTCTAGTACATGCCAAAGTGTTTTATAGGATAACATTTATCTTCAGAATTTATTCATTTTAAATCTTCCTAAAAATCACAACTAATAGCCCTTACTTGCTTTTCAAAACGTTAGGATTTACGATGCTGATTGCTTCTGTTTCTCCCAGGTCTTCTCGCTATGTTGTCTGGTAACAGAACACACAGTGAGCACTAGAAGGTCATACGTGTAAGGCCTCACCCCTACAAACATGCTTAACAAGCCTGCCTGTTTACACTCAGAGGAATAATTTGTTTAACTAAAGCAGGTTTTGGCTAAAACAATCTTTGCTTACACTTTTTAATATATTTTAATATATCCAAATGTAGAACAGGATCGTTTTCTCAAATACTGGTTGGTACCATGAAGAGATTGGAAAAAAGATCAATATTTATTTCTCTCTGTCCTAGTGAAAAAGCAAAGCACATCTGGGTTTAGAAGATTACAGCTGTCTTATAAGATGGCTCGATGGCTCCTTTTCACGTGGGAAGTAGCAGCTTCAGTTCTTCATAGTGCGATATTTATCACTGTGTAATAAAAAGTTCTGTGCCTTACAAATTCTATAATAGGTAGGTCAGCCACTTAATATCATGTCATTCCTATAATCATACACAGCACTTGAGCTTTACATAGATCTCAGACGTTGTCACTTCAAAGGAGATCAGAACAAAAGCAGTAAGAGAAAAGGTTCTCTTTCTTTAATGCAAATGGGCTTCTTTTTAAAGAGGTGTTTTTAAAAGCCTTCATAGCACATTAAGAAAGTTGCATTATGGCTACCTGGATTAAACGTCTTTACAATTGTCTGATAATTTAAAAATTAAACTCAAAGAGATTGCTCGCATGTTGAAAATGACAACGACTATCCCCACTAAAACAACCTACATTAGAGCATTTCTGGTGACAGAGATCATTTCCATTTGGCTGTGCGTGCAGGCAGTCGGCATGCTGTAAGGATTCACTGTCAGCTCACCTGTTCTGGGTGCTGAACGCGACAGCAACCCCTGTCCCAGCATTTGACAACGCAATAATCCTGTTCTACCACAACATCTGCATTCAATGGGGGAAAAAAACAAAACAACCCCAGGCCATCAAAAAAACCCTCAAACAAACAAAAAAAACCCACCAAAAATTCCCAATAACCCCCAAAAAACCCCAAAACCAACTGTAAAAAAATTGTTTCCAACTTTACAGTGTCTGGAGCACAGAATTTTTTGGCATTGCAGGATACAGGCTGCTGCAGACTGGGAGGGAGATGCAGTTCTCCCATCAGCACAGACCAGGGCAGCTTTTCAGTCAAATCAGGGCTCAGCATATTCTTGACCATTCTGTAATGCAAAGACATGAACAATAACAGAAAAAAACCTGTTGCAAAAAAAATGTCTATGCATAACTTGTAAGAAAAACCTATCTGGATTTCTGTCATTCATAAAAAATACCTAAGAAGAAGTGCACACTTTTAAATGGCTACAGGTCTCTGTGGGAAAGATGTGATGACCAGCGGGGTTTTCCATGTACTTAGGTAACTGAGAACTGTTAGCATTTTCAGGATGTATTTCCAGTGAAAACTGTTACAGACAGAAGAATTTGACTCCAGCTACTTTGTCCTGCAAGAATTAAATCTGGGAGTGAATATCAGCTCTTCCACCAGTGCTAGAAGCAGCAATCACTGCCAGTTGCCTTAGCTTGGTAAACCACCGGCCCAGGTCCCGGCCGGGCAAGGGGACAGCCTTTCACTTCTACCAACTGTTCAGATAAAACCAGAGAACAGGAGAACGTCAAAGGGACCAAAATTCAGACCAGCATGTAGTAGCAGAGGTCCTTGACTAAAGCTGTAGAGAGGCCGTCTCCATCTCCTCTCTCCCAATCCCATGCAAGGAACTACAAAAAAATCCTTCACCAGGCAGGCAGCGAGACAACCAGTAAAGGGAAGGAAATACTATGGCCATGGCATGTGTTTTTGCAGTCAGATATTCTTTTCTTTTTATTCCCCTCCATCCTAAAGCATTCTGCAACTTCTAAGCTATCTTCTCCTCCAGCACGTAAAACTTGCTCCATCATTTCCTCCTGTAATGCTCGGCAGTGTGTGTGTGTGTGGGGGGTGATGTTGCCTTTTCCCCCTTGCTCAGCGAGGATCTCCGTTTCTGCCACCTCACTCTCCCTCCTCACCAGACAGGAGCACAGACGTGCTCCCTTCTCTCTCTTCTTGCAGACTGCAGCAGTAGCTTCTGCTTTTAAGAATAAGGAACTTGAATCACACCTCTTTCTTTTGCCCTAGCCACTTGACAATATAGGGCAGAGAAAGGAGACAGAACAGGATTTTGAGTACTAGCCAAAATACTAAGATATTGTCACGAAATTGTAAAAATGCTGGGCTGAAATAGATTTCAAGAGATCATCTAGCTCAGCAGTGTGCATTAAGGCAGAAATCTCTCTGCTGACGATACTAATGGCAGGCTGTTAATTCTCCCATTCCAGCTCTGCAACTTCTCATCTGTCGTTCACCCTTCTTTCTTTTATTTTCTCCATTTGAATCGTACATGGTTTGTGTCTGTCACTCAGCAAAGAATCAGACCAACTCACTTCTCCGGACACATCACTGACTTCAGATAGACTTTCCCCTGCTGATGTTCGGTTTTGGAGACACCATTGCTCAAGGAATTGCTTCTTCCTGTGAGTCCCTCGCAGAAGAGAGGTTAAGTTAAAGAGTAATTGCTCTTGCTAAGCCCATTGAAATTGCATTTGTGACATCCAAATGGATTTTTTTTCAAGCAGTGCACTGGATTGACAGGAAAGCAGCTGCTCTGCAGCAAATGAGAATGAAAATTAATAGGAGACAAGGTAAAAGAAAGACTGTTGGGTTTGCTCAGCCCCATCAGATTGTTGGGATTTAGAAGAGCACCCTTTGATCTCTCCCAGGCTAATTACTGCTTTGGGTTTGACTGCTTAGTACATTAGTTGCCCTTCATAGAAAAATGCAACTATTGTAATACAAATCTGTAATGAAAATTTAAATGAGAATACAGCATCTGATAAACAAAACATAGCAAAAGTCATCTGGCAGAATACCTGGGTCACACAACTTTTTCAAGTGTTTTGTAGCTGAGCAACAGCACATGCACTGGCTGATAAAATGAAACAGGTATGAAAAGGAAAAGCATGTGTCTAAGAGTAAGAGAGTTCAACACATACAGAGCTTTACGATGCACATGTTTCTTTGAAATACTACCAAAGTTCTAGGATTAGTTGACTTAAATATGTTTCTTAAATCTTACCGTATTACAGTAAGAGCAGTATATTGTGGGAGCTCTATTATATAGGAATGGTACTGATTTTAATTTCAGAAGAACGTAACAGCTTAAGATGAAAGACGTTAACCGTAAAGTGCATCAGCTCACGTAGCAATCAAAGATGGTTTTTCCGTAAGTAAATAATTCTGCTCGAAGCTTTAGAGCATACAGCTATAATGAGACCAATGAAGTATCCTTTTGTAAAGAAAAAAACCAGCAAATAGAAAACATTCCTGTGATACAAATGGCAGAAGACATCCATTCCTTCATAAAGAACTTTCATTTCCAGCCCTGGAAGCTTTTATGGTTTCCTACGCTGGCTCCAAGAGGCACCTGGGCACTTGGGCTCCACATCGTCCTGCTCCTCAGCACTCAGTTCCTGGGGGAGGGCAAAGCCAGGAGGCTTTCCAGCAAAGCCTGCTGGAAAACAAGCAGAATTTCCAGATGCCGTCACCTTCAGGGTCCACCACGCTGCAAAGACAACAGATGTCTTCCAGATCTGATGCTGAAAAGGGGGATCAGACAGACGTGACATTTTATCACTCAGTCTAACAGTTTCAGTTTACTTTTTTAAAAAAAAATATATACGTAGGCACATCTGCAACATTTGGTTCCTTTTTCCAGTAAGAATAATTCTTATCTAACAAAAAGAAAACACTGCTGCTACTCAGTAGCTCATTAAATTTGTCATCGTTCCATCTGTTTATGGATCTCCTTTCGGGAAAGAATGCTCTTTTCTAAACATGCATCTGTTAATATTCAAAAAAGTATCTGTTAATATTATCATAGTGTTTAAAAAACTAATGGGTTTTAAAAAATGTGCATTGCATCTATTATAGCATAAGGGTGATGTGATATTTCCTTTTTTCGTATTTCCCAGTATGAAATTGCCACAGACTGCCATTCTAAGCTATAAATTACCAGTGTGTTACGTACATACGTGGATTTTTGTTCTACAATACGTTGGTCTGCTGCACCCAGGAGTGGGATATGCCATGATGATGGACAAGTTTCAGGTATGGCTATACATCGGCTATATATAGAGCAATATATAGGCCACATATAGGTAAGGCACAGGAGGGAGTATGGGCTATGTTAAAACTGCCTTCAGGTAAGTAAGAAGGAAGAGAAGTGAGACCAATGCAGCATACCTAAAAATCCCTCACCATGCTGTATTGCAATGTATCGTTTAGCACGTGTTGGAAGCAGCCCCTCGCATAGCGTGAGCCTCTGCCTGCGAGTCTAGAGCTACAACCACGTCTGGCACAGGGATACCTCCATCACCAGATCTGCAGTTTATGGGCAGGATGAGAGTTTACTGTGTCACAGGCAGCCTGGTACAAGGATGGCACATGTAGCTGGGACTGAGCTGAGCATGGCATGCCACCAGCAGGTAGAACCATGTCAGGTTTAGCAGGGGTTCAGCGGAGAGTGGCATTAGACCTCCGCTGCCCCGTTGGAGCTGGGCACTAATCATGCTGTTCCACATCTGTCACGGCATCCCCTAGCACATCTGTGCCAAATTCAGAAGGCAGCATAAAGCTCACCATTCCCATTGCCTGTATCTCAAGGTGGGGTCATGTCTCAGAGCAGCAGCCTGTCTGACCAACCAGGAGACCAACACACACACAGGAGATGGGGATGCAGCGGGGGACAGAAATACCCAGCTGCAGGATGACCCATGCTCAGGATACAGGCAGGTGCTCACCTACAGCATCATGCAGCCAAAGCAGCATGAAGTACCTGTGGGAAGATACCTCAGCTTTTGGTATAGGGTGACCAAAAAGCATCCAAACTTGTGTTCCTACAGATAAGCACATCCTGCTCCAAGTAATTCTGCTTATAAAACAGGTTCAATAATAATACACTAAACTGTCATGCAGTCACAGAAAAAATACTTCGTCTCTTGAAATCAGATTTTTTTCTGAGTGTTGCCCAGGACGCTGAGCTGTGATAAATCTGAGCAGATAAGCAGTTTAGCGGGTCAGTGAGGTTCATTGGGTGTGACACAGTAGGTTTGCAGTCTCCTTTTGGAGAGACCAGCGTATATTTGTATATATGTGTATGTTTACCTGTGTGTAGAAATACACATATGTGTGGGTGTGTTGTAATCTTAGTGTAAATTACGCTGGAGTGTTGACTTGTGCTTCCCCAATATAGTTTTGCCGTAATATTATTTTTGGCCTCTCTTCCACCAGAGTGAACCTGAGTTTATCAAGTATTTTGAAGCAGAAAATGCCTACTTGGCTAACGACACTTGAGGCTTCTATTTTTGTAGCAGTTGGATATAGCAGATTAAACACGTTCTGCATTAGGCCCACAGTTTTCCTGACAAAGTGTTATCTCTGTCTTGCAGTGAGCAATACGGCAAGAGTTTTCATTTTTGCCAGTATGGAGCAAAACTCAAACTTTCCACACTGCAACATGGAAAAAAAATAAAGAAAAAAAAAAAGATAAATTTGGAAAGATTTTAATTCAGTGATTGAAGCTGTTTCCTGTAAAACTGTCTTAACAACCATATAAAATATGTTAAAATACTTTTCTGTGGCATTCAATCAGTTACACAGAATAGGAGATTCTGGTTAATGCTTTTTAATCTTTACTGTGTCAGTGAGATTTGTTTTACATTTCAAATCTAATCAGAGGAAAGCCATTCATAAATAACAGTGGAGGACAGAAATCAGAATGGGATAACGAGAATGCTGAATATTTGTGCACTTTTTTCTATAGGAGTTCTGCAGCCCTTTCTTATCAAAATAATAGAAATCCTTGAATTTAATAGTTAACTTATATAATTAGCATATATTCATTTTCTGTATGAGAAAACTAGAGGCCAACATGACCCTGAAAACACAGAAATATATTTGTTAAGGATGTCTTATGAAGGGACTTAAGCAAGAAAAGATTTTTCATTTTATTTCACCTTTTAGCATCTTTACTGTTAATTCCAGCATATCAAAGGCTTAAAAAAAAAAAAATCAACCAACCGAACAAAACCCACTTTCTAGCAAGATAACTTGTTCCATTCTCAGAAGAGACAGACAGAAAAAGGAGAAACTGCTGTAGCGTGAAATTTTAGGTCTTTCAGGAAATCTCATAAAGATTAACACAATATGTAATACTGCATCTTTATCCTCTGAAGACCTGGTTTTGAGAAGCATTTTAACTGCTAAAACATCACAAGCGCATTGCATGACTACGAAAGGCACAAATAGAAAGATCTCTGGATGAGAGAGGTTCAACTAGATTGCAGGTTTAGTTCAAAGAGTTGGAACAGACATTTTAGGATGAGATAAGTAGTTGCCATTTCTAGTATTACCTAGAGCTACTCTGAGGCACCGTTGTCTCTCCCGATTTATCACACATAATGTTTGGTTGTCTGGAACAGCAGACCCATAATTGAAAAGGCAATAATGCCTTTGTTTCTGTGTGCATGCGAGAGCATCTGTGCATTCTCTATATAATAAGATTTTATTTTTAGTACTTTAAACCATTATTTTTAAAGTTAATTATTACCAAGCTACCTGTGAATACCTTTTTTTCCCCATCATTGTGTACTTTGTATTAATAATTGAAAAAAGGTCTGAACCAACTGACCAAGAGAAAAATAAAGGAGAGATCAACAGCAGCAGAAAGCAAAGTGGCATATGACTACAAACATGTTTTGTTCTTTAACAACTTGGTCCTCATAAATATCTGGTGATTTCAGGGCAGATGATTTTCAATAATACCTCAGTGCATAGAACTCATTTTTCCAAACCTAAGGCACTTAAGGCTAAATCTTGAGAAAAAGCTACTTATTGAAATTACAGCTAAAGCAAGGTGCCAGGGTCTCACGCAATAAGAACCCAAGTGGAAAAAAAACCCCACAAACCAAACCAACCAAACCAACAAACAAAAACAAACCTACATGGAGAAGTTAGAAAGTGCCACTTAAACTGGTTTTAACTGGCAACATCAACATCTCATGTTAGGACATACATAATTCAAGGAAGAGGAGTAGAAGAGGGAAGTGGAGGTATACATCAAAGAACACTACAATTATTTATTTCCCTGCTTTACCTCCATGTACTGCATCGATACACACATCCTTTAAGTGTACTTGAGGTGACACCTAGAGCCACAATGAGTATCAGATCTCAGGCATCCAGGTTGAAATCGGCAATTGGCAACTCTGGAGAGCCAAGACCAAAAGGTGAAGAAGGTTGAATACCATTCCAAAAAGGTCCTGGGTTTTTTTTAAATTTAGTACTAAAAAATGTTTGTTGAGAATAGACATGTGTATTTCTCTGCTCTTTGGAAAAAGAAACGCCATAAAATACCAGAAAACAGTTTTCACAATCAAGAATCATTACACGTCAAAAGTCATCTCTCCAACTTTTACTAAAACCCAAAGGTAACTTCCCCTTGGTGGGTTTTTCGGCTTCGGTTCTGGAAATGTCACGTGCTCTTTATACTTGAAACAAAAATACAGAGGACTAATTCACACTTTCCTTTTATAAAAATCCAGGAAAACCTGATAACACTGTCGTGGAGCAAATCTCACACATCGATGCCTTTATTAGCATTCCCTCCCATTGACAGCGCACTACGCTGGAAGCTGCCTTCAAAACAAGACTGTTACACTATGCTGAGCGTCTGAGGATTTACTAACAAATGCTAGTCAACATTTATCACTGGTGTATAGCAACCGTACAGTAACGAGACTGCACACACTTTCACTGGTCAACTATTTTTTGCTGTCATCTGCAGCTGTGAGGAAACCGCACAAAGAGAGTATCAAATTTTCTTGTATCATCCAAATAACCAAGTATTCATTTACACTCGAAGTACCAGAAGTCCACACACACACTTATTCCAAAAATCAGAAAATTTGTGTTTCTGGATTACAGGGCATGACTGTTAACAAATTGATGGGAGAGAAAAGCTGCTAAAAATGAGTATTTACTGCAGACAAATCAAGATTGAAAACCAAATTGTTTTAAAGGGAAAATACACAAATGCTAATGTACCAATTGCATTTATATTTCCACTCTTAATCCAATGATTTTGCTTATTCTAGAGAAGCTGCTGTAAGACTTCCATCATTCCACAAAATCAAGAACCTTGCAGAGGAATTCAACCCGACTTACAATGCAGCTCATAAAAGCTCAGGGCTTCCTCCGACATCCTTAGCCAAGGACTAAAGCTCGGATGCCTCAGGCTGTCCTCTGAGGTGCATTTGAGCAGGCACTAAGCACTGAAGAGCTCAATTCCCATTTCTCTCACTGCACCAACCCCAGCATCCTTGAGACCCAGTGGCAAACTGGGAAGAGGATTTGATTTAACTGAGTAATGAATCAGAGAGGGAAAGGTGGTCCCTCAGCCACTGCAGTGCCAGGACTCCGCACTCCTCCAAGTGCTATCCCCCAGCCCTGAATTCACAGAAAAGTTAACCTTGCACGCACTTTACAGCTAGTCAGGTCAGTCCCCATTTTCTTTTTCAGCATGTAAAACTGGTAAATATTTTTGTTTTAAATCGCAGACCGCTAAGAAAATAATTCCCTAAACGGATCTTATGTAAAACATTAAAAAGCAAATTATATATTATGCAAAGTCAACACCAATTTTAACTGATGCTATAGCTCACACCTGTACCTACCAGCACAGAGGGAACATTATCAATAACATAGTCAGAGTAGCTTTAGCACTACAGCAGTACGGAAGTTCTAAATATAAGATCAGACAGATAGCAGGTAATTCTCCCTCTCCTCTAAACACCAAAAGCTTGATCCTCCAGCACTTGCACACCCACACAGGCAGATTTTATACCTCTGCAGTACTACTTCCATGTCAGTAAGACCTTCTAGGAATGCAAAAGTTCATCCACGGGTTTCTCAGGTACAGGACCAGGTCTCTTTTGAGAGTACCATCTCTCTTTTGAGAGTACCTAATGCATACAGAGCTAAAACAACATCAATAGGCTTATCCACGGCATGAAAAATAGAAGCTAAACATCCAGGATTTAGTCCCAGGCGTTCAGACCAACCAGAGTCGTGCTCTTCTCTGTACATTTACTCTCTGCAAGTCATACCAGCAACACAGACCAGCATCATTTGGTTTTACACTTCTCCCTCAAAATTAGTGTGCCATTGCTCTGCACCAAGAGGTCCTGGTTTGTGATGATCCTAATAAGAAAGGCACTCAGACTTTCTGAAGTATCACTTAAAATATCATTTAGTGGAGCTAATACTATTAAAAAAAAAAAGCAGAGGACAGTATAGATGATTTTACACCTCTTCAGATGCTGGGAGTCCTGAGCTGCACACCATCAGATGGGTCTCCAATCAGTGCACAGCACGCTGTGTGGATCCCTATCCCATTTGGGGCTTTTAAGGGTTTATGGGATTTTCTAAAAACAATTCTTTTAATTTCTACTGTCAAACAAAAAGGACATTCACAGGAGAACTTGTTGCCACATTTTCAAATAAAGACAAGGACACGTGGGTGCTGTAATCACGGGTATCGAAAGGCAGCTGCCTGCGGGCTCCATCATTACAGTTCATTGGCAACATTTATCCTGTGGCCAAGGCGTACATGCAGCTCAGCGCAAGCTTGAAAGCAAAGATACAGACGCAATATATAAGCTGCTAAATAAGTGCAGCACAGACCTGCAGCTTCCCGGGTTAACTGCGATGCGGCTCGCCAACTCCTCGGTGCACGGCTTTCTGCTGGCTGAAAGAGCCACAGAGCCACAGAGCATGCCTGCTAGCGTTCCTGATGCACGCAGCAACACCCTGTCACTTGGCCAAGCTGCACATCCCTAAATACTGGGTTTTTTTCTGCTTTAATGAAGAATTCTTCACAACACTGAAAAAAAAACTCCCAAAGAAAATTAATATCTATTACACATACTTAAACTTGTTGCACCAACCATAAAAATTAAATTCCTAAACATGCTGCTATGCATAGAAAACCCTAAAATATATCCATAATACTCTTTATTTGATTATATTAGATTGCATCCTAGCAGTTCAGAAAAGAAATAACGTCTTCCATGGTAACTTTCAGGCCACAGGATACCAGGAAAACAAATATGGACAGCAGGCAGTAGTATGAGGACTGGGGATTAAACTCACAATTAACACATAAAGCATTATAAAAGTTATGAACAAAGATGCCAAAGAAACCCTATCCTTGGCTTTGGTTTGCTTGCTCACTATTTTTGATATTAAATAAAATTGTACCTATCTTAGTTTTCTAAGGAAATGAGACTTATTCAACTATACCACCTGGTTGCTCAACAGTCCTTTAATATCTTCTGAACTTCATCAGCTTTAATTACATCTGACAAAGCAGTGAGAGGTTTCAGAGAAAGCACTTTGCTACACAGTGTGTGAGAACTTGTGGGTGGGAGAGAACGGCTTACATTGCTGTTCCATATGTAGGGAGGCAGAGAAGACCTGAATGTTGAGGTTTAAGGTCATTCTTGCTCCTCTTCCACCAGCTACAACATCTTCCACCTCTTGTCTTTAAAGCATCAGGAATGTTTCTGCTGTCCAGTCCTGGCTGTGGAGTAGTAACCTCAGGGACAGGAAAGTGGCTGCCCATCCATGCTGGAATCGCTCCTTTCAAGGGAGAGACACCAAATCTCAAAAGTTGGTGATGCTAAAATTTTTTCCAAATTATCATCATCAAATGTGATTGCTAACAACAGTCTGGTTAGGTATGTTTCCAAAGGTAAAACCGGAGATAATGAGATTAGCCTGATATCAGGTGTCAGGACATAACCCTTGCTGTGGTGGCCTCCTTCATAAAATAAAGTATGAGTGGGATATAGTTAGTCTTCTGTAACAAAAATCTTTCTTGTATTGTAAAGTACGATAATAAAGCAACCCACATCCTGAACCCTACATGGCCAGGAAAACATTTATTCTATATCATTCCAAACAATGCTGGACTATTTATACCCCAGGAAGGGGAAAAGAAACCACCTCAAAAATCATCAACAACAAAACAAACAAAATCCCACAAAGAGCGAGCATTACTTAAAAAGAGAAACAGCTTTCTCTGAGTTGAGTGTGAAATTTTTATGATAGAGTCCAATTCAGATGAAGTCTGATTAAAAATGGTTCATTTGTAGGCAAGTTGGAATTGGCTGACTACTGCCTAATCATTAGGAATATTTATATACATCTCAAACTATTTGAAAGGGAAACACTGGAAGAAAGAATTTTAAAAAAAAATTACAAAAATGCATTTCAGCCCAAAAAGCTTTCCTTTGCTTTCTATTTAGAGATTCAGTGAATACTCCAGTCATACAAGCAGCAAGATCGCACAATCAGAGAATGAAAGAACCTGGACAAACACAAGAACTTAGTAACTGTGTTTTGCAATTAATACTGTATTTCATCACAGCGTCTCACAGCTTTTTTCCACAGGTGCTGAGTTTTAGGCTGTTCAGCCCAAAGGAGTTCTTGAAACAGAAATGATATACTTACAAAACTGATTTGTGATTTGATTCCTATTGTTAAAATGGTAAAAAAAATAAAATGGTCAGCTCTCGGTTACATACCCTGCCCAGGCTTTGTCTCACCCAAGTTTCTCATGTACTTCAATCCATTAATAGTTCCAATAAAATAGTCCTCGTATGATTAAAAACCGGATCCCGCTTCATAGTCTTAAGTGCAAAATAACTTGTTCATTGTGTTGGGCTCAAAATACATTCTGTGTGATATAACTGGCTATTTTTGTTAGTTCTAGAGTTCCCACAGACAAATCTCCCAACAAACCAGTGTCAAACTTGTTAAACCATCACAGCTTCCCACCGAGGAAGTGATACTTTACAAGCGGGACAGACACGTGCACAGATTAATACCCAGACCCCCGGCAGTATTTAGGAGCCAAATGGCAAAGCCCTGCAGGATTTTGAGGCAAGAATGAGCGCACAGACAGAGTCATCATCTGCAGGTGGCTACAACATCCCTGATTCAAACACGCATCCACGTCTGGACAGGTACTGAAGGTGTGAAGCTGTGTATCCCAGACCATGAAATGCTGAAATGTCATCAGCACCAAATCTCAGGGACTGGAGCTTTCACAGCTCCTTGAAGTTGCTGCATATGACACATGTTAGTACACAGTTACCACTACCATGTAGGTCTTCTGCATCCTGAACAGCTGCTTTTGCCACTAGACAAAAGTTCCTTTATCAGGAAAAGGTTCTTCACTGAGAGGGTGGTTGGGCACCGGAACAGGCTCCCCAGGGAAGTGGTCATGGCACTGAGCTTGGCTGAGTTCAAGAAGCATCTGGATGATGCTCTCAGTCATCTGCGCTGACTGGGCAACTCGGGACATTCTATGACTCTAGACAACACGCTATGCTTTCTGCAGGCTGCCTCAGCTTCCAGAAAGGCTGGCAGTAGAGGTAACAAACAAGCGGTGGGAGGTTAGGGAGAAAAAAAAACCAACAAACAAAACCCCAAACAAAAGCTACACCATTTCAGGGGTTGGGCTTGCACTAAATTTCTTATTTCTAGGGCACCGTCAGTATTCAGGCAACTGAGCGAGGCAGCTGCTGTGCTGTAATCACCCGGCATGCCTCAGAGCACACTCAGCTGCCTAACTCCGGGTCCTGCTCACAAGAGGCTCGGCTCTGGTCCACAGAGGTTTCGGACACATGTCCCAGGCACTTTGGTTCTCTCTCACATCTAGCCACAATCGCACTTTGATAAATACTCCGCACTGTATTTCCTGGTACAAATCCTTCCTTCTCCTCATGATGGACTCAATGTGAGCACCCCAGCTTATTTCAGTTAAAGAAATGGGATATGCTATAATATCCTATGGCCTGTCTTGATATTTAAGAATACATATAAGAAATACTATATAGCTCCTTCTAAAAGATTAAACTTTTCAACTCTTTGCCCCCACTCTTCTTGAAGACTATCCTTTACTTTTTCTCCAAATGGTGGTTATGGCAAGAGTCTCTTCTTTTGAATGGATTTGAAGGTTGTGTACTGAGCTTTTAGAGTTAAGATATTCAACAGCCATTTGATCTTGTCTTGAGGCTCAGTAAGACTAGAAATATAGGCATGTTGACACATTATCCCAATATTTACTTTAATGAAGCTTGGGAAAAAGAAACACAAATCAAAGTTATGGCTACCCTCGCTTTCACCTCACAGCAAGGTAGGTTCAAAGAACAAAGCACAAATGGTTTACTGTAACCTTACTTTTTATTGTCAAGAACCTGATAGAAGAGGAATGCTTCCGTAGACATACCTCTTCTATGAAGAACAAACTATGCCTGTATTTTACCAGTGACAATTGAGGCTTGGTTATTTCGGAGATGGCCCACCAGGTAATTCTTCCATACTAGAAGGAAAGCTTTAATTCCTTATCAGCAAGAGGTAAACTATCTTTTCTCTGTTTAAAATTTTGCCATGATACACTCATCTCTGCTGTCACAAAGATGCAGTGGTTTGCCGTTTCTGCTATTTGGGAGTTGCAAAGGCTGAAAACACCGGCCCTGAAGATTGCCTTAATTTATTTGCTAATTACATCACACCCAAGGCATCCACCTCAGTTGACATGGATCCCTTCGACCCTAACACTCTTCTACTTCTGGCACATCTCCCTCATCTACAACACGCACACACAACCGGGACCAGACAGTGGCAGAGGAGACCTTCTACAGCAGCTGCCCAGTTCTGCTGCTCAGGACAGACCAAGACTAGGTGGAGAACACCGCTGGCTCCTCAACCAACACAGCTACACCCCACAGCCTTTCCTCATTTCTTTGCTTTCCTCTCAGCCACCACGGCACAACTCTACTGGTTATCACACAGTTTTGTGCCTGTCCTAGGAGCTTCAGCTGCTTTGAAGTGACACGTTGGCCACCAAATAAATACCCTGACTGCAATACTTTAGCTGTGACCTCATACCAAAACAGTAAAGAGCCGAGTTGCAAACTGAAGTAAAATTATTTTTGAGAGTATTTTACCAAGATAAGAAAAGTTGGAAAGGATTTGGTTGGTTAAAAGAAAGTCAGGGATCAAGAGAGCAGTGAATAGTCTCAGCCTTCAGGAAGTTGTAGACGGTTTAAGGGTCAAGTACAGCGGTGTAGTGCTAGCCAGAGAAAATTAGGAAGTTGGTATTTTACAGATCCTGAGCACACACTGTTGGAGCATAGTGTATATAACACGTTGTTAATCATTTAAGAGGAGAGGTAAACTGTGACAACTTTGCATTATTGTGAGATAATACGAAATTTCTAGTGATGACAGTTAAATACATTGCTTCTGGCGAAGTATTTCTCCTTACCTGTGAGCAGGGTGTTAGCCCAGGGTGTTGCAGTCTTACAGCAAAGCAAGCAAGCAGTAGCCACCAGAAGATTCATTGTGAGCATTTGAAGTAACTCAGAGGCAAGTGGGTTTGGGGTTTTTTTTGCAGGAATGTCTTCAGAAGCCTTAAGGCAAGTATGCCAAAGCAGCCAAGAGAGGAGACAGGACAAACAATCCACTACTGGTGAGTCCACAGCAGATCACAGCATTCAGTCTTCCAGTAAGATCTTTTTCTAAATGTTAGTTAGTTTTATTACTCTAGTCATCTCGTTTCTCCGTTCTCACTGGGCCTTGTATCATTGGACTGGAATATATTGCCCACAATGCTGTCATCTCGCCTCTTGATGGACAACAAGGATCTCTTAACGTACATGCACCCCTGGAGATGCAACTCTCTCAGCTCTGTAATATAACCAAAGACTTCGTGGTACCTCAGTGACAGTCTCATTTTAATACTTGTTGTTTTGCAAGTTTTATTCCTCAGGAAAACGTCACCATCTCCCACAGAAGAGAAGCATGGACAGCACACAAAAGAAGTGAGGTGAAAATCCCAGCTAGGTTCAGAAAAGAAAATGAAAAAAGTCTGAAATGTTTTCTTAGAGGCAAATTTTATAGGCAGTGTTAATGAAACATATTTTCACTTCAGAGTCTTCAAATGCCTATGAAGAAGTTTCCATAATGCAAAACAGAAACTTGTTTCTTAATAATTAACCAAAGTTTTTACTAAAACACATGTGAAGTATACATGTCCCAGTGGTTTTCTGGGTCATCTCAACCCCATTTCTGGGTGTCTCTCACCTCACTTTTAAATATTTTTGCAAAATTCATGGGATTTATGGAATTTTAATATATTATTGTCTAAAAAACTCTGAAAACATTTTCCAAAAAAACAAAATCCAGTTTAGCAGTCACAGCAGGCTCACTTTGTAGCTATGAAAAACTCCAGGCTACTTTGCCTGATGAAAAAAAAAAAGCAAAATTTTGCCTTCAGAAGTCTTACAGTGGCAGGCACCTGAAAATACAGAGAACTTGTTTTTAAACACTCCCACCTCCTCCCTCAGAAAAAGAAAAGCAACAGGAGAAAGCATTACACTTTTCTAGGTGAAGTTTTATTTGTTGTTGAAAGATACTTATACTGATAGTGTTGGCTACTTGGACTAACGCCTAAAATGCTTTAGAAATCAGCATTAATACAGCCAAACACAACAGAACACGCACACCTGAGGATGAAGCAACTGGTTGCTGGAGGAATAAAAGGCAGGAAGATCCAAAATTAATCTCTGTCCCAGAAAATTCCAATAATTCAGTATTTTTCTCTCTCCTTTTTTCCCTCTGTTTCCCTTTTGGTCTTGAGGGAGCAGGTATACTGGAGACACTGACTGCAGCAGAGCTGGCTCTGTGTCCCCTTTCTATGTTTCCTACTGTTTGTTTCCACCCGCAGGAGCAGAGTCCTGGGAATAGGTGTGCTAAATCACGGCAGGCAATGAGCTCACCAGGACTGTACGGAAGGATAAACCACATTCGTTCCACACAGAAGCCTGGCAAGCAGGTGCAGATGTACCACATAAAGTATTTCCAAGATAAACATTGTCTGCATAGGGCAGATTCTGATCTTCAATAAAGATAAGAATCATATACCACCATTCTCGATATATATATTATTTTTTGAGGGTGTGGTGAGGTAAAATACAAATCCAAACAATTTCCATCCACCACCCATGGCCACACATCGAGACGTGTTAAGAGATCCTTCCATGGAAATCGAGGTTGTTCAGCCTGGAGAAGAGAAGACTCCAGGAAGACCTAATTGTGGCCTTCCAGTACCTAAAGGGGGTCTACAGGGAAGCTGGAGAGGAACCGGTTACAAGGGCAGGGAGTGATAGGACAAAGGATAATGGGTTTAAACTAAAAGAGGGGAGATTTAGATTGGACATTAGGAAGAAATTCTTCCCTGTGAGGGTGATGAGGCAGTGGAACAGGCTGCCCAGAGAAGCTGTGGAGGCCCCATCCCTGGCAGTGTTCAAGGCCAGATTGGTTGGGCCTTTGGGCAACCTGGTCTAGTGGAGGGTGTCCCTGCCCATGGCAGGGGGGTTGGAACTAGGTGATCCTTGTGGTCCCTTCCAACCCAAACCATTCTATGATTCTATGAAATGTGCCTCCTCAGTTTACAAACAGTAGAATATGGTCACCTTCAGAGTTAAGCTAACAAAGAGAAGTAATAAACAATAAGTAATAAGCAATGCTACATTTCTGAAACTCAGTGAAATTTTATGATACAAGAAAGAAAAAGAAAATGCTGAGAACTCGAGTTAAACTTTAAAAGTACACAGCATTTCATGAGAAACCTCAAAGTGCCCTCTTCTGGCGGCTGGCACTAACTGCTACCTCATTTGAAATGCATCCTAAACCCACAGCACTTAACTCTCTGATTAAAGTAAAGTTCTTTTGACACGCATTTTTTGTTATGAAATTGTCTTTATTAGCTATAAAGTGAGAGTATGAAACTGTTAATATATTTCTATAGAATAGGAAACAGTGAAATGATCGGTTAAAAGTTATTTTAAAGCAAGCATAATAAAACAGTTCGTACTCATAAAATAATGTTTGGATTTTTTTCCAAAAAAGCGTGTATTTAAGATTTGTGTTCACTTCAGCGTCTCATTAGTATCACATAATATTAATGTTATTAATTTTCAACAGAACTGATGCAAATCCTGTGTTACTTATTGCTTACGATTATTGCATTCCTTTTTATAGATTCAGCTTAGGAAACAAAACATTTTTGGTTTTAGTTAACCAAGCACAAAAAAAATACAGGAGGTGAAAACTGCTTTAGAAAAATAAACCTGAACCCTCTGTTTACATCTCGGTTTGGTGTTGCAATATCAAACACTCATTCATTGTCCCACCTTTCCTAAGTACTTTCATCGGTGTAAGAGTTATAATATATTTCATTTTGTTTAATTACATATTTTGTTTCTATAGCAACTAAAAAGCACCTAATCCATTTCTGTTCCTTCCTAAGCCTTTACATAGCAATTTTCTTTCACGATACAGTAGCAAAAGATAATCCTTCTTTAGAACTCTGGGTACTATCTGTTCTTTCCAAATATCCCTTAATTAGTATGCATTAGGATTAAAATCAGTCATAGTACTGCAACAACTAAAAGAAACTGAGTTAAAAAAAACACAACCTAACAGGATATAGACAGAAAATTCTGTAACTCCTGTTAAGTAACTTCAGCATAAATTTACTGCCACCTGCAGGCTTCAACGCCATGGGTCTCCAGAGCACAGGAGCAAGGGTACCCCCAGCACACCCCCCACAGCCACCGAGGGAAGGCAGACCTCATATTCCTCCTCCTGCCAACTGATTCAGATATATTTTGCTCATAGGAAAAGGAGGAATGGCTAACGTTGGCCTGTTCAAAGAGATAATGCAGCTTATTTTCACTTGTGTTGCCCTGTTCCAGTTTGCTTCTGTTCATGGAGAGAGTGGTGATGTCTGAAGGTTTTCCTATCGAACTGACATGCTAAAAAAAAAATAATAAAAAATTACAAGTTCCACTACTGCTAACCACCTCTTAAACACTGGGTGCTTTCTGTATTTTCCTAGTGTTCAAAGAAATCACTATCTTCAAAAACATAACCCAGATCCTTAAAAAAATCTAGCAAGTCAGGTCTCGATAATAAATCATGTCTGTAGTTGAAACACCTGAAAACACTGGTCTAGGAGAACTGGGAGACTACTGCCTTACTAAGTGACCTGAGTCCTATACATTTATATTCTTCCATACACACAAACCATACTGGAAGAGTAATACTGAAGCCTTTAAAGATTGGAAATGCCAAATACAAAGTTTGCTTACAAAGCCCTTTTTTGAACCCACTGCCATGTGAAACAACTCTTACTTACAAAATCATACAGTATTTTTTCCTATCAGAAGTTGGTCCTGTCAGTGGCCATGGTACAATGATTAGGGCTAAGTTACCCATCGTACCACTTTTTTTTAAATGCTGGGTTTTGAGATATGCTTCGTCATTCATTTATTCCATCTATCCCTACAATCTTTATTCTGGAGCTAGAATTCAACATCAGCTTTAGTACTGCACCTAACTTCGGGTCCTCTGCCCACTAGTGAATCTCTCAGCTCAGTTTCAGCATTCAAGCTCCTTTATACACCATCTGGGAAATCCAGGTTTCTAGAAATGAGGACTACTGGAGCCAGCACACTGAACCGGGAGTCACCTCAGCACATCACTTTTCTGCTTTCCAGTCTGGCAGTTCCAGAAAAAAACCCAGAAATTAGTCTTAAATGTTGGAAGTCACATCTGTTCCATCAAGATCATATTTTCCATACAGAGAAATAAAAGTATACACAATGCCATGCAAGTACAGTTAGGCTGGCATTTTCAGGAAATATCAGGCTTACCGAACACACGCTGTGCTTTTGATTAAATCGTAGACTGCAAATCCCATGCTGATTTACTGCGGATATACCGTGCGGCTGATCTACCCATATGCTGCAGAAACCCTGAAGTACTTCCAGACAGCGGGCGGTTAGCGTGCTACCTGGCCCTGCCTGTCAGACCTCTGAGGTACCTTGGGTACCCGAGGTAAAATATTGGCTACCTGGTATTAATTCCAACTATAACCATGCCCCTGACTGAGAAGGGCCTTGAAAAAACCTTCCATAGGAACAATCAAGTGCCCTTAGAACAGACCTTACTTGGCCACTTGTAAAGAGATGTTTGGGCAGGCCCGTTGCATGCAGAACAGAAGAAAGCACATCCCATTTAGGTCCCACGAGGAGCAGTGAAATGCCCCAAACCAACCTGACATGGATAAAAGCACTGAAGATTTTAGCGATTTAAACACGGGGTCTGTTGAGCACATTTTCTCCCTACCTCTTCCCCTTGTCATCAAAAAAAAGCCAAAAATCAGCTCTCCCCTTACTAATAATTGAAGAATTTCTCCAGGACACTGGGAGCAGGATTAGTACTTTTGGAAAAACCAAGCCTATTTTTTTTTCTTTCAACTTCAAAAAAAACCCGAACAAAAACCCCAGCCAGAACAAAGTGAATCGGCTGGTGGAAGACAGCATCGGTTTTCAAAATGAGTGAAAATTTTAGTACTTGATTGTCACTTGCCACTTGATGGGGGTGGTGAGCTAGTTACACAGGCCTTGGCTTACAAATACAAACCCAAGATGTTCCATGGACTATCAACAGCCAATTTTTATAATTTTAAAACAAACACAGTGCAACCAACTGCCAAAATCCAAGTGTATTTGGAAACTTTAAGAGCTGCTTGTTACAAGATACCTAAGCTAAATTCCACATGATACTTACACATTAAGTGCTGTCAGATCAAACCAACTGCATTTCAACTAAATATACCTTCATTATGGGACAGATGAACAGATCTGCTCTGCCTGATTGGCAAAAACCAAACTGCATCTCCTCTGAAACATAACTATTGATACAGAAGCCTCTTCTATACACGTACAGAAAGTTATTTGTGCCTCTCAATGCCTGTACCTCTCCATTTACTTCCCTTTTCACGTATTTCTCTTTATCCTCAAGAACAAATGGTACACCCAACACCTTTTTCCTTTCAGCACTTTACAGATCTTAATCCTATTTGTAGGTTAAAACAATGCTACTGAAGCTTGAAAAGCTGTACTTTAGCCATGTAAAAGATAAAACAGATGGATAGCAGGTTAATGTTGTCTGTACTTCAAAGGACTAAAATCTGTTGAAGACACCTCTTACATTTTACAATGGAGTGAGCAAATCATTAACTGTTCAAGTATTAAACAGATAAATAGCACATACCAAATATGATTTATCTAGGCATGAAACAATTAACCAATTATGAAAAAATACTAACCTCACACATTCCAGTCGCATACACAGAAGTAATTACACATCAAAAGGAAAGCTATAGCTCAGTTTCTTGAGCTTCTAGTAAGGAAACAAATAGATCCCAGCTGTTTAATGCCTAACCCTTACTGCTATGCTTACTACATGTCACATTGACATGAACATTGCTGATTTTTAATAAAAAAAGCCATGCTCCACAAGTGTCAGTCCAAACTGCAGGGCCACACAAAGCAAAGTTCTGTACCCAAGGAGATCAGATTAGAAACAGCTTTAGAAATAATTGCAGCCAGAGCAGTGCAGAATACAGAAAAGGAAAGGGGTGAACCATGGGAACAGTTTTAGGCTGCCCACTATGCCCTAAATTCAAATGATTTGGGTTTAAACTAAAAGAGGGGGGATTTAGATTGGACATTAGGAAGAAATTCTTCCCTGTGAGGGTGATGAGGCAGTGGAACAGGCTGCCCAGAGAAGCTGTGGAGGCCCCATCCCTGGCAGTGTTCAAGGCCAGATTGGTTGGGCCTTTGGGCAACCTGGTCTAGTGGAGGGTGTCCCTGCCCATGGCAGGGGGGTTGGAACTAGGTGATCCTTGTGGTCCCTTCCAACCCAAACCATTCTGCGATTCTATGATTTCAAGCACATCAATAGCTAAGATGTTCTTAACAGTGCTTACATTTGACTTGTAAACAGTGCAGGATAGGGCTTCCATAAATTTTTAAAGAAAAAAAATTTGTAAAAACAAACGAACAAAACCTATACATACAAACTTTCCAAAACTCAATAGAAAATAAGTGCAAGTCAAAAGGTCTTTAAAAAGATTTAGCCTTCTGAAAACCTTACCAGATTTCTGTTTAGCATTTGGTACATCAGCAATTTCAACAAGACTAGAAAACCAAAGAATAAAACAACATAAAATATGTCCACTACCACAGATTATTTATTTATATACTAAGTTAAAAAATACGAATACTTTATTACAAAAAGTTTATCAAACAACTGTATACATACAGTTCATATTGTTAAAAGCCAACATGTCAATTGATACTTTATGTACATTTGATTAATAATGTCATACAATTGTAGAAAAGCATCACTCAGCAGAAACTGATTTGGCATTTGGAAAGTAGTTACCACCCTGCACTAGAAGAGACAATTAATATAGGAATAAAACATTTATATGTTACAATAAAAATACTTATTTGCTGTGATCATTTAAAGCAAATGGATGCTTTCTTTCTCCAAGAAGAATCACCGTAAGTGGAGATTAAAGTGCACATAACCAACGCATTAATAACTCTTCAGCAATCCCATCTATCATTCTAGATGCTCCAAGCACATTGCAGTAACGTCAAGGATTTAGAACTTTTCTCTGTGGCTTAAACAGTAAGATTTAAGAGAAATTCAGCTTTCTAAGCTCCATGAAATAATTCTGGTGTACAATAAGATGAAGTAGGGTACAGAAAATTGGAAAATAGTGTTTGGTGAAAAAGTCAGTGTAAATTTTCCCAGACATATGGTTTCTGGGGAAATATTTTCCTTTTGAAAAAAAGACTCATAGTATTTCATACAACTGTGGACCAAACAAGCAGAGCATGCAACAGTATTTACATAACCATCCCCACAGTTGTTCTTTGTGGGCTACATATAACACAGGTTGGAGCAACACTGTCTACTTTATGCATAAATTTTGCCGGCCTTCTGGGGAAGAAGAAAAAAAAAATTACCAACCATTTGTTTACTATAGAATAGGGTCCTAAACTAGAAAAGTGCTCCTCAAAAAATGTAGCTCAAAATATTGGCTTTCTCTCATTACAAGCAATATAGTAAACCTTACAAAATATAACACAGTCAGTACTAGCAGAGCTGCTGAGGGCAGTAATTTTAATAAATCAGTCCACTTTGGATAAAAGAATGCTTAGGCGTGTTACAGTCTATTCAATAGCAACAGCTGAACAGGCTAAATTTACATCCACAAGAGAAGCATGACATGTTCACTAAAAATGGAGTTGCTGGTAATTATGGTTATCATTTTTATCACACCAAGTGGTCACCAATAGAAAAAAAAATTTTTTTTTTCCTTTTACAAATATGAGAAATTCTGAGCCATTATACTTAAGAGCATACTTCATATCTTAGGCACTGGACCCGATTTAGAGGCAAAATCTCTATCAACATGATTTAACATCCTCAGGTTTCTGAAGGCCATCCATATGAAGTTTACATACAGCACTACAAATACACATCAGATACTGCTGTAAATTTATAAGGAATACAAAACACTATCAAATACAACTTTCACCCCATGGCACATCAAGCATGGCAATACCACTTGTTTCATATCTGGTTAGCAACGGTCAGTTATGGTTATGCTTTATTGAATACTTTCCTTTCTGTAGCTGAGAAATATACAACTTGGACTTGCTTCCATCTGGTCTTTTAAACCAAACTTCATCATGGTTAATTGTTGTAATTATGGCACTACAGAAAATGAGGGAAAAAGGGTCCGGGGAAGAAAAACAAGAAAAATTTAGAAACCTTACAAGCTAAAAAGTAACCTCAAAACTGCAACTATTTTCTGCACAGTAAATTTAAATATGCATTAGTTATAAATACTACGCCCAAAAGATACTGGCTCCATTGTAACGATAGTTTTAACAGAATTCTTTGATAACTGCACATCTTTAGTGAAGGTAGTTAAGTTTTCAGTCATCTATCAATTTTCATCTCCTATGAGAAAACCCTCAACATGTACAAATATTTTAATTGCTTAAGAGAACAACAGGCACCCACAGAAAACACGACAATAGACTATCCATGGTAAAAAACAGATCTGTTGGAAAACATCCACAGAAATTACTTTTAATATAAAGTATTTGGAAAAAAAACTAAACAGGATGAAGCCCAAGATTTAAAGCAGAAAAATATTCAGGTGTTCATCATTATACCAAGACTGTAAGAAATAAAGTCAAAGCCCGGTTTACTGAATCATTCTTACATAAGCTCTGCTTTCACACTCCTTGTGGTAAACTTGTCCTGGTTTCGGCAGGGATAGAGTTAATTTCCTTCCTAGTAGCTGCTACAGTGCTGCATTTTGGGTCCAGTATGAGAACAATGTTGGTAACACACTGATGGTTTTAGTTGTTGCTAAGGAGTGCTTATATTAAGTCAAGGACTTTTCAGATTCTCATGCTCTACCTACTGAGAAGGCTGGGGGTGCCCAAGAAGCTGGGAGGGCACACAGCCAAGACAGCTGACCCCAACTGGCCACAGGGATATTCCATACCATATGATGTCATGCTTGGCATATAACTGTGGGGAGTTGGCTGGGAGGATAGGGACCACTGTTCAAAGGACTGGGTGGGCATCGGTCAGTGGATGGTGAGCAATCACATTGCACATCACTTGTTCTGGGTTTTTTTTCCTTTCCTTTTCTGTCCTGTCAAACTGTCTTTATCTCCAGCCATGAGTTTTACCTTTTTTGCCCCAGTGCTCACTCTCCCCCACAGTGAGATGGGGGAGAAAAAACAGCTGTGTGGTATTTAGCTGCCTGACAGGTTAAAACACAACCCCCTCACCTACCCACTAGGGATCAAGTAGAACTGATGACAAAAAAGGGTTCAAAACCAGATATTAAAATAGTTAAGGGAAGAAAGATCTATCACATACTGAGTGTGACAAAACTCCCTCCAGGAAACTTCAGCCTTCAAGGCTGCTGAAATCTTGAAAGGCTGGGAAAGTTCCACTGTATGCTTGCTTTTGGCTTTTGTCAGACACTGGATACCAAGATCTTTTTTCGGCCCGTTATAACTGCTATGTTCTGCTAAACTACTTCAGAAGTTTTTAAATTTCAGAAAGAAGATACAGTTTACTAAATAAGTTCCTGTTTCAGCCCTGAACAAACACCAAAATCACCAAAATCTGTTTCTTTTGCCCATACACAGCAAAGAAAAGAAACAGCCACTTTTACAGTAAACTACTGCTATATGAAGTTAAAGGTAAATTTCCTGGGTAGCTGTACATATTTCATCAACACTGCACTTAGATTTATTTGCCCCACTCAGTATAAGGTAAGATATAAATGTAATTTTAAATATACCCACTTTTTAGAATTTACAAATATTATCCATATGGAGAAAATACATTTAGATATCTTAAACATTCAACTAAATTTGCACTGTAATATTTAGACCATTCCCAGGTAGAACCTTTGATAAGAGAAGGAAATACCATGCAAAAAGTTCCAACTCTTTTCTTTCAGAGCATTAATCAATTGAAAACAAAACTTATCTTTAATGGAATAAAGTGTTTTTCCATAATTAAGTATTTCTGGGTGAGCCAGCAGATCAAATTCTCAAAGCAACAAAATCCCAAGATACTAAAAAAACCCAAACTTACTCAAAGGCTATTCAGAAACTGCTAAGAGCTTAAATTGTTTGTCAAGTTAGGATCTCACTAACATCTCATTACCTTCACCGAAGTCCAACCTTTACTAGCCTCTCACAGAATTCCAGCACTCAACCTTCTTTGATAGTGCCTGTTTTCCAAGGTGAACTAACAAATGTTACTGAGGTGGCAGTATTTCCAAATAAGTCTTACTCTTCAACGCCATCATCCAATCTGTTGCTTAATATGAAAGTACAGAGCTGTACAAACTGAGTAATCTTTACCTTGTAGGACATTCATCTTTTTTATCAATGCATATCGTCTGTCCACGTCCATACCACTCTCCATCATAATAGAGTCTTCCTTCTTCAGATCTAGCACTATGTAGATGCTTTTCTAATTTGACAGGCGCTAAAATGATCAATAAAAGTTACTGAATACTGACTTGGCAGAAGTCAGATGTTTAAATACACTTTCAGCAAGTTATTTACATAGAATACACTTTTTTCCCCATTATTAAAACTAGCCTCTCTCTTAATAATTACAAGAGTGTAAGAAAATTGGAAGCAAGATACCTTTTTATTTCCAGTCAGATAAATTAAAAGTTCTATGTGCCTTTTCAGATAGAAGCTATCTTCCCCAGAACCTTTTTATCTGTGATACTAATTTTCACAAATTGAGTCATGCAATATAAAGAAGACTTCAGATGGCAGAAACTGAAACCTCTTCATCAGCACATTACCATCACACACAAGTTGTTTTGTATATGTTGCAAGTACACATTACTAAAGAAATACACCACATGCTTGTCTCCTCTCCCTTTTCCTCCTTACTCACCACCTCCAAGTATTTGATTTTACCTAGCATTAATGTGCTTCTCACCCCAGAGACAAATATCAGTTACTACTCCTTTCCCATAGCTCTGCATTTTCAGAGTTATAGCTTGCAGGGAATGTGAGCATCCTTCAGAATGCACTCCTAAAGTCCAGATGCTCTCAGTTTCCTGCCTCATCTTGTGTAAACACTAGTACAGCTTGCTAATATTAATCGGTGTAACCCACTTTGTGCTGGTTTTGGCTGGGATAGAGTTACTTTCTTTCATAGTAGCTAGTATGGGGCTGTGTTTTGGATTTGTGCTGAAAACAGTGTTGATAATATAGAGATGAATTTGTTATTGCTGAGCAGTGCTTACACAGAGCCACGGCCTTTGCTGCTTCTCACCCCACTGCACCAGCGAGTAGGCTGGGGCTGCACAAGGAGATAGGAGGAGACACAGCCGGGATAGCTGACCCCAAATGACCAAAGGGATATCCCATATCACGCAATGTCATGCCCAGCACATAAAGCTGGGGGAAGAAGAAGGAAGGGGCAAGGAACATTGGGAGTGATGGCGTTTGTCTTCCCAAGTAACTATTATGCGTGATGGAGCCCTGCTTTCTTGGAGATGGCTGAACACCTGCCTGCCCATGGGAAGCAGTGAATCAATTCCTTCTTTTGCTTTGCTTGCGTGTGTGGCTTTTGCTTTGCTTATTAAGCTGTGTTTACTTCAGCCCACGAGTTTTCCCACTTTTACCCTTCTGATTCTTTCCCCCATCCCAATAGGGGGAAGTGGGCAATTGACTGCATGGGGTTTAGCGGCCAGCTAGAGTTAAACTATGAACACCCTTCCAGAAGTCTAAATTTTTCTTTATAATTTTCTAGAATCCAGGTGTCAACACAATCATCAGAAATTGAGTGACACCTATCAGCACCTGACAGAGGGGAAAGACAAAAGCCACATCTTCCAGCTACCTCAATCCATCCCTCTATCACTGTACCAGGGCTAAAATAAACATGATCTGCCTAGATGAAGTGTGCATCACTGCACACATCAAGTTCTGTCTTGTGAAACCAGACAATGTTTACTTACGTTCTGGCTTTACTCTGTGTGGCCCCAGTGTAGCCATTGCCTTGAAACACAAAAGAAAATGAAGTTAGTCAGCAAGCATAGTCTTTTTTTCTTAACTGCCACCTTTAATTGTGAAGTTATGTGCAGTGTAGCTCAGGATACTTGCTCTTACATGCAAAAATCATGATCAGAACAAATTTAAACCAAAAGTGTGTTCAAGGGTGACTCAGTAACTAACTAAAACAGCATTCTGAGGGTGGAAAAAAAAATCACCTTCTTTAGGTTTTAATTTCAAATAAATTGGGAGGTTTTTAAATTAAACCCTCAAAATTGCTGTTAAGTGATCCTTTCAAGCAAATACAAAATGACATTAACTCATTCTGAAAAACAACCTACTCTTTTGATTTATACATTATAAGCTCACAATTTTTCTCTCATGTGAACTCTAGATCACACACAGTATTTTTGGGTTTTTAAATTATTTCCAGACAAGGCAAAATCTGCAGTAGATTCTGTTGCTATTGTTTCAAATCACATTACACTACGGGAAAGAAACTGAGGGAAAGCTGTTTTGTGTCTGTTCCTCTGATACGATGGGAAGAGAAAAGTCAGAAAAATTTTCACAAAGTCATCATATTTTACTACTGCTTTAGGAATTACGTACAAGTATAAAGCAGGATGGAAACTGACTCAAAGCCATTTTTCACCACGTTTTTGAATTCACAGAAGTAGTTTGCTATGCCATGAGCTGAAAGCACTAGGGTACTAGGGGCAATTTTCTACCTGCTGGTGCAAGACAAGGATAGTGCTTCATTACAGAAAATTACTTTAACTTTATGACAAAGATCTGAAAAAGGCACTCTGTGCTTAAAAGCTGGATTTATTTTTCAAATACATCAGCTGGTCAAACAATGTCTCTTCCTGTAAACCCTAATTCTCTTATGATCTGGGAAAAACACAGGCTTTCACTGTATTAAAAAAGGTGTATAAGGAGAGGCTGAAGAATAGAGATCTTTATAAAATAAACTATTTACTATGTGAAAACATACTACATGGCATATATTGAAAAACAATCTTAATTTAAAACAAAATCCTATTGAACTATCCTATCATAATTTCCACCCAATTATGCTAGACTATAAGAAAGCAGTTCCTCTTGACACAGACTTTAAGATCACTTTATCATGGAAAATTATGGACTACTTATTTTAGAGATAACCTCTTCTGCTACTTTATTGGATTCCTCTGCATGATTTGTGCAGAATCAGAAAAAGCAGCAGTAACATATATTGAACTGGAATGATTAGGTGACTACTGAAGAAATAAAAATCTGTTCAGAGTTTTGATCACGTAAGAAACACATTTACATATTTTCAAGAGGCAAAAGGGCTAAACAAGAACCCAAACAAAGCCCACAACCACTGGCATTCATGCTTTCATCTTACCTTCCTTATTGTTGTCCAGTCTTCAAGTATATCAAGGTCTTGTAACATATAAACTATATAGGGGCGTGGAAAAGTTAGGGAAAAACGCTTTTGAACAGCAATAATAAAAATACTCTTAATGTTTTAGAAAGGTATTAATAGCTCTGTTCTGCCAATCTGTCACACAAAGAATACCTATGTGAAGTGAAACACCAGTTATCAGCTTTAATAAAGCCATTATTTTTAAAGTTTCAGCTGCACTGCATGCTTGTCAACAGCTATGAAGAAGACATCAGTACAAAACTCCTAAATACTACAATCACTTACAGGAACCCCAAACCACCACCGCTGCCGCCTCCCCCCCCAACCATGACAATTCTTGGAATTTTACTTTTACTCAAAGAGGGTTATAAAGTCTATGGAATTGTTAAAAGTAATAAATTGAGGAAAATATGTCCCAGTATGAGAATCAAAGCTATACAGAAGTTACGCAAGTCAAGTTATCCTTCGCAAAAATAACACCTAACTTTTTTCCAGCTGTTGCCTTGTACCTGTTTTTTGAAAAGTAAGAAAAATCAACTTTTAGAAATATTCTCTGTATGAAACTAGTACTTAGGTAAGAGAATTTTCTTTTCAATTTTCCTAATGTGATGTGTCAACATGGTTTTTCTAACCTGGACTAGAATAACATCTGCCATGCAAAAATCAATTCTAAGAATGTGCCATCCCTTCAACTTATTAACGACGTATGTAGTAAGACTAGCTATAAAACAGTAAACACAACTAGAAAGAACAACGATTTCAGTAAAAGGATATCTGATACAACAACAGGTTTCTTCTTATCTGGACTAAATGGATCCTTCCTTTTCTTCCTAGATTGCAGCTCATCATTCCATAATTCTGAAAAGACATAATACAAACATGCTATGAATACAAACATTTACATGTTTAGCTCTTTTCCCAGCAGAAAACATTGTCCAAAAATGAAAAATAACACATTTTCTGGGGAGATGCTGTTTCTGAACAGAATGAAGGTGTTACATGATTATGTAGTCATAGATTAATACTCTCAAAACACAAAAGGACTACTGACAATTACTAGACCAAAATTTCTTTTTAACCTTAAATACACCTCCCTGCCCAAAGTCTACAGCTGAACAGCATTCTACTGGATAACCTGACACTCACCAGACATACTGTGTGTACATTCAACCAACCAGTAGCTACCAGATTAAGAAGAAAAATGAAAAAGGCAAGACCAAAGGAACAGACAAAACCCCAACAACTTTGAATTTCCATCCACCTGAGGTAATGTCAATGCTATGCCTGTCTTCTTCCAGTCTTCTAATCTTCTCTTCTAGTTCACTTTGTACAGTATCATACAACAGAAGCTTTTCACTCTAAAAAAAGCAAGAAATTACGCATTTTTACATAACTAAGTTCTACCATCTAAATATATATGACAACAATTTAAAGTCTCAGCAGAGGGAAGGTAAGAGTAGCTTCAGGTGAAAATTTTTCAGAAGCCATAAAGCATATGACATTTCTCTCCTACCCACTTTCTTAGCGTGAGGCCCTAGCTCCTTAAGGACAGCACACTCACTTGGCATAAGTGTAAGTATAGTTATCAAATATCAGTACCAAGAATAATTTAAGTATATAAAAGTATGCAGCTAGATCTCAGAATAACTGGTTTTATTTTTACACAGATACAGTATTTTTCTTTTGGATAGCAAAGATTTATTCACAATTAATAACTGTAGTGACCTCTATGACATCTTTCATTACAAATCAGAAAAGCTAATGTTTTCACTGAAAGCTTTTTATTAAGCTGCCTCCAGCATTAAGACTTGCAGTCATTTATAGATAATTATTATCTATTACCACAGTATTTATAATTGTTTGTTTTCATAGATATGAAAAATACCTTCCCACAGAAGAAAGAATTTACTGAGCACATAATCTAGATAGCTGTGAAAGCAAAATTGTCTACCTTAAAGCTGTGAGAAACACTTTTAAAGCACTGCTTTAGAAAAGTTAGCTAGTTCTTGCTAACTAAAAAGCAGTTTCTGTTCCAAATCATTTAACCTAATGCCTTCAGTGTTAGATGTATCATTACACTTCTTATACACAAACAAAACCACACTGATATGAACTTCCTACAGTGTTTTGTGCAGTCTACACTATCTTCCATGTCTAAGTCTTTCGGAACAAGAAAATCAACTTTGTAGTAAACTGCTCTTGTAGTCCCCCACATAGGTCTGATACTAAAATCACACAGTATCTATATAGATCAGTTATGCTTTTAGAGGCAGCATCAAAAAACACTAAAGCCGACTTCCAAGCCTCAGGGAAATAAATTTACTGTGCTTTCATAAGCTCGCACATTTCCTAAAACATGAATAGGGGACACAGCTGATAGTTACATTTTTACGCTCATTTTCACTGAGCAACATCATTAACAGCTCTGGAAAACAGAGGGCTTGGACTTACTCATGGAAAAAAACAGCTTAAGCAGCACAAGTCACTGTGTCCAGCTATTTGCTACCGTGTCTCTGCCAGAAGCTGCAGTCCCTAGAGCCAAGTCAGCAGATGTCTGCACCTCAACTGCTCCTACTCATAGCACAGCACACTAAAAGAAACTTACCTTTACCACTGTTCAAGCTGGTATGCCAGAGTGAAGCAAAATAGTTGAGGAATAGACGAAAACAAAGAACCCTGTTCTACTAAATGGCTGTCATGTTTATCATTCCCTTCAAGTTACAAAGTATTTAAATTCCAAAGATCTCATTCCTTTCATACGCTTTTTCAACCCCCAATTACAAAAAAACATTTGAGTGGAATTTGAAAGGCATAAGCCTCTTACATATCCCTGAAATGCCAAATGAGTGTTATCTGTTCTGACGCCATTTTAAAATTCGATTTTAAAATGAAATCGTGTTTGTGTTTAGACATCTGTTTTGCTTCAAGCACTTGGTAACAAATAAGGTGTGAAAAGCTGTTACAGGCATCAGCCACATTCTTGCTGAATGGTTATATTCCACTGTTCCAGTGGAACAGTGATTCTACAAGCAGCACTGCTGTTTAAAGAGCTTTTTGCCCAAGAGAACCTTATTGGATGGTGAATATTTGAATTCTGAAGGTCTCACAGTAGAAACAATAGCAAAACAAGGGACAAGGACCACCTTAAAGAGGAACAACACACAGTTCAAGCAAATTATTCAATCACAAATGAAAAACTGCAAGTTTCTGTCCAACCTCAGGAGTATTCACAGGAGCTAATACAGTCAGTCATAAGCAGTCCTTCACTATACCGTATTCTTTACCAAGTAACGAGGAAATGGAATTTTTTTAAAAAGTACACATGCACATTCTTGTTTTACTGGTATAGCAGGAGCCAGGGACTTCAGGAATATGGTGAGTCACTGAGAAGAAAACGCGTTTAAACAACTGTAACAGGTGGCTGTGGAGTACTATGATGCAAACTTCAGGATATGAGCAGCTATGTTACAGCATTGAACATACATGTGCTTGAGTATTTGTACTAGGGTATCCAGTATTTAGATGCTTAAACAGAAGTACTTAGGGACGTGGTTTAGTGGGTAATAGGTGGTGGGGGGATGGTTGGACTAGATGATCCTTGAGGTCACTTCCAACCTTAATGATTCTATTCTATTCTATTATGCTCAAGGAGAGAAGTACATTATTCCTGTAACTGTTTTTGAAATGACAACTCTAGCGCTAGCTGTTCAAGGCACCTTCAAGTGATAGTAGTAGTAATAGCATTACTGCTGTTGTTGTTATTAAAATGTAAGGAGTTTTTTGCTAAAATTATGTCAGATATTTTAGTCACTGTTCTTAGAAATCTTTTTATAACAAAGGTAAAAAAATAACGTGGGAAATCTATTAATAAGAACCTGTTAATGAAAAATAAGAAACCTCAGCTATACTTATATGCAAAGTCAAACTAATATAAAGCTAGTTTTTATATGCTTTGAATAACCTCTTATGTGGGCTTACATATCATAAGGCAATTGCATTCAAATAGCAAATAACAGCAATAACAAAAACACGCACTGAACTTGGAAAGCATGACACACAGCAAAGTTAGATGAGATTAGCTATTGATGTAAAATAGCTGGCACAACCTCACAGTGCTGTCGAGAGGCTTGAATTTCACATTCATACTTGTTCTTCACAGATTCCAGACAAAGCTCTCTATAGATACCTGTAATCAGACAAATTACAGCAATATTACTTTCTTTAGCTAATATCTAATTTCAAATTTCTCTTTTAAGACTACCCACAAGTCCCAAAACATGTACATACCGGAAAATACAGATATATTAGGTACTTACAGTGGGTGGCTGTTTTACAGAGTAAAAATAAGAACAAGTAATCCATTAATTCTGAAGAGCTGAGGAAAAAAAAATGCTATTTTAACTTTGTCCCCTATCAGTTAACAAATTACACCAGCAGTCATGCTAACTTTACAAAATAGAGCTACTTCATATTTCTGACCAACTCTAATTAGAGTTTTAAATAATGTTGTAGGGTTTTTAAGTAGCTAGAAAACTGAATGAAAGAACAAGCTTTTATAAATTAATGTTGGAATAAGGCTTACTTTATAATGCATGACCTTAATAAATCACATCATTAACAAGACTCCATCCCTTCCATTCTTAGAAATAGCCATCTTGCAATACAAAGGACACTGTTTCTGAGTATTAGAAGCATTTCTTATACATTTCTGAAAATGTGTCTACTAAACAGACAGCTGAAAAATATCAAAGGTATCTGAAATATACTGTCTGGCAAGTATAGATAGAACTCTATTTAATATATTTAATGCATTCAACACAATGTTTTGCACGCACACTGGTGCTGCCTAGCAATTGAAGAAGTCCCAAAAACAATTTCCCTTAGAATTCAGTTGACTAAATTAATACAGTAAGAGGAACAACACTGTTACTGAAATTCCTCTGAAAAACAAACTGCAAGGTATTATGTTAATCATCTTTCCGCTGTGAAGTCACTTTTGATCTAGAATTCAAAATGTTCTTCTCTTACATCAGTATGTTATGCTGGCTTTTTTTGTTTAAATATTTATGGCTGACTGGCATATCTAGGTCTACCAATTTATAAGCACTGTTTATTCACCTGAAACTGAGCAGCATAGGTATGAATACTTCTAGAAAAAAACAGTTGCATTCCCGACTTGCTGAAATACTCAAGATCCACATTTTGTGTGAATAGTGCTCAGTGCCTTAGAGAGCCGAGGAACACAAGTTTCTTTTGTACCACAGATGCAACTATATCCATAGTTGAGTTAAACACAGTTCAGGTTTTCATGTTTTCTTTTTCACCCCTTCCTCCCCTCTTCTGTCAAGGATCTCAAACAGTAAAAGCAAATAAGCCTGTTCTGCAGTTTCTTGCTTTCTCTGGAATAATTTTACCAATCTCATTCAGTTGAGGATAAAAGGGGAAAAAAAGTCGATCGTTTCAAGAAAACTGCAGTTTTTACCCTGGGCTCTTTTTATATTGGAACAGAGATCTTCAGTGCTGCTGAAGACAAATCAGGAGAATCTGTAATACTCTGCCTACCCATACCCACCTACATGAAAGCACTGACAGCCAGCCACATTTAAAACTGAAAATCAAAAGCCTGGATTAACGTTGCTTTTATATCAAACCTTCTGCAAGTGCACCTGCAAATCTTTTGCAAAGCCCAAGTGGGCTGCTTAGACTAGTCAAGTAAATTTGTGTTAAGATCTAAAATCCCAGAAATTCTGGGTCACCAGCTGAGGAAAAAGCATTATGGAGATGACCAGGAGCGAAAGAAACGCAATAGACCAAAAGATTTCAAATTCTTTACGCAGCCTGAAGTCAAAAGTACCAATGAATGCATATTGAGTAGCACTAGTATTATGAACAGTATAAGCAGGCTTCCCATTTTCCAGCTTGCCTGCACTGTGCTTCTGCTGAATTTCTTAGTGAAGACACTGACATAGCTTCTCTGGCTAGAGAGATCACGACTGTTTGCCTTTTGGCTCTCTGACAGCCTGTGTTAGGTAACCCTTAGACAGTAGAATTACTCTTTTAGGAGTCAAGTTATAACATGAAAAGGATGTACAATAGAGATGTACAGAACTTTGTCTTCCTATAATATGACCCTTCCATATGACTATATGGTTGTAACTCGCAAGAAGGTAAAAGATCTTGCTGGCTTCTTCTATGAGCATAAAAGCCTATCTAAATAATTCTAATAGTTCTAATAATCAAAATACAGCTTAGATAAAATCTGCTAAGGACAAGAGTTTTCCTCCTTCCCCAGATGGAACAGGAGGATAGGAGCAGAGGAGCAGAAGAGACACAGACTAGAAGAGCAGGAAAAACATGATCGCCTAAAATGATCTGTCGGGCACTTCATGAGATAGCACCTACGTATCTCCATTTCAACAGTGACCACCATGCAGGCTTGATCCCAAATCTTCTGACTCATAAAAATTGTCACTGTTTCTAATTCAGTAATTTTGTGCTTACTACACAAAGATAGAGAACCATTAAACAAAACATAAAAAAGCCTTATTTTTAGTATGACTTGAAAAATATTTTACATTTAAAACTATGCCACAGTATTTCTAACTTTAAAACACGCTCCTTTAGCAATTCTAAAGAAAAAAAATTGATGTTAAAATGCATAGCAAGTTCATACTGTTGAAACAGCAATACTCCTTGTCCATGCCTACCTGCCACCTTGGTTCGGATTTGCATATTTTCTTGTAAAGCTGCCAATGGTTCTAAATATTCGGGTGCTTTTCCAGCTATGACTTCTTGTAGTTTTGCATCCACTTGGCTTAATCTTTCTTTGTAAAGTCTTAAAATAATAGAATTTTTAAAAATATGTTATTTAAAAGCAAACACAAATTAGAAGAAATATTTTTAAAAGAACTATTCTGCATCTCTTTGTTAATGTTATGGAACACTCACTGAAGCAAAGTTAAGATTTGTTATCACTTGAATTTTCCAATACATATTTTCTTTTTGAACAATATTCCTCATGTCTATTAAGCCTTTCTGGAAAACACACACAGACAATGAGAAGTGTAGAAAGTAAAGATAAAATGAAATCTATCTCCATCTCTAAGGAAGAAGAAAAAAAATTACATGGCTGTTAACAGGATTAAGGTGGAGTAGGAGGTGAATCAACACAGAAGAGGACAGGAAAGGGTGCTACAATACATAAGAACAACATGGCTTACATCATGGGAGAGACAGATAGACATTTTGTGGATAGAAATGCCCATTTGCTTTTGTGTTCACAAATCTGCTTCCCCCAATAGCACAAACCAAGGAAATAAAGAAAGGCAGGCTCTTATTGAAACAACTCCCATTTCATCTCTGTGAAAACCCACATATTGCACACTACCACAAATTTCAGGCGGTAATCTGTAACTGACATCTTCCATTCCTGCCAAAAGGAAGTGTATTTAAAATATTTTTATTTTCCTAAAACTTACTTCATCTGTAAAAGCTGGTATTTACCGGCAGACAGTGAAGAAGTCCGCTTGCATTTTTAAGAATTTAATGTAATATCAATTGCAAGTATTTCAGTCACAATAAAGCTCCACTCTTTGTAACTGATAACTTAAATACAGTGTTCAATGGTAGAATCATCAATATACCCAGCTTTTCCTGTTCTCACTTTTCACCCTGCACCCCACAACCACAAGCTGTAGAATTAAGGCACACATGTACAAACTCTTACTGTACGTCTTAAGAACACATCACATGTTAGCTGTTTATACAGATAAACATATCTTTGTTATACCTGTTTACACAGATATAATAGATTTCTTTGGGACAGGAACGTTGCTTTTTTTGTTTCAAGTGCATAGGTTAAGTAATGAATTAGACAGGAGAAAGTTCATGTACACCAAGACTTCCTTGAGAATTATTACCTGTTAATCTGCCACCAGCCTGCTCATCATTTTACTCTGATGACAATTCCATACTTCAAGCATGTGTACCTAACCTAGCAATAGTCTGTGGCCACTCCCCTCCTTCTTACCTGCAAACTGTTAAGCGTATGGTACATGCAATCTGTTCTGCAGTCAACCGACATAGCACGCAACTGATCAAAACCCAATTTTCTGGGCTCAGTCCCTGATGAGCATGCTACGCACATGATGGTTAACATGGAGCTACAGCGGAATTACTTATCTAGAACACAAGCACAGGTGCACAGCACACATGACTGGGTAGGTCACTAACGTTTGATTACACAGCACCAAGTCCCAGCTACAACAAGGCAAGCAGTTATGGACTGGGTGCTGCCAGCACTTGGTACCATGCAGCAGCTGATGGGCTAAAACTGCTTATCCAGTACTTTCAAACAGTGATTTGCTTAACATAGCTAACCGCCATCAACCACTGTAAATCCTACTTATCTCACAGCATCCAAATTCAGGAGGCAGAAAAGGAAGAGGAGGCAGACACAATCACCTCATCATCTCTGCTACTGGCTGTGATTAAACACCACATTGTTTATGCATCTTTTTCTTCTTTCCCAACCTTATCGTCTCCCTACTCACAGCTGCTCCTTCCTGTAATCCTTCCTCTATCATTATAATGCTCCTTTCCCAGTATTCCCAACATCACAGTTCTTCCAGCCCCTACAAACACCCCAATCTCTCAACTAACCAGTGTCTACACAAGACCTTCCTCTTCAAATACCACAGCCATATCACCTCCCAAAGACCATTTGCAACCCCTAAACCCCCTGAAATATTTGTTTCCATCCTCCCAAGACTCCCCTCCTACATATTCACTCCTTAAATGTTTGTTTCCACAAACTGTTTTCAGTCATCCAAGCTGTCCAACAGATGGAAGAGTAGGACTGAACTTTAGGCTGACAGTTTTCCAAATGCCAAACCAGTCAGTACCAACTGGCTGCAATACTCATCAGTTGGCTCCACGTCCCAGGTTGCTCCAAGCTCAGCTCAAAGAACAGCAGGACAAACAGTCTTCTCTAGACAGTGCAGCAAGAAATTGCTTGTTGGGCAATTCTTTCCAAACCCTATTAGATAAGCCTCTCAACATCCTGTTAGGCAAAGCAAGTTTTATGTCTCATTTCTGTAGTATAAAGGACAATCTCACAACATAAAACAGCATCTGAAATGTAATGGCAACTGACTAGATTTTTGAATAAAATATACATCCAAGAATAGACAGGGTCTTCTCAAAGTTTCTCTTGTCAGGTACCTGATTAAGTTAGTTGCCAAATTACAACCAATTTAAATTGGAACAGATGCACCTAGCTTGCTTGGGCACGTGAGAAAAGGCCAATTTAAAATACATACAAAAGATTGACTTTAATAGAAACAAGATTTGCTTTTGAATAACTGGCTATCAATTTCTTCTCTTCTACTGTGTCTTTACTACTGAAGTAGATACTATTAAACTACAGACAGAGCGCTAACAGTATTTTCTTCTTTTTTTTTTTAATTTTTTTTTTAGCATTGGCATCTGGTTTGCAGTACCCACAAGAAACTTTCATTGGTACCAACTATAAAACTGTTGTGATACTCTGCAAAAAAACCCTAATTTCTTACTTAGCAAAGACAACACCTGTGTCTGCCCCACATACATAAAAGGATGAGAAAGACCTTAAGTAAATAAACAAACGAACAAAAAAAAATCCAGATTTCATTAAAATACAATTCCTTTGTTCTGCTAAGGATTTTGATGCAATAGACCCACACCAGCCCTTCATAGCAATGATGTTGCAAAACCATTCTTACAGCAAAACAGAAAATAAATAAATACATAGAAGTATTCTGGAGCAATTGCATGCAAATAATTTCAGAACTCCCAATCCTTATTCTTCTCCTAAAGTAGCATCCACATTTATGAGAGACAAGAAACACCACCTGCACACAATATTCTCTTGGAACATATCCTCAAATGAGGCACTTAAAACATAAAATACTTACTGATCTTTAAGGTCTGTAAATTGCTTCTCAAGATTGGACATCTCATCTAAACACTCCATCCTTCTTCTTTCACAGTCCTCATCATCCATTTCTAAGAATGTAAAAAAAGATAATTTATTTTAACAATGCAAACCAAATAAACTGGTTATTTTTTTTCTAGTGAATTTGAAGCAAACCTGAATTTTATCCATGAATAGATTATCCATTATATTATTATTTATTATCTTATAGCAGAATATGAGAAATCACTTGCCATATAAACTACAAAGTAAGAAACTTGAATCTAATTCTAGAAGAAATCCCGTAACATCGATTTTTCTTCCTCAAAACAGGCAACAACATCACTGGTAGACTTCAATAGGTTAAATTTAATGACTGATAATACTAAGTGTACCTAGGACTGCATGAAAAACTAAACATTGCGCATCACAGACATACGGCGCTATTAAGCATGAAGAATTACTAGTCACCACTGAAAATCCAAGCGTATCCTGAGTTAGTATGAGCAAAAGCAATCCCTGGAAAGCAAGCACAGTTCAATGTTACGTTCGTCACATAAAAGTCAAGGTTTTGTTTTATTAATATCCATTTAAAAATAAAAGTAACACTTGGTTTTGAAAACAAGTTTCATCCTGTTCAATTGAGTTCTTTGAAGCTGAAATATTAATGTAAAGATATCTGCAGTTCCTCTTAATGACCGCTCAAAAAGACTGCATTTCTAATGAAACACATACTAACCTGCAAAGTCTAGAATTTTGCAGAACTTGATTTTATATGCTTTCATACAGAAAGAGTAATTAACATTAAACTCTCTTCACAGTTTTTGTTTCAATTTGCATTCCTGCATTTTTTCCTAATTTACCTGGTGAACATAACTGTAAAGTATAACAAACACCCACTTTTTGGCTAAAAATTTTGCCACTTGCCATACAGACATCTGATGTTAAAAAACAACAGCTGTTTTCTCTACCGCCTTTTCTTTGACTAGAAAGCAGAAAAACTAAGCTACAAAAATCCTGTCTTCTGGGAAGAGTGGGAAGAGTCAAAAAAAGATTTTGTTAAGCCATATTCAGAAGTAAGAGATGTCCTGAAACTGCTTGGTAGCAGCAGAATCTCCAGGAATTGGCTCCCTACAGTTACGCTACAACTGACTAGTTATCAGCCAGTTGGAGAAGACACGCAGAAGGATGGCCACGCAGCGAGGAACTGGGGCTGAACTGGTGCAAACAGGCCAGGTGTTTGAGAGAAGGGGCTGTCCCAAGGAGGCCATACTCAGCCAAGCAGTTACTCTGTCAAGAAAAATCCTAACTCTTGACAGAAAGGTGAAGTAGGATCCTGAACCAAGCAGACACAGCCCCGACTCACTCTTCCAGACTATAAACAACTCTGAGCCTTTTGCTTCATCCTCACATTTTTCCAACAGACACGTTTAACTGCTTTATGCTGCCTCCTACACCAACCACAGAAAGCAGCTGCAAGTCTTAATTCTCATTGTTCTGCAAAAGAGTATGGCAATTTGCAAAGGTGATGAGGTGAAAGGAGCAGCTTCAGGGCAAACGTAGCTACTTCGGAGGATCTGATTAACCCAGATCTCCCACTCCGACCTCTCAATGTATGAAGTTTTCTGCGCATAGCTTCTTCCTGAAATCATCACAAGCTTTTAAGCCTAAAAGCTGCACTAGCCCCCTGTGCCTGAATATGAAAACTAACAGGCAGTGGAGCAGTATTAATCTGTATTACAATGGCACCTACGAGTCCAAATCAAAGACCTACTGCAGTTTCTCATACTACAATTAGTACAAGCAAGAAAGACACAATGTATAAAGTTTTAAAACATGATATAACCTGAAGTATTTGAAAACAGAGTGAGAAGATTTAAAGACAGAACTTGAAAAAATACATTGCTTAGCATACTGGGGAGGGTAAGGGAAGAGAGCATCAAGCTGTTAAGAGATACTATTTTATTTTAAAATACTGTTGCAACAGTAAAGCAGATCCTGAATCCAAGAATGAGGCAGAAAATCAGATTAAAGAGCAAAGTTTCCTTTGGCTGTCTGATGTAATACTCAATCCAAAATTGATTGGGCAACTTTCAACTTGGCCAGATTTAAGAAATGTGGCAGTCACATTACTCAAAGAGTCATCTAAAGCATTTGTGCGCTATAAAAATAAAGCCCCTTTAAAACTTGAAGGCACCTCTCCATGAAGCCAGACAGGAACAAGCACTGGGATACCAATAGTTCTCCCACTTTATTCTCAAACTCAAATATGTGTTTCAGATGTGTTCAGCCATGCTTTTGGTTCTAAGTATGTTTTAGCAATTAATTAACTCAGAAGCTTTTCCTTAAATTAACAGGGATTTTATTGTTTGTGTATTTTTAGGAACTAGAAAACAAAGAAAACAGATTAGAACATAACCCTGGCTGCAGATCAGTGCAACACCCACAGCTGGAGGGGAAGGCGACAGCATCTTACATTTTGAACTTGTGTTGCAAGGAAACTGTAACGCGTTGGTATCCGAGGGCACAGCTGACTCTCTTGTAGATACTGAAATAACACACAGCTCTCTCCAACCTCCCCTTAGCTACATATACACTCAAAAGTCTGTGACTTTCTGTCTAGAAGTCTACATTCTATCTGTCATTCGTACTGAATGGCAACTCACAGGCTAAGTCACTGTTCAATTCTTTCACCTTTATTCTGCCTTCAGTAAGATTCATAAAATGATGATGATCTTCAGAGTTCTGAAATACCTTTAATTCCCCAGTCACGGGACTTCTTCCCCATGGCATTAAACAACATACAAATTCGGGAACATGCAATACGGGAAAAAAGTAAGATGTTTTAGGATCAAATCTCATAGCTTTACAGATGAAAATTTAAATCACTGGCATCAGAAGATGCCTCATTTCATATTAAAACACTTGCTAATAGGCCCATCCTGTCTCAACACTTCAGATTTCCCATAAAGTTTGATACTGCACAAAGTATTTAGGGTATTTCTAAACACTTCCAAAATCACAGTCATTCTTTTCCTGCTATATTCAAGCAGTCCAGCTCAGTAACTAGGACAGCCTGGTTTAAAGACAAAAAGCCCCATAGTACTTAAAATGTAACAGGGCCTAAAATAGCTTTTTTTTAATAAGCTGTGGCCTATATAAAGTGCTCTAAAATATGGCCAAATTCTCATCTGGGATGGTGAGCATGACTTGTGGCTTTTTTAGTCATCTCTAATACACTATTCTATATCCTGGTCAATAAAAAACCCTATACTAAATACACAGTGTCAAAAGGAACGGGATAGAAACAGTGCCAGCTTTCAAAGGCAAAGTATGCTTCTTCTAACCACACCTTCGGTATTCTCAGGCATCTACTGGGGAAAAAAAAAAAAAAGAAAAAAAAAGCTCAATGCAAGTAAAGCAAGTGACAAATTTAACAAAAAAAATCCTTTCCTTCAAAATATTTTTCTTATTATTACTAATTATGACTTATTTCTTGCAGTGCTGATTATCTTATGTCTGAGGAATATGTTTCCAAGGAGTTTGTTACTATTTGTCCAGACACTGAGATAAGCATGTAATTTCCTGTAATCATCGTTTTTTAAGAGCTCTTTTAAAAACATTTATCTGTGGAATGCAATAGAAATCACCTGGAGAGCTTCTTGTATTGTTTTAAAGAAACATTCACAGACTACATTCACTTAAAGCACAATTCCTCCTTTCTCTCCTCCTAATGCCCAAAGAAACCAAGACAAGGGCAAGACAACAGAATCAACCGAAGTGTCTTTGAGGACATGTAAACTTCAAAGTTTTCTTTAAAAATGTCAATTAGCACAACTACAAATGGGCACAAAGGCAAGTTTTGAAAAAGAGCAAAGTACAAAGCTGGAACTAACATGACTATTCTCTCTTCACCAGAGCCAAGGAGTTGGAGAAGAGAAAGAGTTAAATTTACATCTGTTATACCAAGCTCCCTTTCTTACAGAGGGAATGACTTTTTTTTAGACATACAGATTAGCTAGAAAAAGAGATGAAGAAAGGGCATTGCCAAGGAGCATCTAGCTACAACACAAACCCAAAGGCTAAGATGGGCTAATGAAGTCGTGGCTATTGTTGCAGTGCTGCTCCTGGACCTCATCAAGATGCCCTTCACAACACTGTGCCTCACCCACTCACTGCTCAATAAGCTTGTATGTTCCTCCTTTACACTTTATCTTCTTTCCCCTGAAAGAATGTAACAAACTTCATATATCAGAAATTCTTGTAAAGCCATCTCCATGAATCTCTTATCTAAAATACTGTATTCCCTTTTTAGTCCCTGTACAATTCTGATAATAAAATAATTGAAGTATGCTTTCATAAGTAACATCTGAAAGGAACAGAGCAGGTTGCTGTGCAAACAAGGACATAATCAGTCATGGTTTTCCAGCTTAAAACATTATTACCTCTAGCTGCTTGCCCCAGTACCCTCACCCAAGTTCACCCTTTTCCCAGGATAATCACCAGCATACACTGATGCTGCCTAGTTCAGGTTTCATTAAAACAATGCAGGACAGTTCAAGCACATTTTTGGCCCTGTTTTTCAGCAGAATCACTTTTAGGGAACAAGGGTAAGGAAACACTGATCAGCCTTCCTCAGTAGCAGACCTGTAATTGTATCGATAAACTTTCCACCTACAACAGCCCAACTGTTTATAAAAGCTGTGCAGGCATTCCAGCTTCACTACTGGCTTTGAAGCCAGTCCCATGACTGGTCCAGCTTATCTGGGTCAGTTTGCAGCAGTTTTGGTGAACACAAACCAAGGTCTTTTTCCAAACATGTTAAACCCAAAGCTTCACTCCAGGTACTTGTGAAATGTGTTCCAACATCTAACACAAGGGTTTGAAACAATGATTTCCCCTTCAGGTAGCTTCCAACCAAACATATTCAGTTCAGGCTACATAACCTGAAATAGACCCTAACTCCTTTGGAGATGTAGGGGCCTCAGCACTATCTACTCAGAATTACTCATTCTCTATTCTTATTTTGCCAAATCAGCTGCTAATATAGACACAAATAAAATCACTACATTTATAATGATTTTGCTGACTCTTTCAAGCCCATACCCGGATGTGGTTCACAGTTCACTGAGTGAAGAGATCTCCTGTGTAGCACTGCATTAAGACAAGAGAAGCCAGATCTTCCCTCAGCTGAGGGAACAGCCCAAAACTAAAGAACTCCCTGCTCCATGAGACCTCTTGTCCATGCGACCGTGCAAACCATCAGTCCCAAATTCACAAAAACATCTAAGTGTCCAGTTAACTGATTTAAGTTGGAGATGTTTACATATTCAGACAAAATTGCAATTTATGACTTCTGCTGCTATTGAGCTGCAGTCTATCTAACTGCTGGTTTACTAAGTCCTCAGCATTGCTCATTTACACATCAGACTCTTCATGGAGACATTTTCGCTAGCTACCTTTTTAACAGTTTATTCTTCTGACAGTTTAGCACACAAAGGCCCACCAAGCCTTGAAGACAGTGCAAGAAAGGGAACAGGAAAGCACTGTACCAGGATAGGTGGGTAATGATGAAAAGCAGGACTGGCAGACAACAACTTGATCCAGGTGGACAGCCATGAACCAGCAGCCTAACTTATAAAATGGGGTTCAATCAGCAATACTTGCCAGCTCAAAAGGGGGCATGGGGGAGAAGAAGGGGTAAAAGGACAAAAAAAAAACCCAAAACACAGAAAGCTCTGTATAAACCATGGGCAGATTACCTGGATTTGTGGATTAACCAAGGCCTCTACTGGAGGATCAACTCTGGTGCAAAGTATTAACTTGGATCAAGGTCTAAGGGAGTCACTACACTCTCTCCCAGTATGGCAGCCACACCTTCCTGGTACTAGTAGAGCCTTCACTCTACTTCTGCAGAGTCACCTTGGCCGTCTCTGTACCACACCTGTGGGGCTCCAGCACCTTGCCAACCCAGGCATAGCCTGGACAAGGGCAAGCTCCACATGGAACAACCATAGCAGGGCTTTCCCTGAACTGCATCAGTTGGTGTGAATATAAAAGTCATAGGATTTAACATTCAATATCTCCCAGATATTTTAACAACAAAAAATGAGGAATCAACTGTACATTGAGGACTTTAACACACAAAGAAAAATCAATCACAAGCCAATATATGTAAAAATATAATTTCACAGCTGCCTAATTTGTCTAGCTCATGGCATTCCACTCCTTTCGCTGTGCCAAGCCTGGCACTCATGCCACCAGCCAACATGCTATTACAGGCACGGGACAGGACCCCAGCAGACCACTCTAAATCACTTAAGCTGCCAGAAACGCAGACCAGGACTGTAGGTAGCACCAAACACTGCTACTAGCCCTTCAAGTGAAAGAGCCTGCTCATGGAGCTTGCTTACTTACACAGTCCCAGTGATGCCAGTGCAGCAGCGTACGCATCTGATGATCAGTACATTTCCCACTAAGTGACCATTCTATAATTTACCCCTTGTAATTACAAGGGAAGTCTGAACAGATAATAACCTTCTTCTAACACAGTGGTAATTGAGTATAGAAAAAGTAATCCTTTTAAACCTGGATTTCACCTGCTGATATTATTCAAAATCTACAGTTCAGAGGAAGCTACGGAAAAAGGAAGGAACTTTCAACAGAGCAGAGGTTGAAATGCTTTCCAAAGGAGGCCAAGGGTACTGAAGAGCTTCCAATGCCCCCTCAAAGACAGGCCTCAAAACATCTAATTGAAATTCACAGTTTTGCACACAAGGAAATACCTACCTATGTCCATCACAGAATGGTTTGGGTTGGAAGGGACCTCAAACATCATCTGGTTCCAACCCCCCCTACCACGGGCAGGGACACCCTCCACTAGACCAGGTTGCCCAAAGCAATGGCAGGATGGGTCTCCACAGCTTCTCTGGGCAGCCTGTTCCACTGCCTCACCACCCTCACAGGGAAGAATTTCTTCCTAAAACCTAATCTAAACCTCCCCTCTTTCAGTTTAAACCCGTTACCCACTGCCCCTTGTCCTATCGCTACACTCCCTGACGTACGTACACACATACGCGAGCGTTCTGTGTGTAGGCACGCACACGTATGTATGCATGTACGTGCACATGCCAAGCTTTAAGCCCACACCTCCGCGAGCGCCCCGCTGCGGGCCACGCACTCAGCCCAGCCGGGCACAACCCACAGCACCTACACGGCCCGGCCCGGCCCGCCAAACCCGGGTGCCA
>VWZZ01004296.1:105219-137398 GCA_013399095.1 Psophia crepitans | reverse complement strand
CCGTGGCTCGGCACGGCGGCCGGAGGGAGGGCCCCGCGCCCGGCATCGCGGGGCCGGCGGCGGCGAGGCTTCAGCTGTGTGCCGGTGGCCGCTGGACCCGGCGGGCGCCGCGGGGCGGGGGGAGGATGCTTGGCTCCCCGCTGTGGGGCTGAGGCACGTACACTTCCACCTCGTTTGAAGGTGGAATTCGTTTGGCAGCGGTGGGTGGAGGCGGAAAGCTGGTGTGCTTCCCCAGTGAGTTACTCTGCAGAGCTACATAAATACAGTTTCAGGGAACCTAATCTGAAGCTAAGTCTGTAGGCTTGAATAGAAGTGGCTGGGGAGCGCTAATGGTGCCTGCTCTAATCCATTTCCCCTACGTGCCTACGGTAACAACTTATGTCGGGGTTTGTTTTCAAGGTAAGAGCTACAGCAGTAAGCGCTCACTAGGGCCTCTGTAGATGCACATTCATACACCTCCTCTGAAAACCCTCTTGGTTTGCCTGTTGGGCAAGAGGGGAACGTAAGTGCTTAAGTACTGCTGCAGTTCCATGTGAACAGCTGTGTAGCCTGACCAGTGAATTAGAAATTGTGATTATAGGGAATAACTGCCTCATGAAAAAACAGTGGAAAAATCCCAGAGTTAACCATTCCAAAATATCTGTTAGTTGCATGTGTTTGTAAAACTCTTAAATGGTTGTCATCAAGCAGTCCTTGGGGGAAAAAAAAAAACTTGCTCCAGAGCATCTTTTGGGCCCTTTGATTCGGTAAATGCATGTGTTGCTTCTGACAGTTTATCAGCATGTGAGCAGGGCTGGGTCAAGGGCAACTGCATTCCGTATTTAGCACAGAGTACTGAGTGGATTATTTTGGGTTCTGCCCACAGTCTGAGGGTATTTAAGTACCTTGGCCTTGGCCTCCAAAGCTGGATTCTGTCCTTTCAAAGGAAAATGGTTATTGCTCCCTTTTCACTTTTGTATTGGTGCTTGAAGGAACAGGTGTTGCCGTATGGCAGCATCTGCTGCTGGATCACTTGGTTTTTGCAACATGATAATTATTTAGACTTTTGAAATGGAGAATAGTTGGGTAGCTAGCTATCCAAGATGCTTCAGTAGTCAGATGTATCCTCTGGCCTCACGCAGTATGTTACCACTCTTCCTAACTGACTGTACTGAGCCAGCTGTGGCTTGCTTTGTGTTGATTTCTATTTATTTTTAGCTACTTCATCAGCTGAAACTTAAGTGGAAGGAACATTGTAAGAGACTAAGCACCCCTCTGAATTTAGGTTTCCTGACTAAAGTATGTAAATATTTCTAGTCTTGCTTTAGTCTGCGAAACAAACGGTGTGATTTGGATCTGATCTGCTCTAGAATTGATATTTCTGTTGCTTGCCTTTTATTTACCAGATTTTCCTTCGGCTTTGTTAATACTTGCATTCTGTAAGATGCAAGCCATGAGCTCTGTGTCAAGCAGATAATTCTTATCTAATGTATAGGTTTCTGTTTTCTGGCTGTAGGACAGACTAAATCTGCTGGGGCATGTTTTCATGTGATGGCCATTCCCCTTTTCCCCTGCACATGCGTATATCTGAGCTGTTGAAGCACAGCTCCCACGTATCCTTTCTCCAAGTTTGGGAGAATACAGTGTGTGACTGTGTAAGTAGGGGAAGGTGTAACAGTACTCTTCAGCTTGTCTGTCTTGGATGCATCTACAGGATTTTGTCATTATGCAGGTCTTTTTTGGGAGCAGTGGGAGGAGGATATTTCTCTACGTATTCCTACTGTAGTGCGAGAGAAGTATATAGCAGGTTATTTCAAGTCTGTCTTCTGCTGCGACTACCTGCTTGCCTTATTCCTTAAATTTCTCTGCTCTCTAAACTGGCTGTCAAAGCCTAAACTCTATGCCCTTTCTTCTGCAGTTGTTTCTTTGACTACTCCACAGGACCAGATAAAAAAATAATGTGCCTACATGAGAGACCACTGCCTGAGGTGGCTTTACATGCCAGCACCATCCTGCAGCTTGAGCAGTGTAGTGCTGCATTTTCCTGTTTATTTTTTTTTCTTCAGCGACAACTCTCCCAGCATAATAATTGGCATGTTTCCATGTGCTTGGGGGAGCCAAGCTAGCAATTGCCAGCAGACTATCTGAGAGAAGGGAGGAAATCTCGGTTCAACTCTGTTGAGCATCTTTGTGAATGAAAAACTATTTGTCTTGTTTATTGCTCTTAGCCCCTGCACATTGAACACTGAGAGATTATCCAGAAGAGAATTCTCTGCTATTTCACATCCAGGAGAAGGAGAGAATTTCCTCTTGTTCTTAAACTTAAAATCCTTTCAGTAGGCCTGCAAGGTGTATTGGACGAGAGTATGGGGTTTTGGTTTGTTTGTTTTTTTTTCCCCCCTCTGTCCCTTTCAGTCTTTGGTTCAGCAGTGATAAACTGAAGCATGGCCTTGGATTCATGGTTAAGACTTGAGAGGAGGAAAGGGAGTACTAGTTCATTTTTCTGCTATTTTATCAAGGCATCCAAAGCAGCAGTTCTCCAGTAAGCTAACATAATGGAATAGTCATGAAAAGAGGTGAGAGCTTGTGAATTATATATAGACTGCTGGTTGTCTATTAGCCAAAGAGGAGAAATCTAAGAAAAATTCGTTGTGGTAAAACATTGACAGTTGGATCCTGCAAGGCAATGGTGCAAGTCAGGCATCATCTAAAAATATTTAAGATAGTATAATGTGGTGACAACTCAGTTTAAATTTAGTAAAAAATGTAAATTAGTCTGCATAAGGAATATAAAAAGTTCTGTGTCTTTGCAAGGCAGTGGTGTACCATTACACCAAATACCACTGCAGCTTTAGTAGTCCTATTGCTGCAGTCAGTGTACAGAGGATTTAGAGATGGCAGTGACTCAGGTGAGAGTAAAACTTTATTGTGAAAAGACACTGAAAGCTGTGGAATCCCTTTCTGTAGGGGCAGAGTGTGAAAAAAATATTTAAACATATATGAAAAAGACTAGGAAGTAAAGTCTTTTAAGGCCTACCAAATTTGAAGTTACAGTAAAAGATTTTTGGCTTGGGAAGCTCCTGAGTGCTAGGCTATGGGTTATAGGCATACCAGGGGAAATGCATTTGTATTTCTCTTGCTGAAACTCTTTTGTGCATAACTGCTCTTTGCCACATCACTCCAGTGTCCTGTCTCTGGTTGATGGCTCTCTTCAGCCCTTTTTGTAATTCATGAACCAAGGGAAATTCAGGTGACTAACCCAGAATTGATTAAGTTATTCGTTAAAGTAAATATAATATGTGACCAATTTATGCATCACAGGCATAATTTGTTTGTTTGTTTTTTGTTTTTTGTTTTTTTACTAGAGGTTAAAGCCTTTAGGAGACCTCCAAGTAGTAATAAATATTATTATTGCTAACAAATGCTAAGAAAAGTTGGGAACAGGTTGACGTTTCATATCCTGGGACATGGCGGTATGTGAGTGAAATTCACCTGCTTTTCATTGTTTTGCTGCTGCAGTATTTTTCTTGAAACAGCTGGAACTTTGTGCTCTCAGAGATTTGATTCTTTTGATGTGTGTTAGTGTCTTCCCGTAGGGAAGTGTTCATCCCTCCCCCCGCCCCCTTTGTTTTTTTCCTTCCTAGTTCTGGGAAGTACCTTTGTGCCTCGTGAGTTTCCTGAATGTGACTTTTTATCAAACTGTTCTGTCTTGTTCCTATACGCTGGAATAGCTGTAACAGTTTTGTTTACTGTGAGCTGCTGCGGGGATTAGAGCATATCAACCTTGAGCGGGAAGGTGGAATGGGATTCCCTTGCGGTTGGTATGGCAGTGGTTGAGCCTTGGGAAGGCTGCCAGCCACGGTTAGCGCAGGTGCGATCGCCGAGACTTTTCTAGCCGATGGAAGTGGAGGCGCAGAGTGTACCTGATGGAATTAGGTATTGCCTGCAGAATGAAGCCTGTGATTTTCCAGAAAAAATACTTTTAGCAGTCCTCGGTGAATTAGCACCTAATAGCAATTTTTAGGATCGTTAAGAGGAAATAACATGGAAATAATACTGTGTTGTTCTCATAGTCAGCATTGCGCTGTTTAATCAGACTTAAACATCAAGCTAAAATTCTATGGCTTTAAAATGGTAGTTCACAAAAGTTTGTTCTAGTAATCCTTCAAGCATCAAATCACGCTTGGTTTGTCCTTTTGTTAAAACAGTGCTTTGAGAACGCTCTAAATAATTAAGGCGGCTAGAGATGTGACCCTTTCATAATGTCATACCTCAACATTGACTTCTTGTTCTGTTCTAGTTTTGATATCAAATACAATGCTTCTACCTGTTGAATTTGTAGTTGGTCAGAATCTGTAAATATTTGTGTTATTTTAAAAGCTGCCCCTTCTAAATATTTAATGATTTTTGTGTAATCTTACTATGTGCAAGCAAGTCAAATGAATATACCTGGTTTAAGATTTACTTTTAGGGCTGAATTCCTAAGAGGTTTTTTCCTCTTAATTTTTTTATGTAGAGTAGGAGTTACAGGCCTGTAATCGGTTAATCCAGAGTAAAGGAAAAAGGGATGTATTATTTCTCATAAATTACTATCCCAGCCAAAACCAGCACAACATCTGATATCTTAAAAATACACTGCTTGTATCTCTGGAACCATGGGCAGAATGCTTGTAGAATGTAGTACTAAGGGAACAGAGTATTTGAAGCGTGGGGTGTGTTTTTGTTATTTTGTTTTGTTATTCTTGGTGGTTGGTTTGTGCTCGACATCTCACGTAAGCGATCTCTGAAAGGGAAAAATCAAGCTATACCGGAGAGAATGAAACAGGCTGTATTGGACATCCATTCTGATATATTGTTTAATATTAGACAATATACTTAAACAGAGATTGCGCTTGTCTAAAGGGATTTTAATTTAAGAAATCTATTTCGCTGGCAGTGAGCCCTAATGCTTCAGCTGGAGGGCATTCATTGGTGTTGCACATCATCAACATCAGTCATTGTAATATCACTTATATACTGTAATAAATGAAAAATATTTTATGGTTGTTAAAGTGAGAGGCATGAGATGCTACAGCAAAACTTGGGTTTTTTCCAATTTTCTTTGGAGTTACCTGTTGCAGAAGTTTCTGTGGATGTGCAAAAGTGGATCATTTTTTTGCAAGGCTTGTAGATTTCTCAAATTTTTTTGGTCTTTCCTGGTAATTCTAACTGCAGAGGACATGTCACCACTGTAATTCATGTATTTGACTGTGGCTTGAGAAATTAGACTTCATATTTTCGGTCTAGAATGAACCCTGAACCTATTCTGTTCTGTTTTGGCCCGGAGAAAAGGAGGAAGAATTACTTTTCTTGATTATTTTGGGTGACGTTACACTCAGCTTGCACAGAGCAACAGTGGGCAGTGCTGCTGGCTTGGGGAGGGTAAGGGCTGGAGTGGGATCAAATCCCCAGGCTAGACAGGGCGGGGGGGGGCTCTGACCGCTGGGATGGGAAGGAAAGGTCTTCGTGCCTGTATAGCTTGTGGCGGTTGGGAATGAAAATAAGGACATTACTGCGGAAGCGTTTGAAGTTGCTTAAATAAAAGCTTAAGTTCTGGCACATGCCTGAGTTGTGGAAGCATTTCTTAAAGTTTACTGGTGTCATTCTTGTGGAGTCTGCAAGCAGCTTGAAAGAGCTAGCTTGAGAGCTGCTAGCTGCTTCTGCTCATTCCTATGGCTGCTGAAATTTGTAACAGTTTGTATGTAAATGATGTCCATAGGTGCTGTTCACCAGTTCTTTTTTTTTTGTCTCTAAAAGGTGGTGGTCATCGAGTTCAGACTTGTCTGATGCAAAATAGAAGTCATCAGAACATTTCTTGAAGTGTGGTCTCTTTTTCAGTACCCAAAACCTCAAGAATATTTTCTTTGACAAAATTACCTTTTTAAAAATTTGAATTGTTTTTGCTAAATAGCTGTTAGTGATCTGAAACAGTAAGGGCTAATGTCAAGGCCTTGTTCAATAGATTTGCATTTGTAGTTCAGTATTTAAAACATGGTCATTTGTTATCAGGTCTCTTTCACTTTGACAGTCTGTTAACTATACCAGAGCCACCGGTTAGTTCCCAAGAGGTTTTCCACTTAACCTTTCTAAATGCCATGCTTTTTTCTATCAAGTCTTTTAGTAGCTGAACCTCTGTACTATCTTACAGTAAAAGCAGCTGTTAAATTTTTCAGCTTGGAGAATTAAGAATGAGTAAGTTCTATTGGCTGTTTTGATTGTAGGTTAACTGAAATTGAGGACGCTTAGAAACCTCTTGCTTTCTGATGGCACCAGTTTGTTATGAGAGTTCATATGAACACTTCAGTCTATAGCGGGCCTCTGCTTTACAGAAATAGAACTAGAAGGCTGGCCATCTTCCAGGTCATTGTTTGCTGCAGTTGTCACTGGTATTTTATTTTTGGGTAGGGATGAGGGAAAGTGACTTCAAAGCCAGTAAGTCTCAGAATGAGACAGGGCAATGTTTTTGTTATACTATCGGCTGTAAGAATTTTATATATGAACATACTACTAAATCCTGAAACACTTGAAATTGAATGTAAAATTAACCACAACTTCATCTGTAATGATGCAGGCTATTCTGTTAAATGCCGTGGTAAATTTCTGCGGTGCTTTGCGTGAACTGCTGAATGTTAATGTTCTCTTCAGAAAAATTAATATATATCTAAGATCTGTGTGGGGTTTTCTGCTTTAGTTTTAAGTCCAGTATTTTGATTGTTTACCTTTAAAGTTTCTGTTCTGTGCAGAAAGTATGACTTTACCTGCTCTATAATATTATAATTTCATACAGCAGGCAGTCATCTAAATAGCATAGGTGCATTTCCCTTGCTAACTCAACTGATATATAAATATGTAGCAGATGATGTGGATTAGTTTTTAATAATTTATAGGGTAATATGTAGAAAACAAAATGAACAGGGAAGGTGAATTGTATACAAGTTAAAGCCCACCGAGATTCTCTTCTTACAGAGAATTGGAGTGCTGTACATGTAAACTTGTAAGCTTTGCAGAATCTGGCTCAGGTGATCCCTTACAAGTTTAAATATACAGTAAAAATCTGTGTTGCTTTTTCTGGTTCTTGTTTTCCATCTGACAAAGTATTTTTTTAAGCTGAGGTGGTACTCTTGCATTGTAATGCTAACAATGATATGCTATTCAAATCGTATCCTCCTTCTAACGTGTAATATTGAAGGCTTACATGTTTATTCAAATACTTTTGTGGATGAAAGTTATTCCTGGTTAAAAGGGGATGTGCTGATAACTGAACCATAACAAAAGCATTGGAGCAAATGCGATTACTCTCAGGCAGAGTTGTGTGGCAGAACAAATTTTCGGCAAGAAAATGTTGGCCTGGAATCTTTCCTTCTTAAAATGGACCCTTAAGTTTTGAATATCTTACTGAGATACTTGAAAAGAATGTAACCTTTCAGAAAGTTTTGAAAAATTAACCTTCAAAACAGTTGACCGTTTGAAAATACATGAAAATAAGTTCTTAAGAGTTGGCCTATGTTGAAATTATAGGAAAGTAAGTTCCTAAAAGTAGTCACATGTAAGCACAGAAGTTGGTACAAGATATAGAGGATTTTTTGTTTTCATTACCATGTGGTTTGTTTTGGTTTGGGTGGTGGGTTTTGGGGTTTTTTTTTTTGCTTTAGACCTTCTTTGCTACAGCTCCAGTCTGTAAGGTGAGGAATACAGAACTTCCAGATTTCAGTAGCTTGAATGGAAATACGAATTCCAGTTGACCTGGTACTTAAATGCACTTGTGGTGAGGATCATACAAACAGCTTAGATAACTAGTCTTCCATTTTTAGTTCGGTTCTGTTTCATGTATCAAAATAGAACAGAAATCTGTAAGCTGAATACAACTTCTAAAACTTAAACCAAAAAATGTAACTTACTTTCTTAACGCTGAACCCAGAAAAAAACAGAGCTAGATTTAGAATAGTTGTATGGGAGGATAAGCTGTGCAGTGTCTCTTTGTGCTTAAATGTAACTTTCTCCATTAAAAAAAAAACAAACAAACAAAACCACCCCACAGTTAATGCAGAGATCCAGATTTGTATCAGTTTTTAAGTTACAGAAAATTACTAGAAAATAATCAGCAGAGATCCATGTTATTTGCTTTTGTGAAGCATGAAGAGAACTGCGTTTTCTTGACAAACTGCTTCCATAAGTGATGTTGAAAATCTGGATTTTAGTGTTCTGGAACTGTGCTTTGTACAGTAGAAGCTTTAGTTTTTGTATTGTTGGAATACACTCATGACCCATTTTTCCCTCTCCCATTCTGGGAAACTTTTCTAACGATTTTGTATGGTGCCTGCCCTATTTCTGAGTCCTTCCCTCCTCCCCACCTGGGCATAAGTACCAAGAACACAAGGAGTACTTCAGTTTGTGTTAGTTACATGTATCTGTGGTAGGAGAATACAAAGTTCTTTTGTTTAAAAAGAAATAAATAAAGGCACTGTAAGTTAGGGAGGAAAGCCTGTTTCTGTGTAATCCCACTTCATGTAAAAACAAGGCTATGTCTCCCTTCTTAAAAGGGCAGAAAAGATTAAGTAGACAAGAAACTTCCTGCAAATTCCCAGTTCAAGGCTGTGTGAAAAGGACGGGCATGTGCTCTTTGTAGAGGAAATTATTTTTATGCCTGTACGCAGCATTCATGATAATTTGGGAGACCATAGAGAAGAGACAATGACCTGGCATTGGAGAACAGGCCTTAAGACCAGAGAATTGAAGAGCTGTGTCTTTTGTTGATCACAAGGATCAAGATGAGCTGAATGTTTTAGAGACATTTTCATTAGGGAAAAAAATACCAGATTCTTAATTGATAAAGAAAGCTATAACAGCAGCATATAGCTGAATGTTTTGATGTTGAAGTAGTCAAGGAGAGCCAATAGTTTTTCCATTTATGTATGTCATGTGGATTGTGTTTGGTGTAGAGGTAGCAGTGAAATGCAATAGTGTGTGGAGGTGGCCAGACTAGGTGATTTCCAGATCAAACTCTTCTTAAGGTCTACATTATTATCCCCATGATGTATCTGCCCCACACACACACCCCAGCTTGCATAATTCTTGGTCTGGGTTCGAGACATAATGGGTTCCAAACCTCTTGACTAATGCAAGGTTCCAAATTTCTGGACCAGCAGCTTACAGAATCACTGTAGGTGTCCCTCCGTGATGAGCAGACACTCTCTTTTTCTCTAGGTGGCAAACCTATCAGATGCACAAATGTGTTTTCCCTCCCTTAGGAGGAAGACTGCTTTTCAGCATTAGAAGAAATAGTTTGTGGTTGTTTTTTTTTAAAAAATATTATTTTCAGGTGTCAGGACAAAATTCCCATTAAATAAAATGTTTGGGTTTTTTTTTCCGATCTGAAGTGATAGAATTTATTGCAAGAATTCAGTTGTTAACTGTTTAGTTTGAATTGCAAAAACTTGTTTGATTATGCTTTCAAGTGTAATCTTAGGAAGAAATCTGGGCTAAATGCATTTGCTAGAAAAGTTGCAAAGTCAAGCAATTTTTACTTTCGTCCTACTCTTCCAAGCTATAACTGTTTTCTGAAGGTATACTTTTAGTGTCAATTGGGTGTTAATGGTAATAATGCAGGTCTACCAATGCTCCTCTGAGTCTTTTCTGAGGTGGTTGGCACCACATTGTTCTTAAATAAAAACGTACAAACTAAATAATAATAAAAAAGTACCATCCTCTGAAATTCCCCCCTAAGCAGAACTCTGGAAAGGCAGAACACTCTTACCACAGAGCCAGTCGTATGTATGCAAGTGTCACACAGTAATTACGTGGTAAAATGAAAATCTCTGTACAGCTGGTTGCACAGGCAAGCCTTTAGTTTGTTCCCTGAAGAATCTAGGAATAGTCTCCCCAAAAACTGTGAACTGTTGTGTTAAGATTGAGTCTTTAAAGAATACATTTGGTCTGGGTTTTTTTATTTATCTGCTTCAGAGTTGACCCATGTCTGGGGAAAGAAGGCCTATTTCAGGAAGCGAAACATGTGCCTGCAAAAACGCAGCATTCCTCTGTGGTGATTGGCAGCAACCCTGTTTAACTGCTTCTGATCCCTTTAGTTTTTGGAACTAATGTTTTTTTGCTTCTTCGAATCAAGTGAAACATTCTGCTGCTTTCTATGTGCAGATCCCATATAGCAGTTAAATACATGAACCAAAAGATTATCTTCTCCCACCCTCCTTTCTCCCAAAAGTCTCAATCATTGCTTTCTTTTCCCCTTTAATCCTCCTATCTCAAGCCCTTTTGATTTGCTTCCTACTCTGTTTTCTTGTCCACAGCCTAGAACTCACTTAGGGTTCTGCCCCATGAGAGGATGTGGTTATAATGGTTGTACCTGTGCTCCAGTCATAGCTCTGTTTCTTGTATATTTGCCAGAACCCCCTGAAAATCAGTTTGCTTAAGGTGGAATTTTTTTTTGTTGCCCTTGAATATTTCGGACTCTAAACTCTAGCAGTTCAGCTGCTGATCCTGTAAGTGGTGTAGCAGTTTCTGCAAAACCAGAGATGTGGTAATTCTGTAGATGGTCAGGCACACACGTGTCACTCTGGACCACTAAGTTTATTCCTAGCTAAGCTGCCATGCTTTAAGAGTTGATCTTAGCTGTTAATACAGCACTGTCTTCTCCAAGACCATGCCGGCTCCACTGCACAGATTATGCAAGACCTTGGCAGAATGCTGTGATACTGCAAAAAGTGAATGTGTATTGGAAACTTTTGTAGCAAAGCTGGTGATAAAATTGAATTGGCAGTCCTCTAGAGCAATGTAATAAAATAGAATTGAAAACATGGCATGCTTTTGGCCAGCCTTCAATTGATTGTTTCTGTGCTTTCCACTCTACCAGTTGTATTATCCAGTCATGAGGGATGATAAAGATTGATGTCATTCTAAAAAGGGTTAAAAAACTGTGATCCAATAAAGAATTAGAAGGAGACTTATAAAAGATATATCTACAGTGAAAGGTCATGCCTCAAGTGTATAGAGCTGGTGAAGGGTATAAAGGTTTCACTTGCATCACCTTTCTTGATGTTTTTGATTTGGTACTTGGGTTTTTTTGTGGTTCTTTTTTTAGTTTTGGGGTTTTTTTATTTACGTCAATATTCTGAGAGGGGAGAGTTTTGCCTTTGAAAATGCTGTCTCCCTGTTTCTCTGTGCTTCCGTACAGTTGTTCTGTCTACCTAGGTTCTCTAGTCTTACATGGTTGAACAACAGGACAGGGAGCGTCTTTTGGTTCAGTGTCTTTAAGACCTGAAAGAACTGATCAATTTGAAATGCATCTAGATAAATTACATGTATTTCTTTAACTGAGGATTTCCACAAAATCATCTGGGGGGTTGTGGGAAGAGAGGCTGGAAACATTTCTGGGGTACACAGGCAAGCACATCCCTCTACACTCACAATGATATTTCCACCTCAGGGTATCGCCTGTGATCTCGTGACACCACACAGTCAAAGGAGTACAGGGGACTGGGCCAGACTGGAAAGCAAAGGGCATGTTGGAGCTTGCAGGGCGTAAAGGAGGCAGCAGTGGGAATCCAGTGCTGCTGTTTGCTTCCTCCCAACATGTTTCTCTCCAGAGCAGAGGTGGTCCTCACTTACCGTCCTTCTCCCACTTAAGTAAGCTTAGGTGTGTCTAGTAATTACAGTTGGGGACAGTGATGGTGTTTCTGTTCTAGGGTTTGGGCTGTATCGTTTGCTTTATTTCTGTTAAACTAACAATTAAAGCAACATTCATCTGTGCAGCGCTAGTCCCGATAGAATTCTGGTTCGTGGCTGGGGTTTGCAGGCATTACTGCCAGGCAAACAATGACCGTGCAAGAAGACACTGCTTCCTGTTTTAAAATTCACTAGACACTTATGGCATGCCATAATGAAAACCTCAAGAACTGCTTTACCAATAATAATTTTTCTTTTAAATATCTTCAGATCTTACTACAGGGTGTGCAGTGGCTGACTCTGAATATTTGAAAGGAATGAAAACAATGTTCTGTTCTGTTTTTCAGAGAATGCAGAATCAATTGATCTCAAACAGTTTTTCGACCTACATTTCTCACACATATATTATGTGTTCTTTGAAAACTTTGTGACTATTGAAGTAGGTCTTAAACAAAAAGGTAAGCATTTCAGAACGCTTTTTGTCTCAAGCAGTTGCTTGTGTTTTTGTTATAAAATAAAACCCTGTGTCTGTGCTCACAAATGGCAACATCAGCTGTGCAGAAATATGCATAAGCACTAACTTTGCAAACAAAGGCAGAGCAATGAGAGGTGCGTGCAGTGGAGGTGAGCAGGGAGCGTTTATGCTCTGATGACTGGTGTTACCCTTTTGCAAAGCGAGGATTCTTAAGATCTTACACTTTTTGTGTTCTGCAGAATTATTCTGAGTTCTGGTTAGCAAGATAACTGTGTTACTTAATCTCTGCCAGCTGTTGATGCCATAGTAGGAAGTTATACAAACTGTAACTTACAAATTATAACTGTGAAATAGAATTTTGCATTCTTTCTACAAATAAAATAAGTACTGTTGTAGAAATGCGTGTTTTTGTTTGACACACCTAAGGATATTTGTCAGTGTTCTTTACATTTTGTTTTGATAATGAACAGGTATCTTCTATTTATTTCTAATTGCATCTAGGTCACAAGTCTCAGAGAGAAGAATTAGATTCTATTCTTTTTATTTTTGAGGTAAGATAACTTGAATATTCCTGTATGAGTTCTTTGCTTAGAGTTAAGTCCTGTTAAATAATAACAGTATGGCTGTTCTACAGTGGCCTGGAAATAGCTTTACATTTAGCTGCATTCCTTTTTCCTGTTGCTTAGAGTTGAATAGATGTTCTTTGTGTGAGAAGAATTCGACTAGCAGTTTTGCAGGAAGATGTCGTAACTGGAAAAAGACATTTTTGCATCTAGTTCATTCTAGATAGTTCATTCCACCACCTGGGTGGTGGTGTTTCCCCCTGCCCATTCCAATGTATTATACACTTTGAAATTCTTATGAAATGAAGGTGATCTCTGATTAGTCATGATCTTTTTGACCTTGTGATTGCATGTTATCTCTGATTTTTCTCATAATAGATTACTACTACAGAATCAGTTTTTATGGATCCCTGTTACTATCGAAAATATTTACTATTTTAAAACAGCATTTCACAATATCTGTACCAAAAGCATATCTTGAATTAATTAAGATAAAGTTGAAACTAATTTAATGAAATCAGAACATTTATGAGCAGAGACTATTATTTAGAAATAACTTAGAAGGTCAAGGTTTTTTTTCTTTTTGTTGAAGTCTTCTAAGTATAGAGCAAGGATTGGGGGTTTTAAAAATGTGTGAAATGGAAAGCTGATGAATGCTTCTTACATGGTTGAATACACATTCAAGTTTTTTGTGTTTGGTTTTTTGTTTGGGTGAGGTTTTTTTGTTCTTTTTGTTTTGGGGTTTTGTTTTGTTTTTTTAGTAAGGTACATTGGAGCTTAAAACTGTAACGTTAGCACGTTAGCTGTTACAGGGAGAGTGAATCTGAAGAGAGCTAGTTTGTTTGTTCACTAGTTCCTCCATAAAGGGATATTAGGGGACCTGCTCTTTGGAAGCAGTTGCACTGGCTGCTGGAGGACCAGGCCAGGAATTCATTTGGGAACCCAGGTTATTTACAAGTTGCTAATGCCTCTAGCATAAATGTTGAAGTGCTACATAATACATTTTTAACTGCCTCTGTCACTAGCTCTGCTCTCTTCCTTAAGATCTGAAGATGATCATCCTCCAGTTCAGCTGGGGAGGCAGTAGGCCATTATTACCCCGGGTCTTTACATTGTTTTGCTGTAGCTCATTAACCCTCTGAGAAGGCTGAAGCAAATGTTTCCTTGTGCCACAGAGGCAAGGTGACAGCTAAGCATCCTAGCTTAAGCCACTGTAAAGTTTGGATAACCTAATACAACCTGTTGTGAACCAGAGCAACTGAGATGGATACTCATCCCATTCCGCTCCCAGTGTGATAAGCAGCAATATCCAGCAGAGAGGCAGTGGGGCCAGATAAAGTGCAGTAACGTCTCAAGTCGCCAGTGCACATGGATCAGGGCAATGCCAAGCACAATTACAGCCTGGGTGGAGAATAGATTGAGAGCAGCCCTGAGGAGAAGGACTTGGAGGTGTTGGTGGACAGTAGGCTCAACATGACCTGGCAATACGTGTTTGCAGCCCAGAAAGCCAATTGTATCCTGGGCTGCATCAAAAAGTGTGGCCAACAGTTCGAGGGAGGTGATTCTCCCCCTCTGCTCCACTCTCATGAGACCCTGCCTGGAGTATTGCATCCAGCTCTGGGGTCTTCAGCACAGGAAAGACATGGACCTCTTGGAGTGAGACCAGAGGAGGGCCACCAAGTTGATCAGAGCACTGGAGCACCTCTCCTATGGAGACAGTCTGAGAGAGTGGGAGTTGTTCAGCCTGGAGAAGAGAAGACTCCAGGGAGACCTTAGAGCACTGTTCCAGTACCTAAAGGGGGCCTAGAAGAAAGCTGGAGAGGGGATTCTTTATAAGATCATGTAGTGGTAGCACAAGGGGCAATGGCCTTAAGCTCAAGGAGGGGAGATGTAGATTAGATGTTAGGAAGAAATTCTTTACTGTGAGTGTGGTGAGGCACTGGAACAGGCTGCCCAGTGAAGCTGTGGATGCCCCATCCCTGGCAGTGTTCAAGGCCAGGTTGGATGGGGCTTTGGGCAACCTGGTCTAGTGGAGGGTGTCACTGTTTATGGCAGGGGGGTTGGAACTACATGATCTCTAAGGTCCCTTCCAACCCAAAGCACTCAATGATTCTATGACTTGCCAGGCAGTCTGTCAGAGCCTTTGGGCTTCCTAGCTTTAGGAATGGGATTATCTTGGAAGGACAGTAGTGTTTTCAAGGAAAGCAGTGTGGAAATTTTCAAAGTTAACCCGTCAACTTCTGATCTGTGGCCTTTGTGAAACCACTTTGTGGTCTTTCAAGAGTGGTATCTGTAACATAGATCCTTGGGTTCTGTTTTTTTTTGTAGAAAATTTTGCAACTCCTTCCAGAAAGGATTCATCAGAGATGGCAATTTCATAGTATTGGTAAGTTGATTTTCTCTCTATCTCTTTCTTTCTCTCTCTTTCTCCGGTTTGTGCTACTCATTTCCATAACCTTTAACTGGCATATCAGGGATTATGGTCTTGAAACTTGCAAGCTAGGGAAAGAAAAAAAAAAAAAAGAAACCAAACAAAAAAGCTACCGATGTAATGAATGTTATTCTAAATAGAAGTAAATCTGGCAATCTGGAAATAGAACAGTGGCTGAGAAAGAACAAGGGCAGGTGCAAAGCTGCTTTGTAACTATTTTTTTCCTGATTTTTTTTTCACTCTTAGTAATGAATTTAAAAACTGGGGTGAGGTCTGTATTTGTGAATGGTGAGTGCTGATGATATGTACATTGATGGCTTGAATATAGCTTACTTTCAATGTACAGATCATAAGAAGTCCTTGTGGAAAGACGTTATGGTTTTGACGAAGCTGTGAAAGGTGATCTTTTTTTTTCTTCCGGCATTGATAGAGTTGCCTGAAGATATCAAGGTCACCGAGATTAAGCTGGAGATTGCCAAGGACTTGTTTAAAAGTTACTATCAAGTCTGACCGAGAACTCTGACATCTTATTTGAGAAAGAAAGAACAAATGAACAAATCAAAACAAAAAAACGCCAACCAAACAGATTTTTTTTTCCTTTTTCTTCTTAGGGTTGATTTTAAAGAAGCTTCTTCACACTGGAAATTCATTAAAGGTACTGGAAAAAGTTGCATACTACTTTTGTCTAAAATTCTTAAAAATACAAATAAGAACAAAAGGGTGGATTTTGCTGGTAAAAGCACAGGAATTGAGGACCAGATCATGTCTTGTGTGTCATGAGAGAATGACTTCAAATCATCAGCTCTACCTCAGTACAATTACTTGCCGTAGTAACGTGTTTATACAGCTTATCCAAGTTAAAAATGTGTGCAAATGGTTTGAAGGATTTTGTATTAAAGCAGAAGTAAACCTTAACCATCCTTGTTAAGGGCAAGGAAACCAGTTTTGTGGCTAAGGGTGTCTTGGAAATGAGAGATTATATATGCCAGAGAAACAACTTAGTGAGTAGTGTAGTTACAGTTTACCATGGGACAAAGCCACCCAAATGTAATGTATAGTTTTGGTACTGCAGCAAACAACTGTGCCATTCCTCTGTAAACCAGCTGCAGGCTTGGCTGGTGCTGGAATTCTCCATTTCGAGAGCCAGGAGGGGACTGCTCTAGGACTCCATCACCTTTCTTGAAGAAGGAATGGAAGAGGGTAGAACAAGTCCTTCTGCCACAAAAAGCTAGCTCTCTCTTGTTATAATTCACGAACACATTTTGAAACGTTTTGTTGGTCTTTGTATTTTTTGAAAAATTCACGTGCCATCTTGCAGTGCTGTAGTCAAACAAGTGACTAGACATGTCTTGGTTTTTTTCCTCTGCGTTCAAAGAAAACCCTATGAAAGAGATTCTGTGAGGTAAAGAGCAGTGAAGGTGCCAAGGTTATCCTTGCATTTCAGCAGGAGTAGTGATGCACTAGCGTGGCTCTGCTGATTGCTGCTGGTCATACTGTCTATTCTCATCTTTTCTACCAGTCCACTTCTCCCTCCAGGACAAATGGAAATGCTTTTGTATGTTCTGGGACAAGTTAACTTGTTCCATCTTTTTTCCTTTAAGATACGTCGAGAGGGCGTGCGTCTCTTTCTTTTGTGGCTGCAAGCACTTCAAAATAACTGTAGTAAAGAGCAATTATGGATGTTTTCTTGCTTGATTCCTGGATTTTCATCACCACAGTCTGAATATGGACCCCGAACACTAGATAATCTCATTAACCCTCCACTTAATGTTCAAGAAAGTAAGTATTTTGGTAATATTACTAATTTCTCTACATAATTCAATTCTCAGCACAGCAAAGGCAAGTTGAAGTAGCAAAGAACCAACATAATTATGTACCCAGGGAGATTAAGGTGCTATTAATGAGTTTCTTGGCAGTCTATCAGGTTTTCTTCCAAGAGTAATCTTGTCTTTTTTTGTTGTTTTCCAGGGTGGGTTGGTTTTTGTTTTGTGTGTGAGGTTGGTTGGTTGTTTTGGTTTGGGTTTTTTTTGTTTAAAGTATGGCTATAGTAGTTTAACACATAGAGGGTGAAAATAAACTGACAAATTTTATGTAGTACTTCTTAAGAATTGCAAGCAGATGCTGCGTCTACTGCAAACTTGCACAGGTTGATTCTGCTTTTGTTGAAAATTTGCACTGACTTTGGCCGTACTCTAGGGAGCAAGCTACGTAAAGCAGTTTCTGGTATGGCCTTCAAGAGAATGAGAGGTCTTTAGGGCAATGTATAAAGGCAAATGGTTGATCTTCCTGCTGTCTATGACCAGGCAGTTAAAGCTGTGGTACTTTTGTGGCTCAGAATCTTCCAAAAGAATTTGACCTTGTAAATTGTAAAACCTGGGGTCAGAAATATCTACCTCAGTGGAACAGCTTGAGCATTCTGAGATAAGCTTTTTATACTTTCTAGATTAGTTTTTTTTAAATGTGAAGATTGTTATCTTTAATCAGTAGAGCAAGATTTTTCTCTTCCGATGGTTCTTATGACCTTTTTTCCTCTGACTGTTCACTCAACCACTAAGTGTCAGATACTGGTTACTTTGGGGAGCCTCCTGCCTCCTAACTCAGTTTCTTCCTGTTAGTAGGATTTTAAGCTCATTTATTAATGAATTGCAATTGGACGGGGTCATGAGGGCAAACTATGCGTTCACATAAATGTCAACGAGAAGCTAACCACTTTTTCTCTGCACGTTAAGTGCTGTTGCCTTTTTTCCCACCTCCACCCAATGTTGCATTGCTTGCAGAAAGAAGCAGTGTCTCCTTGGCTGGTAATTAAATTTACTGAAACTTAGCAGACAAGTTTCATGGCAGGGTAACTCTGCAGATAAAAGTTTGCTATATACTTTAAGCCTGGTTTTGGAGTTATCTTGTATTATATCTCTACAGCAGGAAAGGAGAAACAAATCTAAAGGGGATGTAGGCAGCGTACAAAGACAGTGTGTAGAGTGAAATCTACAGGAACAAGAGAAAAATAAACTGAAGTAGCTTCACTGTAAAGGCAAAGGAAAGACAGAGCTAGTAAAACTACTGCAAATGCAACTGATCAACTGCTAAATGAAGAAAATCATGAGATGCAAATAAAGATTTGGCATTTGTGTAATACAGATGTTACACTATTGTTTGCATAAATTCCAAAAGAAATAGATTATGCCTTTTGGAAAAATTTGGTCTTGGCATGTAGATTCCCTGAGTGCACAGGGGGAACTTAGTGTTTATCTGCTGTGTTTTTATATATGTAAGAAATTAGTTCTACAGTGGTTTATTAGCTAAAATTTCCTAATTTTCATTAATGTACGGGTCGATTGTTTTGCCTGTAAGTGTCTCTGCTTACCCCAGTACATTTCTACTTTCATAGCTTAGTAGACATTTATGCATGAGAAGGTATGGTCTCAATATTAGATGTACTTTTTTCTTTATGTTAAATAGCTCAAGTGACTATAGAAGAAATCACTCCACTTGTTCCTCCACAATCAGGAGATAAAGGACAAGAAGATTTAACAAGCTATTTCTTAGAAGCACTTTTGAAATACATAGTAATTCAGGTATGTCCTGTAGTTTTCAAGCAAATAAATTTTAAACAACTAAAACCTGTTTGTCCATTACAAAAAGACATTTACTAGTAGCACTGCAAATGTATATGAAAAAGTTTGCAAGATTCCTCCCCCTTGCCTCTTCCTCAAGTGTCCTTTGTAAAGAGCAGGTTCTCCTAGAAAGTCTTCGCTTGTCTTCTGTTTGAAAATTCATAGGTCTGTTACCACAGGGTCTTGCATCAGATGGCAGCATGGAGAAAAAACAAGACTTGTCAGTCACTTCCAGCAGTGCTGATTCCAGCTCCCATCCCATTTTCACCTCCCTCTCCCCACCCTGTTGCCTTCAAGCAGTGGAAGGATCAACTGGGCTTGCTGTTATGATGTGGGTTTTTGTAGTGATCAGGGACTTTGCTTTTCAAACTAGGGGGAAACTTCCAACTGAAGGCACTGGTTTTTTGCAATACGGGCTTTTAACGAGTCCCAGAGTTTTGCTGGCCTTTTTCCTAGGTTTATACTCGGGCCAGCTGACAAAACCAAACAGAAATAGGATGTCAGACTCAATGGTTTGTAAGACTGGGACTGCCAGTGCGTGTTCTTAGGGTCATATTTTCCCTCCAGCTATCTTTGTGGAATTTCTGCTGTTACAGTAGATTAACCATACAGCCTGTCCATTCTCTAATGGAAATTAAATGAGTTACTGGAAGGTGCTGGTTAGTAGAAATGCTCCAGGGTCTTTAGAGTGTGACATAGAGATTATGGCTTTCTAGCAAGAGTTTGTGGGAGCTAGGTGTATTTTTTTTATTTTTCTTTTTTTTTTTTTTTAATCAATAAGATACTTATTGTGCAGATCTTGCAGAGATGGTGCCGTGACTTCTGTTGGTATCTTAACTGTACTTTCTGGGACTTCAATTTTAGGACACATGTAAGCTCAGGCATAATATAGTACACTGCAGAGTAAACCTGTTGACTGCCACGGCTGAGCAAGTGAACCTCCTCAAAAGAGAAGCAATGGGAAATAGTACGCACTTGGAATACTTAAGATCTGGCAAAGCTTGTGAGTTAGCTTCTCCTTGAAAGTAGCCACGCTGCTGAGATCACACTCACTTAGTGGCATTGCGATGTGAAATCCAGGTAATAAGATCTTGCAGATCCCAAGCTACCTTAAAAGGCAGATGATAGAGCTGAACTGTGCACAGAAAATGAAGACTTGAATGAGTATCTAGTCTATGGTGTACCACTCAGGCACACATTGTGTCCTTCCCTTAGTACTTTGACATTTCCATGGTCTCAGCCAGTACTTGAAATGGCTACGACAGAGTATGGAAAGAGTTCCTATCAAAAACTGTGGCCTAGCTATATTATATTTTATATAACTGATTTTCTGGCCAGTTAGCACGTGCTGCTTCAAAGCCTGCTCTGCTGTGATGTGCCCAGCAAACGGCTTGAGTGCATGACCTGCTGTACGTGTTCTAGGGTACTGTCTTCTGGGTCAGGCTTGCACAGCAGAACCCAGTTGGGTATCAGTCTGTAAGTAGTTCTTCAGACTTTTGCAGGTTGTGCTAGAGAAGATGGACAGTGCACAAATAGGGCCAATGCCAAGCTGTTTCATGGCTTCCCTTTATCTACCTTACTCTGTGAGCTTGCAGTGCTGGAATAATTTGAAACCTCATTTTGCATCTCCCAGTTTGAGTCAAGGTCATTTTACTGGTTATTTATAGGGTAAGCTTAATGATGACTGTTCACTTTGAATAAAAATACCCCTTACATTCTTGAAGACAACTGCCCTCTCTGTAATAAACTGGTAGTATTATATTTAAATTTAGAGAAGTCATTGAGTCAGCTGTCGTAGAGCTTGGTCACTATGTAAATGCTGAAGTCTTTTGCTGAAGCTTCTTTAGAGGCACTGATAATTTCAAGCTGAATAGTTACTTCTTTGATATTAAGTTCTGCTAAAGGACTTCATGTCACTAACTTCTATGTATTAGTCACCCATTCTATGGAATTGTATTGGGAATGAATTATGTAGATATGCATGTGTATTCCATTCTAAAGGCCCATTGCCTGGCAAATAGATCATAATAGAACTGTGGACTTTGAGTAAGGAATAGAGGAGGGGGGAAAAACGACAAAGAAAGGGGGGAGAGCTGGGAAGGGAAAGAAAAGGCAAAACTTCCTTTGTTTTATTTATGGTAGACTTGGCAGATTGCCCAGCTCTGCAGGCAGATGGATTCTCCAGGACAAAGATGGAAACCGCGTGTTGGGTTTATTATTAAGGAGAACTTATCATGTATTTCAGTAGGAAAACATTTCATAATGGGGAAGGCTTAGCACTCATGATCCGTGAAAGTAGATTTGTGTAACTCAACTTTAAAGTTGTGTGTTCTGATGCCTGTGGTTGACAGATTTGTTTGTTTCGTATTGCCAACCACACAAATGAATCCAAGTACCTATTATGAGTATATGGACACTTGTTAGCCTAAATGTGTTAAAAGAAATTGTCAAAACAAATGTTGAAAGTAGCATGGGTAATTGTTCTTTTCTTATAAAACATTTTGAAATATAAAACCAGTTTTATTAAAAACAATCAATTTGGGTTTACTCCCTGACTTGGCAAGATGACCATAAAAACAGACATGTTTCTATTGGTTTCAGTGTTTGATACGCTCAAGTTAATTTTGAAGGAACATTTTGGAGGAAAACAATCTTTTTTTCATTGACGTTTTCTAGCTAGTTTCTGTTCCATCTTTCTAGAAGTGTTTATTAAAATGCACATGATTTTGTTCCAAAGAAATAACTTATAAAGAAGATCTTTTGTCAGTCATCTTTCTCTTCTACTTCTAGATGTTTATTTTATCTAACTTCTTTTTTGAAGGTTAAGAGTTTAGAATGGAAGAACAAGGAAAACCAGGAAAAGGGATTTTCATTTTTGTTCTCAAATTTTAAGAAATACTACTTACCTTCTATTTTCCCAAACATCTGTAAGGAGACCAGCTTATATAACCCTATACTTGGTAAGTGTTAACACAACTGATCAAATCATTACATTTTCTCTAATAGAGAATATAGCAAAGTAGTGTTTTGCCTGAGTCACGTTGCCCATAAAAAACATTGTCCAAAAGTATTTCTTATGAAATAACATGTCATGGTTCCTGTTCATGGTTTTCAATTCTCTCTTTGTGGAGGCACCTGACCCTTTCATTAGTGTCAGTCTTGCTATATGAACCTGATTCAGGTTTACTAAACGTTCTTGTTAAGCAGTTATTTAATGTGACCTCTGTTGATTTAAGGTGAACTCTGAAGAGAAACTACGCTGCTGAGATAAAAGGTGTTAGCGTGCCGTCCTTTGGGGGATGTTGGCTTTATCTGTACAGAATCATAGTGGTTGGATCATACGGTGCCTGCTCATAGTTCAGACAGGGCAATTATGTTTTTGTCAACTACATTTTGTCAAGAACTTGCAATAGGAAGAAGCAGCTGGGGCTTAACAAGTTCTTTAAAGCTGATGGTGCTAGAATGTGTCGTTCCAAGTAGAGAGCAGAATTTTAGGTGTTTACTAGTGAATGCTAACTAGAGTTTTTTGCTCAGACGTTTTTAGCCCATTCTAAACTAGAATATTGTCTGCAAATGTTGATTTTGCTAGCTCAGGTTTGCATGCACTCATACACATGTTGATTGTAAGCCAACAGAGTTCAAGACTCTTGTTTGCAAAGCAGTACCATGCACATGGGCTTTAGGCTGCCGTTTATTAGTTGAATAATATGGACACCTCACTGATCCTCTTAACTGTTGATATAGCATCTCACAAGGATTAGTAGTGATCTCCAGACACAACTTCATATTCTAAAGTCAAGCTGTCAGGGCAGTTTGTTGACAAGGTATTAGTTTTTGGCAGTCATGTACATGTATTTGGATCGTGGCTTTCTTCAGAGATGGATGTTTCAAAACCGTATTCTCCTGGGAAAAACAAACCATGGACCTTCTCATCTAGGGGAGAAGAAACAGTATAAATCTTGCCATAAGCAACAGTAGAACAAGAGTTGTGTGAAGATACTGAAGAGGTTCAGTGACAAAATATCTACAAGAAGGGATGGTAAGCAGTGCTGAAAAAGCAAACCTACTGCTGCTTGACATCCCCAAACCAAGATATATGGAAGTGATATTTTTTCTTTCTATGAAGATCTTGATTGAGTCTTCCATGGAAATGTTGCTGTAGCCCTGTTTTTTTTCTGTGAACTGTAAACGAGAAACTTCCAAGGCTTTAGTAAAGAAGAGGACAGTGGGGAACACAAAGAAGAAACAAGCACAGATATCCAAAACTACTGTCAGTGCTTTAAATTGTGCAAAGTCAGCAACAATGACAAGGATTTTGGGAAGAATACAGTAATGAAAGCAATAGAAACACTGGTAAGTAGAATAGTCCTTTCTCCTCTGAGAAGCTCTTCTCTGGCATGCATCTCCCACCCTATTTGAAAACAGTCCTGTGTCTGTTCTGAACAAAACTACAGCATTTAGGCAGAAAACAGGGCAAACTTGGCCACTAAGCCTGCTACTAAAAAGAACTGTTACACTATTGGTGTAATGTTTAATTTAGGAGAAATCATGAGGTACAAATCAAACCAGTAGTTTTAGTAAGGAAGGATTGATACAGAGCTTTACTGGAGATAGTATATCGGATTGAGATTTTTTTTTTTTTTTTTTCTGCTTGTTTAGGCAGATTTTCAGGTAAGTATATTGGTGAAAAGCACCAAGCATTCCAGTTACAAGAAAGCTAGTATTGTACCTCCTCCAAATTCTGGTTTGAATGTTACAGGCTTAGAAGAGCAATACAGGCTTAGAAGAGCCCATGAGATTGTTTGGGTTGGGTTTTGTGTTTTTTTTTGTTTTGGTTTGAATGTCTTTTAACATCTGTTTAGATTCTGTAAGATAGTCTTTAGAAAATGTTTAGTAAGAACTGTAGATATAGCAGTGAGATTCCAGGGACATTGTTTCTTCCATCATGGTAATGTGCCTTTCTGTGCTGTTTCCAAGCCATTTAGATGGGCTCCTTCATTTAGAGGGCAACAATAAAGTGGGCTGTCCTACAGCTCTCTGCAGCTCTTCATTCCTTCTGAACCCTTTAATTCCTTAAAAAGTAAGTGTGGTCAAAACCACAAGTGTCCACCATTGTAACTGTATTTTTGCTAGCCTTTTCATTTTCTACCCTGCATATGTCTTCCACTACCTACTGCTTCCTCCCTGGTTTTGGCACCAGCTCCCATCAAGTTCCCAGAGGAGGAAGAGTGGGGGGTGGTGAAAGTCCAAAACAGAGAGGAAAAGTGAAAAGTTGGGGAAAGAAAAATTTTCATTTGTGCTATTTGAGTCAATGTAATAAGCTTCTGTTTTGCTTTCATCTTACGTCAGTGTCCTCATCTGGAGCCTTGACACCTATTTCCAAGATGGAACAAAATGTGCAAATACAAGAAACAACTGAAGGAGGATACATCTGAGCAGCAGCTGCAGCATATAATACAGTTGAGAGGGAACAAAGAGAGAGAGGATGTTCTGAGAAGATATCATGAAACTTCAGGAAGAGACAGTGTGCTGCCAGTATTGCAGCCCTCTTGCCCTGCTGAATGCTAGTAGATACCAGAGAGAACCGATTTTTGCGCCTTTAAATACTGTACTATCAGACGCTTGCTTCCTTTTTTCACCGACTGTGCTGTTATACATGCTTCTGTTTAAGATATATTAATTTTCAATTTTCATACTAACCCACTGCTTTCCACAAAAGTGGAAACAATGAAAACAGTGTACTGGTTTTTACTGGTAGTAAATAAACGCTTTTGAATCCATTTGGAAAGTATTCTGCTCATTTGTTACTTACTAGGGTGGATGGTGTGCAAGAGTCACGTAGTTTTCTCCTCTAAAAATAACGCTTCCATTAAAAATAGTGAATGTAACTTTGAAGTTTGCTCTGGAAATGTTCCTGAGTTTAGTAGCATCCTGATGAGTTTATCACTAGTTTTGTTTCTTAAGTGACACTGGGATATATCAGCTTGGATATCCTCAATGCTGGTGCTGGATGTTGTGCATTTGTAACATCAACAAGGAAACCTTTATAGCAATCTGGCAGGTAGGCTGTATTCACTTCCAATGCCTTTGAAGTGTATGTGACTATCCAAAGTTAATTGGTTGGGTAGTAGCTGATTATTTCTTCCTCCTGGATTGTGATACCATAACCTGGCAGAAGTTACGCTGGATCTCATAAAACAGCTCCTGACCTTGTTCTCTAACTGTATCTCCCTACTACAACTTTGTGTTCTTCACCATGACTACTTTGACTGCCACCATTAGTATCTTTGAACCGCCTTCTGGCCTGTAAAACCATGGAACATATCTCTTACTCATGTACTGCAAGCTATAGAAGAGTTGAGGCAGTGCTGAAAAAACATCTCTGTCCAATCTATTGCTTTCCACATCTGGATAGGACCATCATTTTCCATGCCTCCTCCTTTCTCTCTTTTTTCTTTTTCTTTTTAAATTTTTTTTTGTGTGCTGTCACCAGATGAAAATCGTGATACTGAAACACCGGTAGCACGATATGTTCTGACAGCACATGTCATAATCGGTCCTCAAGCAAATTTTCATCTACTTTTTGTATCGGAGCGTATCTTGTACTTTCCCGTCTAGAACTAGGAACAGAGTTGGCACACCACTCCCAGAGAAATGTCATTCGTACTGGAAAGTTTCCTAGCTGCTTCAGATTGATGAGGGGTATTGCATAACTGTTCTGCAGCCTGCCTTGGATTTTAAACCCAGAATGAAATTTTGCAGTGTTGAGTTGGCTGATATGTGGCTGGAGTTGAACTGGGCTGTCGATATTTGTCCCTGCAGAAATGTGCTCTATGCACACTTTAAAAACTGTCCATCCTTGTGTGGTGTTCCCTGCCCCCCCAATCTTTGTAATATTTTTACCTCGCATATCAATTCCATCCATGTTGAGTTATTAAGGACTGTCCCTTTTTTCTGAAGCAGACTCAGGACTACCAATAACACTGTCAGCATCTTTGTCCCTAGCACAGTAGAGAACCAGAAGAGCTAAGCAGTTCTAATCCATTGTGTAGAACATGGGGTGGAGAAAATGGAATTGTAGGTTATAGACCCCAAATAACCACAGTTCCTGCTAGTTGGCATGCTGCTGGGCATCATTCATTCATTACATCCCCTGCAAGCCAGAACAGAAGCTATTGCCACAGAACCATCTTTCAGCAAAGTCATGGGAAGATGCACATGCCCTCGCCCTGATGGCAGAGTTGGTTGGTGCTGATGTGGTATTAGATGAAGCTGTGAGACTCACGTGGCTTTGGAGCAGGATTTCTCTCTGTTCTATTTATCCTTCACCTATTGCAGAGCCAGAAGAGGCTGTGTTTATTGCAGCTGCTGGTAGAATACAGTTTGGAATTTAAGCTCTACCATTGTAGCCATCATTAGATGTTGGGATCTGTATGAGTAGAGAACTGATGACCTTTATGGCTAATTGTATTGCTTTATTGTGGATTTCTGCAGACCAACATAGAGATCTTTCTAGGGCTGCATTAGGGAATGTGGTAATCACTTGGTCTGAACAGCATCTGCTTTTCCCAGTAAGTTTGGTAGTAGGGGATAAATGACACATAGGACTCTTGAAAAGGTGTAAAATGGTATGAGTTACATAAATTGTTGCTTAGTAACTTAATCATGAACACTTTTTAAAAATTAAGAAATTTGACAATATCTTAATTCTATATGAAAAGGGGTTTTTTTGTGTAGGCCATATTGTAGTCTAGTTAACAATTCTTTTGCTACTTAAAACTCATTTGTAGCTTTCAATGAAAAACATTTTCAATATTCTTTAAATCCTTTTAAGATTATGTCTTTCCTTACAGATATACCACAAATGAGACCAAAGCCGCACTATGTAATGGTTAAGAAAGATGCTGAAACCAATGAGGCAATATATTGCACAAAGGAACCTTTTATTAAGGCTCGTGTTATTGTCATTCGATGGTTGGTATCTTTCTGGCTTGAGCCAAAACCTCATACAGGACCTCATATTCCTGGGATGGAAGGTGAAAATGTGCCAAAGAATATTCAGGTAAAACCAAATATACAAAAAATGTTTTTTCTCATGTTGTTGTCTTAATTGTTATGTCACCAGTGTGTACTTCTCTGATATTTAAACTAATGAAGAATTTAAAAAAAAAGAATTTCTAAACAAGTTCTCTGCTTATGAATTCACTTTAGAAGGACTCGTTATGCTTTTTTTTAAATAAATTCTGCTATTTTCTTTTTAAGCAAATAGATATGAGAAGCCTTGAAATGCAGTGAATCCTATTTTTTTTCCCTGAATTCTTTATACTGTGTTAAACTACGCTGTTGTATAACTTGAATTGTACTGCTCGGTTGTTGTACTAAAAATGAGCTATGGAATATTCTTTATTTTTTGTTTCAGAGAGCAGCTGCTAGCATGGCTTCAAGGGAGGACAGCAAAAATGACAGTACTGATAAGCAGGATAGAAATGCAGAACCAGAACAATCTCATTCTAACACAAGTACTCTAACAGAGAGAGAACCAAGTTCTTCCAGCCTCTGCAGTATTGATGAAGAGCATTTAACCGATATTGAAATTGTCCGGAAAGTCTTTTCTTCTAAAAGAAGCAATGTTAATTTTCTAACTGAGATTTTTCGACAGGTAAAGAACCCTGTTTAGAATGCAAGAATCTTGATTATTACATTGTAAATGATCATTATGTCATGGGATTTTTTTCAAGAGCATTTGTTAAGCAGAATATTGGGTAAATGTACAGGGTGTTTTTTTTACCTTGTCTTTAACGTTTAAGAAGAATTAAAAAGTTAAAATTCTGAAATATTTTCTGTGTAGAATATCCTCAGTTCTTGGTTTTTCTAATTTTATTTCTCAGTTCAACAACACTTAACTTGGACTTTACAGTTCCCCATAGATAGGAATGTTTGATCTTTTCATACATCAGCCCCATAGCTATTAGAGCTCACAGCCAAGCATAGCAAAATAAGCCTCCTGTGGGAGTCCGCAGCTGGTAAAGAGCTGTTTTAGGAGCAATCGAATGTCCTTACCTTGACAGTGTTCATCAGAAGAGTGGGAATGATGGCTATAGAAGGTAGCAGCTTCTGCTCCTGACTTTGCTGCAACCAGAAGTGTCAGCTGAGCATACTCAAAATAGTGTTTCTCAACTGGAAACTATTAACTGAGAACATAGGCCAGAATATGGAATCTGCATTTATAACGTGAAAATACATAACACTGAGTTCAATGTGGGACAATAGAACAAGATAGACCTTCTTTATGCCCCATGCTATAGATCAAAAGATGAAGAGATTTTTCTGCATAATAGTAACCAAAAATATACTAAATTTCAATTGAAATGCATGACATTAGTTACTTTAAACAGTAGAAAACTAAACATTTTAAAACTCCGGTATGTCTGAATGAAATGGATATTTTCAAATGAGGCGAATAAATGTCAGGAGCATATCTATGTCAAATATATTGAAGAGCTTGGACGCTTTACTGAAGGAGATCACAGTATTACCTGAATTCAGCTACTGCTCAAGGGTTTACAGAGTCTGAGACAGAGAGAGTCTAAATTATCGATGGTCTGTTTAGAAACTGCCCGCCCCAGTGAAAGGGACAGCAAAGGCAATTTTTGTCATTTTTTCACAAGGTGCTCTGTGAGTTGTGTAGATCATTTAGATTTCATATGTGGTCATGAGATCTCATTTTACTCATTGTTTAGTTAGAAATTTTCAGTGTAAGTTCATTTCTAATATGCCAGGTGTTTATAATGTTTCTAAAACATTAGGGCTAAGGTGTTCCGGTTAGGAGGAGGTTTCAGTTGTACTGAATGGTGGCAAGATTGTCTGCAGAAAAAAGTTCTGGCATTTTAGATTCCGGGGTACAAAAAATGTATATGGGCTTGCAGAAGACTGTTAGACTTGATCAGCAGTAGTGTGTGAGTTGAATTCTGTAATACACAGCAAAATTCTTTCTAGTGCAATACTGGTATGAAATGTCTATTTCCAGAGAGAAAACATATTGCTTGTGTCAAGGGGGCACTCCTTAAAGACATGGGCCATGAGTTTTTAACATTCACACCATGGACTCCAAAAAAACCTGTGTGTTAGTGTAGTTTATCTGGTTTGGGGGTTTTTTGTTTGTGGGTTTTGTTTTTTTTTTTTAATACAATTAGGACATCATGGTCTTTGGTAAACATACTAAAACCTTACTAATGTTACAAGTTTCTGATCTGTGACTGGTAGTTAGCGGCACAGCAGACACAGAAAACCTCCTGAAGAGGGCACTGATCAGCCATCACATTGACTCAAGTGCATGATTTTTTTTAAATAGTTCTGAAGTCTTTTCAGGGAGTCATTCATTTTACAGATACTGTTTCGTAAAATATCATTTAGCTGGAAATAAGATACATGGCTACCAGTAGTGTGTGTCACTTGAATTTTATTTAGTAATTTTGGAACTGATTTAATTCCACTCTTCCAAATCCTCTGGTGTGTTGTTATAACAGAAAGTTCTGCTCATTCATTCTGCATACTTTTGATGAGTGTTAGGGTCTTAATTTCAGCGGGCTAGATGTTGAGTACATATGCCTGTATGGATTCTCATACCTCTTTATTTGACAGTGAAGTTTTTGAAGTACTTCCCTGACAATTTTTCTTCTTAATACATTTTTTTCATGTTTTCAGTTTACAGATGAAGAAAGTAAGCAAATAGGATCTTAACAAATTACTCCAAAACCTATAGTGGCTGTGTTTTTTCCACCCTTGTCCCTTAGAACCTGTATATTATAGAGCCCAATTTGATTTCAACTGTTGTAACTGTTTTTTTGTTTGTTTCCTTTTCTACTCACAGGCATTTCTGTTGCCAATATGTGAAGCAGCTGCCATGAGGAAAGTGGTAAAGGTGTATCAGGAATGGATTCAGCAAGAAGACAAGCCTTTATTTATGAAGGAATCTGAAGAAATAATGCAGTGCACAACTGTAGATTGTGATGAAAATGTTGACCACAACTCATCAGAGAAAGCAAAAGAAAGAGAAGAGGTAAAATATTGTTGGTTCATATTTGTGCATCTTTTTGATGACCTAGTGGACAGAGAAGTGACTTCCTTAAGAGATTGTATGTGGTTTAATTTGATGTCAGAGCGTCTGTTGGGGAAAATTTGGTAATTAAACAGTGCATGAGTGGGCTACCAGATTGATCTGTTATTTCTATTCTATTCTATTCTAGATTTTTTTTTATGTGAGTAGTTCAATTTAAACTTTCATACAGTTTTATGAACTGTTCACGAGATCTGGATTTTACAGTATGCCAACCTTCAGCTTTGTAAAAATTATATACAAATAAAAGGATGAGGAAAATAGTAGTTATTTCATACAGATACTTTAAAATAATTGCTACAAACTTCTTAAAATATAGTGGTGTCTTTAAGATGCATCTTAAACATCTGTCTACCATTGGTTATTATTTAATATCTATTACATAATTTCTCCTTTAATATAAACCCTAAAATCTATGGGATTTTGAAAAAAAATATTTTTCAGGAAAAAGGTATAAACTCCAGTCATGTTAGAAATTCAAACTGGGGAAGAAATGGCTGTTATGAAGACACTTTGCATAAAATGTCCGAAATTGATACTGAAGAGCAAAATGTACGAGCTGGAATGCAGTCAGTATTGCAGGTAAGAAATAGATTTGATACCTAATTTTCACCTTAATAATAAAGTTCTTGTTATCAGTACTTAAAGAGTGGAATATAATGCAATATTCCTGCAAGGGAATCCCATGCTCCTTCAAACCATCTCTGAATTTAAAAAAAATTACTTTAGATTTTAAATGTATGACAATAGTGTTAGAATAGTGACAGTGCTTCACTATGTCTTTACTGACCTTAAGCAGGACAATGTATACACAAGTGTTGGATAAACCAGTGAAAAAATCTTCTAATTTTGCATCAGGATGTGCATTCTGCTCTGCATCATATCACAGAAAAAATAATTCTCATTTGAGTGCCACATCTTCAAATTATTCTAATGAAGTGTTTAATGAGAATGCTTAGAAGCTTTTTTTTTTTTTTTTAAGCCATTCAGTCACCACACACAAAACATCCAAACCTGTGGTTTTCCTAATCTGAATAGTAAGGTGTANCTTAGAAGCTTTTTTTTTTTTTTTTTAAGCCATTCAGTCACCACACACAAAACATCCAAACCTGTGGTTTTCCTAATCTGAATAGTAAGGTGTACAGGGATTTTTTCTCATCTGTATCTGAATTACAGATTGGATGGGAACATAAGTATTTGAAAAATTTGATCAGACACTACAACTTTCTACTTAAGTGATATCCTTAAGGAATGAGAGAGTTGCAGAAGTTGCCTAACAGAAGTTTTCCAACTGCTTCTAGGAAATTTGACAGGGTAGTTATTGTGTTAATTTCAGATGTTCAGCAAAATGCCTCACTGAAGTTGAGGACATAGAAAATCAAGTGTGTATAATCTGAAGGTCTTTGAAATGCTCTTAAGGTCATATAAAATGCATGCATTTTATGTATAACATGTGCATGCAAAAGTAGACACGTGCATTTGCTGCTCCACCATGTGCGCTTTTACCATAGATGACCATGCTAATCAGCACTCGTTATTTTTACCACAACATGAATGATTTCTTGAACAGGGTTTCCTATTGTACTGTACACAGCTATATATAGAACTAAACTTTGTATCTGAAATCACTTTTAAATTCAAATATGTTATAATTTAAGCTTCATAAAATATTCAGAACATGAAGTGTTTCTGAGAAAGGAGACAAAGAAGTATCTCTGTCTGTTTGCAGTGTATTACTAAGATTTACACATCTGAGAATGTCTGGGAGATTCTGACGTTGAAGGGTTTTAGGCGAATGTTCATTTGACCAGCAAATACCTTTTTTAGCTTGATATGGAGTCCAGACATCATTCTAGCTCAGTACCATGTCTGAATTTGAAAGGTTTTCTGATCTGGAATCACATTTGACTTTTTCTGTGAATCAAAACTCCCAAGACTTCTGTCTTGAGTTTTCTTCCCATTTAATTCTTGCATAGACTTATTTCTAGGCACTTAGAGTAGTGTAGACTCATTAGTTGAGGCTAGTGAATGTGAAGCTGCATACTGGTAGTTTTTAATTACTAAAATCCAAAGCTCTCAGTAGAGGGAAATTACAGCTGTGGGCCCCTCACCACAAGAAAGATATCGAAGCCCTGGAGCGTGTCCAGAGAAGGGCAACGAAACTGGTGAAGGGGCTGGAGCACAGGTCTGATGAGGAGCGGCTGAAGGAACTGGGCTTGTTTAGTCTGGAGAAGAGGAGGCTCAGGGCAGACCTTATTGCCCTCTACAACTACCTGAAAGGGAGTT
>VWZZ01004296.1:32641-105152 GCA_013399095.1 Psophia crepitans | reverse complement strand
ATTCTATTCTATTCTATTCTATTCTATTCTATTCTATTCTATTCTATTCTATACATGTGGATTAAGAAAGACAAATAAAAAACAATGGAAAACTCCCTGTGATTCAAGTACTTCCTAAACTTACATAAAAATATAACAAAACTTCGGTAGCTCCTGTAACTCCTACAGTGTCCTTGCCTACTTGTTTTCATAATTTTCATTCTGAAAACCCTAATTCACTGTCCACTGAAGTCAGCTGCTTTGGTGAAGGTGTCCCATTTCCTACTTATGGTAAGCCTTACCAGTCTCAGTGGGATGAATGCTTTAGTTTCTCAGAACATAATACAGGCCTTGTCATGCTGAGGCATACAGTGTGTTCAAGGACGATTTCAAGTAGTTTAGCATAGATTGTACTAGTCAGTTGCTTACTTACTGGTGGGTTGTGGTTTAACCCTGCAGGCAGCTATAACAACCACACACTGTTCACTTACTCCTCCTGCCCCTAGTGGGATGGAGAAGAGAGTCAGAAAAAAAAGAGGAAAAACTCATGGGTTGAGATAAAGACAGTTTAATAGGACAGAAATTAACAGTGATGATGGTGATGAAAGAATATACAAAACAAATGATGCACAGCACAATTACTCATCCCCCACTGACTGATGCCCAGCTAATTCCAGAGCTGCAGTTGTGCCCCTGGCCAGCTTCCCACAAGTTATATAGCAAGCATGACATCCTATGGTATGGAATATCCCTTTGGTACAATTGGGATCAGTTGTCCCACCTATGTCTCCTCCCAGCCTCTCGTGCACCCCCAGCCTACTCATTGGTTGAGTGGTGTGAGAAGCAGAAAAGGCCTTGACTTGGTCTAAGCACTGCTTAGCAAAAACCAAAACATCGGTGTGTTATCAACATTATTCTCATCCTAAATCCAACACATGGCACTATGCCGGCTGCTAGAAAGAAAATTAACTATCCCAGCTGAAATCAGGAGAAAGTGGAACTTCTGTGCACTGGACTTATTTAGTGGGACATTTTTGTCTATCATACTAAAATAAGTGTATTGAACAGTTTGTTGTGCCATCTGTCTGATATTTTTTTGAAATCAGTATTTTTTTGAGCAAAAATATACAATATGTTTTGTAGACAAAATGGGAAAAAAACAGTCTTATTGTTGCTTTAGCATCACATCAAGCTAATGTATTTAAATATATGCTTCTGAGTGCACATGGAGCCTTTTCTGCCAATTACAAATTTTCTCTTCCTCGTTAGTGTCAACTGAATTACTGAAAACATCAAAGTGCTTCAAGCTCATAACATCTGCTCTTTTCTACCTACAGGTTTTTATAATAAATTCATCAAATATATTCTTTCTTGAACCTGCAAATGAAATTAAAGTTCTGCTGGATGAACACACTGATATGTGTAAACGCATTCTTAATATCTACCGTCACATGGTAGTCCAAGTGACTATGGACAAGAAGACATGGTAAAATGCTAATCCTGTTATCTTAGATTATTAGTTCACAAGATAAATGTGAAAATATACTTGGTAATAGACAGTGGTATTGACTATGTGAACCATTTTCTCTAAATCAGTAAATATAGGGACTTCGGCATCAGAGACAACTTACCACAGGGGAAGAGGTTGTCTGCCCTGTTAAAGCCAGTAGTAAGCACCTAGTTAGTTTGAGGCAGGCAGCTTAGCCCTCACTGAAAAAAGAAGCTAGGATATACAGACTACTATTGAGATGCTATTGATGACTTTTTTCCCCAGGACATTTGGCTTATGTGTCAAAGTGCTAAAATACGAAAAATACACAATATTTCACAGCCTTATTTAAAAATAAACCCAAAATCCTCAGAGAAGCATGAATAACTATAATAATCACATGTGGGTTGCTCTTGATCTGTAATTGTGTGCGGGAGTCCGTGTACTGTTTAACTGTTCTGTTCTTTTCCACTGCTTAAGGTGCCTAGCAGGTGCAAGGGACCCCGCTTTCAAATTAATTTCTATTATTTCCCCTTCTCCTTTAAATAGCTGTCTCTAATGAGGTAGTATATTGCCACCATTCTCCATTGCAAAGAAGCAGTAGCAAGGGAATTTCAAATGGCTGTTTTCTCCATTTTAATTTGACTTCCAGTCAATCTGTCACTAGTATTTCCTGAACTCTGGGTAAGTAGAGCTGGCATTGCACGTCATGTGAAGCTTGTCTGCTCTTGTAAGGAAATAAGGAGTCAGTTCTAGGCTAACCACTGGGAAATTTGGGAGTAATAACAGAAAACAGATTCCACTAAATGAGTATTTTCTTCCCCAGATTCACATCACTATAAAGAAGTGACTCTAGAGTGTGATGTCAAAGACTGTGCCACACAAAATAATTGATGAATTATGTTAATGATAATGTAAAGTTGCCAAAAGCTGTCCAACAAAAAGAGGGAAAAGAAAGAAAAAAAGTAAAAGCTCAGCCTGGAAGTATAATTAAAACTCTGCCTGTAATTTCAGGCCATTGAAGGTGATAGCACTTGAATGACCTGGCAGATGATGTTGGAGGGTGACAGGGATTCCTGACTCCCAAGTGTGAAAAGAAGATTGGAGTAATTTCTTTTGCAAGAACCAAGTCAGGCTGTTTGTAATCACTGTGTCCTGTTTGCAATGTGTTTGAGCAAATCAAGCTTGGTTATTATCTGTAGAAGTATCCTGGTGTATAACAGAACGGTAACTCTAAGTTAATACTGTTTTGCAGGGAACAGATGCTACTTGTGCTGCTCAGGGTTACTGAATCTGTGCTGAAAATACCACCCCAAACTTTCTTGCAGTATCAAGGAAGAAAAAACTCCACTTTAGCTGGAAGACTTGCAGGACCTCTTTTTCAGGCAATTAAACATAAATTCATTTAACTAATTCAGCTTGAGTTTGGCCAGGAGATTGGATGCAAACACCACTGTTGACTGGTTTGTCCTCTGAAATCACTGATCGTGTTACCCAGATAATGTGAATGGTTTGGGTTAAAGATCTGGCTACGTGTCCTATATTTAATGACACCGTGACAGTGGGTTTGGGGTACTGTGAAATTAAAATATTGCTGTCCTTTTAGTTGGGTTGGGATAACTGGCAATGCGTGCAATTTTAGCCTGCCTTCCATTGCAAAATTAGCTCCCATCAGCACAGAATCTTCTGTGCCAACCGTGCCTAGCCAACGGATTGATTTTTTTTTAATTTTTTTTTTTATACCTTACAGTAAGCTGTAGTAGGTCCTTTCTAAGTTCATAGTTGCAGAGTGCTGTTGTGGTGACTTCTCTGTAAATAGGATCTGTAAAGTCTCCAGATTCATTAGTAGGAAAAAAAAAAGGATACACAAGATAGGAATGTGATGAGAACTAATCAAGAACAGGGTTACAAAAATTTGGGCAAAACTGGTAGGATACCGAAAGATCTTTCATGAATTAAACCAGCTGTTGCTGTATCTAAGTCAGAAGCCCAGGTTAACGTAACTTCGTAATTCATTAAAAGTCTGCATGTACTGATGAGGAAAAGAATGTCATGACTACACAGAAATTTCTGTGGCAGTTAGAAGCTTCCTTTTGAGCAGTAACTTTTGAATGTTGTCATCTTATGTTCGGAACCCAACTCTTCTCACTTTATTCTTTTAGACTCTTATAGTAGCTTGGATCAAAGCGAATCTAAATGTGTACATCTCTCGAGAACTTTGGGATGACTTGCTGTCTGTAATGTCATCGCTGACATTTTGGGAAGAGCTGGCCACTGAGTGGTCACTGACAATGGAGACACTAACTAAAGTATTAGCTAGAAACTTGTATAGCCTGGACCTCAGTGATCTGCCGTTAGATAAATTAAGTGAGCAGAAGCAGAAGAAACACAAAGGCAAAGGTAAGACAACACTGTGTACATACTGTTTGAGTTTGGGCTGGAGTAATGAGATGTTGGGCACAGCGTAATTTTGGTCTAGCCTCTTTAGTATACTTAATTAGGCATCTCTGTCATCTGAAATAATCCAGTTTGAGATAAGGCTGCTTTTTAGAACCACTGTAAAATCCTCACGTTAAGATTCAGTCCTGCAAATAGTTAGGCACGCATGGAATGTAGTTTATAAAAGTGTGTTGAATTTAACTTAAAAAGTTATACTGTGGTGGGTTATGCCTGTCTACTTTTATCAAAGCAATTAAATAGTTGAGTCCCAATCATGACTTCTTGAAAGAAGATTGCACATCTGGTAAAAATTATCTAGCTCACAAGTGACTGTTGCAACCAGAATTAGAATATTGATCCTCAAATCCAGTGAATGCTGTTTAAAGATGAAATGTAAGGTGAACATAGTTTTGTTTGTGTACTAATTCATCCTAAAGCCATGGTGAGGACAGATTTTGTTGAAGTGATCTTGTTGAACTGTTTGAGAGGTTACTTTTGATATATGAATGGTACCAGTTTTTAAGCTGGTTCCTAAACAATGCAGGGAATACTCTGTAGGACATAATATGGAGAGAGGAGGTGGCTACTTTCTTATAATGGCACAGTTTTGGCTTTGGTAAGGAAGTCTGTCCTCCTGGAGAGAGGGCTGGATTGAGATTTGCAAAACCTGGATTCTCTTCCGAGATGAGACTGACTTTCTGCACATGACCGTTGAGCAATCGCTTCTGTCTTTGTTTCCACTTCTGTAAAACATGGCTAACAATACTCTTCTCCCTTAAAAAGTGTTTTGAGATCTAATAATGAGAGGCAGAATTAAATTTAGGGTGAGTGATAGAGATGGAAAGAAAAGCAAAATTTTTAGTCTGCTTTTTTATATCTCTGATTGATTTTCCAATCAAACTTGAGGGAAAGTACTTCCTATTAATATCCTAGGGTTTGTCAGTGAGAAATAATCTATGTGGATTCCCCCTCTTAAAGAGGATGTTTCAGTAGGCTGTTTTTGCTAAAAACATTTCACATGCTTCCAAATTTCCCATCTTGGGCAGAGGCATTATTCTTACTTTCATTTTGTTCTTCTGGTGTGCAACAGCTGTACAGAAATACATTTCTCTGTAGTTGACCCTGAGAGATTGTTCCAGACCATGCATTTTTGTTTTCCTATACTGCACAGCTTCCTTCTTTTTCTTACAAAAGACCCAGGTTAAAAAAAAAAAACAAAACAAAATCTGTGGGATAAGAATGTGTATAGTTATTTGAATATAGGTTTAAAGACATTTTGAATCATCTGCAATTACCCATACAGAGCCACATGAGAAGAGTTTATATTAGCTTTCAGTAACAGAGTTCAGAGGAAGCTTCTGTTGTTAAATACAAGTTGCAGAGTTAAATCCAACTTTGGTAGTAATAAATACCATACAAATTATGCCAAATTTGTTTGGCCCTCTTCATTTGGTAATCAACATGTTGTACGAGGGCTCACTTTCCAAGAAGATGCCCTTTTAATGACTCTATAATTTTAAATTACATGAGGTCAATGTGGGTAAGGAAATACCCTACAAATATTCTTCACCTTTTCTTTTTACATACAGTTGTTTTTGATAGCTCCTCATCTGAGCTTTATTTACTTAAAAATAAAGGTAAAGTCTTAATTTGTTCTGTCTTTTCCTAATCTTAGTATAGTATTTTTTTGTGAATTTCCAAAGAGCCTTGTTCGCTGAGCCCATCATCCCATTTTCTTGCTTTTGTATTTTGTGTTAAAATATTGTATTACCTTTATTTCATGTTCCTCCAATGTTATGGAATTATTTGGACACAACCCCCCCAATATTAATGGTCTGTAAAGTATGATTTTATGTGCCTTGTCTGATAGGAACAGCAAAGGAAAAATTTCTGTAGTTACACCTTTTATCAGCTACGACCTTTGTAAACCCAGTTTTCTTGTGGTTTTTTGCACTTGATTGGTCAGAAATAACAATGGTTTAATAGCACCAACACTTCTGAAAAAGTGTGAGTATCCCTCAGTGTTAATGCTGACTGAGTGAGTTTATGTTTTAAAAACAAGTAATGAGCTGTTAGCTTTTGAAATCATGCTTGCTTTGATAGCATAGTTTATTCTATCTAGCTTTAAAACTCTTTGAAAGAACACAACTACAAATATCTGGCGGTACTGGAATAGAAGTGAATAAATTTGCAATTCTGTTTTTGCAGGAGTTGGGCATGAATTCCCCAAATCTTCCGTTGATAAGTCCTTCTCTAGAGGCTGGAGCCGTGATCAGCCTGGACAGGCACCCATGAGACAACGCAGTGCTACAACCACTGGCTCTCCAGGAACAGAAAAGGCAAGAAGCATAGTACGGCAGAAAACAGTTGGTACGTATCTGTAATGGCTGATGTAAGCAACATTTGAGAAGGGGTAAGGAATTAATAACTGACTTCTGTAGCAACGTGGGTAACTTCTTTCCACAAAAGTAAACTGTCTATAATAATTCGTTAAAAGTGTAAATTATGCAGCCTTACGTGCTTTGAGGGTAGCTGAATAGCTTGTGGTTACTAGAATTACAGTTACTGCAAACGAAAGTAATGCAGTCGATGGATTAATTCTTAATGAGTTTGATCACATGCTTAAACTGAATTGGAAAAATAATACTGTTGTATGTATATGAAAGAGGAAAAAAAGCTGGAATGGTTTGAGCAATGGTATGGATAGGTGGGTAATAAAATGCTTTTTAAGTGTGTGTTTTCATAAACCGTGCAGGAAATAGGTTGAGTATTTTCCCATACTTATGATATTTGTTACTGTGCAAACAAAAGTGTGAGAAACTTGTATATGTCTGCACAGGTCATAAAATGTGTTGTCTTTTACTATGTTCTGAATCTTGCATTAATCAAAGATTGGCACAGATGGGTGCAGTTCTCAGTTTCTGAAGTCGTCTATTTCTCAGCTTCATTACTTGCAGATACTTTTTCCTGTGTTAGAAATGAGTGATGCTAAACAGTGCTTTAGGTGGATTGCTCAAAAGAAGACTCATTTACGTTCGTATGATTTGCCTAGAATATCTTCACCTGAACTGGACTACAAATTTCTATACTCTGTTGTCCCATCTTGATGGTCTCAGTGCTATTCTTTATGTGAAGGAAAATTCAACTGATTGTACTTTTTTATTTAAAAGAAGACCTTTTTAAGGAATATCTCTTGCTTTTCTACTAACTCCGTAGTGGTAGTGGCTTTGGTCATTGTGTGTTGTTGCTTCACTGATACTTCTTGGAAGCAGGTACATTCTGACAGAGTTTTGGAAATGAGGGGGTCCATATTGACAGTTGAATATATAATTTTGTTAGCTTTTAAGAAATATTTGCAATTAATATTTTTAAGTTTTTATTTTAATATTATTCAAAATTCTATTACTCCATTTAAAAATTATGTTTTCTAGTATTACCTAAGGGCTTTTGTTGGTGTGGGAGAATTGTTTGTTCTATGAGTGGTACAGACACGTGAGAAAAATGAAGTCACTACTTCAAAATTTCCTGTCTCTTTCACGCATTCAAATGCTATGCAGCTTCTCCTGTATCTCATGCTGGCAGCTCCTAGTTTGACTAAAGTTTTCCTTATGGATCACAGATACTTTAAATGTAATTTCTGCTTCTCTGTAGATAGTCCATGTTTAACTGTTGCAGTGTTTCTGTTTTAAATCTTAATTGTCTTAACAAGGTAAAGCTCATGTTAAAATTTCTCCTTCCCAAATTGTTAATATTTCAGATATTCTGTCAGAAGATTATGTTGTTTGGCCAATTTATTAATGGTTTTGTTTTGCTGCTATTTGAAAGATGGCTATTTATATGATGTTAGCCCTAAAATGACTGGCATTTATCCTAATCAAGCTGTATATTGACCTGGTTAGCAGCAAACTAATCTGATTTTAGTTTCACTGTACTTGAGCTTCCATGGTTTTGTTCCTTTCCTCTAATTATCTTACATATTTGATATTAATAAGCCAAGTTTGTATTACTGTAACCAGTTAAAATTTCAGCTCTATTCGTATTGTAGCATACCATCTGTGGGCAAGTATCACAGCATTAGTAGGATGATTTTAAAAGATGAAAAGCCCAAAAAGAGTTGCCAGAGCCAGAATCTCAGACTCTTCAGTTTTTTTAAAATGTTAATGAAGAATATGTTACAAAAGCCTATATCTTAACTGCCTGCAAACAGTTGCTTCTTGTTGTCTCTCAGGTCTGCTAAGAGAGCTGTTCCAATACTTCTTAAGCTGTGCCAGTTAACACAATAAAAAAACCTGCTTTATAGTCACAATAAGTAAAATCTATTATAGAACATTCTACTGGTCAGGTTTTCTCCTTCAGCTCAACATTAGCTCCACAAGCTAAGCCTGGAATTGAGTCAGGCGTCAGATATGTTGCATGATATCTGATATGTAATATATTTCCTTTGATTGTGAGTAATATATTCTTTATATCTGAGTAGGGGTGATGTGCATGTTGAATATTTTATGGTAAGAAAAAGCTGAGGTTTCTTTTTCGTCTGTTTTATGTTGTACACATTTTGTGTACATCTGTGCACCTCTATTTTTTGAGCCATCCTCATGCCAGCACATATTTATTGCTGCACCAAATTTTTGTGTGTGTGTTACTTAAATAAAAAATCACAGCTTTTCTGATATGCAGTGTGTACATTTTTAGCCTGAACTTATGTAAAGTAATTTTTTGAAAAGGGCCTTTAAACACGATATGCATATGGGTTGAAAAATCTTCTCTAGGGCTAGATACAGAATTTATGGCGTAGGCCAGATTGCAGTCCTATAAAAATATCGAATTAGAAAGAATTTAGTAATCTGTTGTTCTGCTTTTGTCTAGAGACAGCAGTGTAAGATTATAAACTGTCAAATGTCTAGTCCATGTTCTGGTACTAAGTCTTCCTCTACGTAACTACTTAATTGAATGTAACACATCTTATCTAAAATAATAATTCACTGAGATCACATTTTCCTTTTACAACATCTCTAAGTTATTTGCTTTCAATAATTATACACTGCATTTTTTCCTTCAAAAGTTTCTGTAAAATTTCCACCTTCCAAACTGTAAATGGGTTGTTCTGCCCCCTCTCCCTCCCTTACTAGTAGCAGTGTAATACGGTGGGAAAGATCCAGTCAAATTGCAAAGGACGCTTTATGTTGAGATTTGTAGTCAACACAGTATCCAATCTGAAAAGCTTGGTTTATTTAGAGTCATAGAATCATTTATATTGGAAAAGACCCTTAAGATTTACTATGTAGCTTGTTATTTGTTCTCTTGCCTACATTCATTTTAAGATGCACAATGATGAATGTAATGTATCTATCACTGTATCCTGAATTTTATAGTTGTATCTTTTAAACAAAGAGATGTTAAAAACTTACACATAATTGCCTTTTAAAAAAAAAATTGGTTTCTGTCTTATTAACTAAGTTTAATACAGAAGGGCTTCAGTTTTAAAATGCCTGTCTTTCTGAAATGTTTTTTCAATTTGATGTTTAGACTCCACTTAAGTTGTGCTACATTTGTCAAATGTGTCTTCTGCTCTGTGTACATCAACCTACCCAAGTTACCTGCATGTTGCTGTTAGGGACAGTTCTTTAACCTGATTTAGAAGTGTGATGTGCTCGACTTTCACTGCACTCGGTTCATGTACTTCTGATTCCCATACAGATCAGGAGCACTAAGATTCTAAGTCTACATCCTGTGGTGTGTTGTACATATAGAAAAGTTCAAAGACTGATTAAATATCATACTGACAATATTTATGTAAGATGCAATGACGTTTCCTTAAAAGAAGTTTGTCAGCAACTATTTTAAAACAGGTTATCAAATTTGCAGTGGTTTGAAAAGGAAGCTGCTTGAAACAATGAGTATTACTTTTTCAGGTGTACTTTGAGATTGAATGCAGTATCGGTTCTTGCTGTGTCTTACTCTGACAAAGGAAAACATGTCATAAAGATTCATTTTAAATCTCAGAAAAGCTGCAGATATAACCTTGATCCTGATGCCACAATTCTTATGTAAGATTTCCATTCTGTAGGACTGTTGGCAGGATGTGAGATAAGAAAAGATGGATTAGAATCAGTTTAGGAAGATTCATCCAGTATCAGTTAAAAGCCAGACCCTATGGATAAGAAACAATCTAATGCTTTTTGTTGTGAAACCTTTTCAATTCAGTCACTTCATTTTTAATATGAAACTATAACAAGTTGTATTGCACATTTCTCCACACAGAACTGATCATTTTCTCCTTATGCTTTTGAATCTCCTTTGGAGAATCATGAATTCAAGAGTATGGGTATGGGTAAAATTCAGAGATGCGTTTTCAGGAGAAACAAAAAGAAACTAGAAAAAATGCAAGTGTAGTGTAAGTTGCTTTTTCTGTTAAAACATTTCAAGTTCTGAGTGCTTGTGGAGTGACTATAACTTTGATTTTTCAACCCCTGATGCAATGGGAAAAAAAAGTGTTAATTAGTTGCTTGATTTTGAATGCAAAATCTCTGTAATCGTCATAATAAAGGCATTGTTGCTGCTTTACATAAAAGTTAAAAAATGTCTTACGTGTCCACTGATTCTTTTCTTTCTTACAGCTCTGCCAATATCTGCCGTGCTGAAATGTTTTAATTTTTGAATTTTCTTCCTTTTTATCTTTGTTTTCTCTGTTGCTGCTTTTTCTGTGACACAAGCCTTTCATTATAGTCACTCTTCTTTTTTCCTTCCCCACTTCTTTCTTTTCCTTTTTAAAGCCATGAGAAGCCGATCCATTGGTGAATGTGCTCTGCCATCGGCCTATATACGCAGTGCTAAAAGTGCTCCTGTTCTGATCCATACTTCCAAACCCTTCTTGCCTGATATTGTTCTCACTCCCCTTTCTGATGAGCTTTCAGGTAGTGCCACCTCTGCTAATTTCTGCACCCCCTTTATCACTTTTTTAAACCTTCTGCTTTCAAATCCTGCTAAATCATTAAATTTTTCAAAGTAAAATACTTGGGGGATGGGGGGGAGAGGGGAAGAGATTAAGAATGAATATTTTGAATTACGTAAAATACCACGCTATTTTGCAATTCATTCTGGAACTGTTAGAAGTTAGTGCTGTGCCAATGTTTACTATCACAAAAGTGAAAATTCGAGAAATCTCTTCTTCAGTTTATTGGTGAGCATCTGTCTGCCAGAGAGTACAGCTAATCTAAAGTTTTCATTTGTGATGAGGGAGGGAGGGAAGGGAAGAACATAGTTTTACCTTGATTTGCCATTTACGTCTTTCTATGTTAGTTTTTGAATTCCGTGTCAGAGATGTATGGACGGCCATGATAATGACATACTTTAGCTCCCATGAAAAAAGAATGTCTGAAGTATATGATATCACATAATATGCTCTACAGTATGCCTGTTTTTCATTAATATAGAAAAACATTAAGAAATCTATACAGTTTGGAATTCTGAAGTGTTGTGTTTTGGTAGTGTTTTCCACTGATCAGTTTTATTACAGACTTGTAGTTTTCTTCAACGTTATGTTTAGTCCAGCAGAGTGGTTGGCTAGAAGTCTGACAGTAGCCTTCTTTGTATAATTGTCTTTGAACAAATAGGTTCAACAATTAGAATTAGCACAGATTTTAAAAATGCATACATGAAAGATTACAGATAATGTTATTTTTTTCCTGTGTTTCAGCTATTACATAGGTGTAAATAGGTAGCATGTTAAGGCTGACAGTCATTTTATGCCTTTGTCTCAGTGCGGTGGCGGGGAGAAGAAAGCGCAGGGGAAGGACTATGTGTGTAGTCAAAACTGTATATGAATATAAGGACTTAATGGCAGTAATTTCTTAGGGAAGCTATGTTCGTGGGGATTTTTTCTCTTTTTTTCTCTCTCCTGCCTGCTTTTGTTACCCAAGAAGTATCAAGAGCTGTATTTTCATAATTGTATTTTGTTATGTCTCCAAAACTAAGTTGTCTTGTTGTGAAACAGAAACTTGGTGCCTTAGTGTTCAATCCAAAAACATCAATGGAGAATATGGAAAGTCCAAGGAACCCACTCCAGGGAGACCAGACTTTCACAATGAAAAATTATAAAGCATTTCAGTACAAATCTTGACACCACAAATTAAGAATAATTACAAGTTATATGTAATGAATTATTAAACATATAAGTGCAAAGGATATGTCTTCTGAGATATAAGTTATTAGAAGGAAGGGGTTTTTGTAGGAATGATACATGAACAACCTATTAGGTAATAGATCTTACCTGGCATAACGTTGTTGGAAATTGTGCATTTTTAATAAAGATCTTAAAAGCACCTGCAGAAAGGAATGAGCTTTCACAGTGAACTATTATTTTGTCATATAATCACTGATAGTTAATTATCCTGTCTTAAAGAAGGCAAAAATGCTTTTGCAGTCAATTTTATCATCCATGTTTCTGAAAAGTTCCAGCTTGCATCTTCTAATTTGTCCTAGACCTGATGGTTCTCTTGCTATTATCCTTCCTGTTAATGCTCATCCAATACAAAAACCGCACAACCAATGTAATTCTTAAAAGTGAAATGATTTTACAGACCTTTGCACTTCTAACACAGGGAAAGTCCTAGGCGCTTCCTGATTTTGGTGTCTTATCAGATGGGTGTTGAAACAGTTTCATGATGTGCCCAAGAATCTTGATCACTGCCAGAAGACAAAAGCTCTAGTGAAGAAAAGCAAGCAGTTGGAGCACTGATGGGGGTGTAGCAGAGTAAAGGAAAAACTATCTGCTGGATCAGAGTGCACTTCACTCTCTTAATTTTCTGCATTTTTTACTGCTCACTTTTTTTTAAAAAAAAATGGAGCTTTATAATTTTCTTTGCCTTCTTACAGTAAATGTATTCTTTTTTTGAAAGCCTTCTGTATCCAGATGTACAGCATGTAACTTCAGAAGTAATCAAATTGTTTCTGCCATAAGTGTGCTGTAGGTAATGAGTGATGTTTAGCTAGCTGCGACAGCCCTTCCTCTTACTCACAATTATATGAATATCCTTGTGTTTCAAACTGACTTTCAGATCCAGTACAACTCAGAGGAGAGGATATCTCAAATGATTCCGAAAGGGTAGGATGCCCTAATCTTAAGTTTTCTGAAATAATATTCAGCTCTTTAGCTGTGACACTCCTCATTGAAAGATTGACTTGTTGAACTCTGGTGAATCTTGACCGTCCAAAAGAAAGAATTTACGCCAAAACCTTTTGTCTTACGTACAGTACAGTATATTAATTTTCAAGAGTAAGGCAGAAACACCTCACTATAATTTGTTGTTCATTGAGACGTAATGTTTCTGCTTGAAGATCAGTTGGTAGGTTAACAAAATTTCTTGCAAAAGCTCAGTATTGACATCTAGTCATCTAGCAGCATAGAGGATGCTTTTCCTAAGATTGTAATTCCTTTATGTAGTTTCTAGGTTATGCTGTATTTCCATGTGCGGAATGTTGGCAACTTTTCAAACAGGATCCAGAAAACGGAAATGGAGATTTATGCTCTAAGATGTTTAGTTAGTAAAGCAATTTGGCATAATGCAGTTGTTGCAAATCTGCAACACTTTTGAAAAGAACTTATCTTTTAACCTGTTAGAATCATAAAAAAAAAAATCCAGTCGTAAATGTTTACAGGATAACTCATGAAATAACCATTCATTCCTGGAACTCTTGAGGATTTTCAGGTACAAGAATACTTGTGAAAAAAGTGTCAGTGAGATGTAGGCAAGATTCCTGGAAGCAGTGGGCCACAGTGCAGAAGCGGAACGTGTTATTTTTTCTCCCCTTCTGAAGTAACTTTCCATGGTGAAATAGATCCTGTCCCAATGTTACACGGGAATCTTCTACTTGCACTCATGCTGTCTTGCCGGAATGCGTCTCTCCATGAGTTTGTATTTTAGCATATCTATCTCCCACTTGATGTTGAAAAACTACCTTTTTTTTTTTTTTTCTGCCTCCTAGTAGAAATAAGGTTGATGTAAAGGAAGTTGTGATTGGGGGAGATTGGCTAGAACTGCCAGTTTCAAACTCTTCCTCACCCTAACATACCAGGAAGCAGACCAGCGCTTCTCCTAAGTTCGTGCAGTGTGTCAGATACACAGCCTTCTGGCACACAAGTGCAACGTAGCTGGTGAAAACTCCTTATGAACTGATGGTGTCCCAGTTCGACTGTACGCTGTGTGCGAGGCTGAGCCCTGGTTGTGAAGGAGCTGTTTGTTTGGGTATTTAAACATTGTCTGTATTTTCAGTGCTGATAGGGCAATAACAGCATATTTTTCATTTCCTTTATTTCTGCCTCTGTTCCACAAAAAAGAAATCTCTACTGGCACAAGCACTACATGTTTGTTTGAAAATGTTTGTGTACTTGTATGTGCTAGTCATGCACACGTGAGCACCTAAAATTAATACTGGATCAAAATTGAAATAAATCTAGCTGAATTTATTTCAATGTGTGGAGCTGCTTGGCGTGCATTTGGAATTCTCCATCCAGTGATTTTTAACATCCTAGAAAATCATAATCACTGCATGCATGCACAATGTGCAATCCTCAGGCTGCTGCTTTAAATAAGCTTGAGTTTATAAAAGGTATGAAAGATGCATATTGAGGGCTCAAGGTGAGATTGGTGTATCAGTTATCTTTATTAATCTCACATATAACATTTTCCTACATATTTTTAACTGAATCCTATGGTTCCTTCTTTGCAGCTGTAAGAAATAGCTTTGAGACAAGCATAGCCTGTATTAATCTCTGCTTAAGTCAATGGGAAGTTTGAAGAAAGAGTTCCAACTAGAGAGAAAGAGCATTCATTTCAGAGGGTGTTAAGTCATATAGTTAGTGATAAGTTCAACAATATCAATGATGAGAAATTTGTTACTTATCAAAGCTGAAAAGAGAGGAAAGGGGTAATAGATTGTGTCGTATACAATGATTTTCAGTTCATGTTTGTTTTCTGAAGTAGCTTCATTGCCTACTCTCATTTTCCAGTATAGACCTCTCTATATCCTAATAGTTTCTTTACAGTTCAGTAAACTTTGTATCTGATCAAACTTTAATTTTCAAATTTTACCTTCTCTCAAAAATTGAGCATTGAAATACCACTTTTCATGTTCTTCCAACACATACGTTAAGTGCAGATGTGTCTCATTCCTCCAGTTTCTATGCTTTGCTCAGAAGGAAACTGTGAGAATGTTCAGCTCTAACTCGAACGCTGTCAGGAAAGTGTGAGCACTTTAAAGCGGGTTTTTAAGGTGACTTCAGATTGTCGTTATTAAATATTACTGAAATAAGTATAGAGATCCATGAAGTAACAATTTGAAATATTTTTAAATGAATTCAGCGTAGTTTCTTTATTTTGGCAGTAGCACATCAGATATCAGGGGAGGGAAAAGGGCTTAAATTTTGTGCTGATTTTAAGTAGATTCACCATTGCAGTCCTGGAGATAAACCTTCTAAATAGAACAACAAGGTAAGTCTGTTTATTGTGGCAAGTAACTCTTGTTGGTGCTCATTTAAGCTCTTTATTGTTATTCCTAACTTTAAAAGCATACCTACAACTTTTTAAATGGTGGGTAGTAAAAAACAAATCTGGGGAATAAAGGATTCTATCAAAAAGAAACCGACAGAAAATTGAGAAAGCTTTTTTTACCTTACTGCTCAAGTGCCTATCCCATAAAAAGACTGCAAGGGATAGCGTGAATTCTTGCAATTAGTTGCGTTGTCTGTAAGAGATACCTAGTATTGCCTACACCGGTGATTTGATAGTACATAGTGTTCCTGTAACATATCAGGAAATATGAAGAGGAGCATGAAGGTTCTGTGTTTTGGTGGATGATGTGAAGTGGGCTGAAGATAATTCTGTACATTTCCTAGGTGATCCGTTTTGGAACTGCAGCTCTCATTATAGCTAACTATCATTTGTACTGATGCTAACGTATTGGCAGTCTCAACAGAGACACTAATGTAAATGGTCATAAGAAATGTTCTGGTTTTTTCATAAATAAAAGTGCGTTTACTCTAATGTTAACTGTTCTGAGGCTGCAGGATGTTTCTCAGTAGCAGAGTCCTTAATCTGGTACTTCACATAAATGTCACATATAGTTGAGTAAAACTGGAAGAAGAGGGGGAGCTAAGCCTCCTTTAAGTATTTAGTTTCACATTTTGAAGACGAGAGACAAAACATCCTTCTAGGGAGAAAGGTGTATCTCTAAACTATCTATTATGTATAGTCATCTTTTCTGTATAGGGCCAACTCTTCCCTGTCATTTAAAAGCTTTAGTTTTTAGGTATATGCTATATTACATATACCATAATATTCCTAACTGTATGATAGTGGTCTATATATATATATATATATATTCGTACAAGTTATGAAAAAGTAATAGCTTGCCACTTCTATAGACAATTCTCATTTTCCAGAAAACTTACTTGTTCTCTTTGGAGTTGTGCATTCTTTTTTCCTGAAGATGTAAATTCCATGCAGGGTACTACTGTTAAGCTGATTGTATTCCAGGTAACCATTTGCTGAACAAGCTAGCTGGAATAATACTGGTTGAATTATTGAACTTATTGGCACAGCCCTAGCTTTAACTGTATTTCCAAATGTTCCATGGTCTCACCGTTTGTTCTCATGCATGTTAACATTTAAAACTGTGTTCTGATGGTCTAACTCATTTATATTACATTCTGTACTGGATATTATGCGCGTGTATTTTTAACACTCTGTACTGGAAAAAGTATTCTTGTGGTACTTAAGAAAACAAGGCTCTGGACTTTCCTGGCTTTTAAAGTCACATAAGTAGGTTGTAGTGGTAAATAAATATTGTCTTTATGTAAATTTCAGTGGATGTTACATATACTTCTTTCCTACAGACATTGACGATGCTCAAATTCTTCCACGTCCACCTCGAGTCAGACATTTTTCACAGAGTGAGGATGCTCCAAGTGAAGTTTTTGGTGCATTAAATGAGGAACAGCCACTGCCACGAAGCAGCAGCACCTCTGACATCCTGGAACCATTCGCAGTTGAACGAGCCAAAGGTGCAGTTCCTGTCATTGACAGTTCATCCCATCATGCTCCAAGCTTACAGAGTTCCACTGAGACCTCTTCAATGCATAGATCCACTGAAAGCCATATCACTGATACAAATAGCAGAGAGTCCTCCTTGGAAGTTGGGGATAGTATTTATGACCATCTTTGTCATTTAATAGGGCCGGTAGAATTTGCAAACACAGCCTTTGAACAAAGCCAATATGTTGACCTTGAAGGTGAAGATGATCTCCTTTCCTCTCTGAGAGAATATCTTAAAGAAAAAGAAGAACTTGGCGGTAACTTTGAGATAGATAAATATGAGGCTTCTGCTCACGAAGTTGATACATCAGTAAATAGGAATGATAAATTACCACTGGATGGATTAGAAAATAGAGATCAGACCGGTCAATGCACGAATAGCATCACTGTTACAGAAAGAACCGATAACACAGAGCTGCACCTAGAACAAAACCAAAGTGGCTTTATAAGTAATATTGCACCTTCTCAAGTAGACATTTTTACAAGAAATCAAGCGCTCGATAAAGCCAGACAGTTAAATATTGATAAACAATATGAAAGCATGTTTGGTCGTGGGTCAAGTAGTCCTAGTAGCAAAGAAGGGAAGAGATACCTGTACAGGCAAGCAGCCACTGATGCTGATGTAGATTTAGTTGTGGAAGCAGCGGTAGCTGAAAAGCATAAAAGTGCCCAGTTTAATGAAAAAGTAACCAACTCACGTGTTATGCATGCAAAGAAAAGTCTTCCTAAAGCAGAAGTTAACCCGCAAATGCCTCACATCACAGGCACAAGCAAACTGTCACCAACTAAAAGGAGTATATCTGAAACTGTAACTCATAGGGCCAAAATCATGAAAATAACGACTAAAAAAAGAAATAGCGTTCACGTTACTTTTAGGCCATCTACCGAATCAGTTCAATTTTACAATCCTCTCGAGAGCAAAGAGGCCGCTTGGAAAGCAAGACTTCGTAAACTCAGTGGCTTCAGTAGTAGCGGTAGTGGTAGCAGCAACAGCAATACCAGTGCAAGCACCAGCTCATCCGCTGTCACAGAGCTGGTTAGACCTGGAATATATAGACCTCTAGATGCAATCAGTGCTGCTTCAGCTGGCAGCAAGCAAATTAAGGAATCTACAGAAACTCAAGCAGCCATGTTGCAAAAAGAAGGTATTGCAGTCAATCAGTTCCATAGTCGTAGTGCCTTTAGAGCATCAGGTCAGGAGTCAGCGCAACAGCAGGGCTCCCTGGGTGGTGTTTATAAAACTGTTGTACATGCTCTTTCGAAGCCGAAGGCAAATGTTTCCCCACAGAGGCAGAACAGAATGCCAGCAGAGGCTCCACTGAGGGATCTGTACAGTCATGTAATGGGCTATTTTGGAAGGAAAGCTGCAGGTGAGCACTAACAGTGTGCAGAGCGCAAAAGGAGAAAGGCAGCACCAGTTTGGCTTAATGCAACTGAAGCAAGCTCTGATAAGCAATCAAAAGGCTTTGGGATGATCACTGCTTTCCCTGTTTGGTTATGCATGCGCCTACAGCCAGCTGATTTTTCTCCCAGCATAAGTTACTTTTACATACTTTAAATTACTAATTTCCTTTTTCAAGATATTTAGTTGAACCTCTTTGCTGCTGAAGACCATCAGATTAGGGAAGAGGAAGAGACAGTAAATGACCTAACAAAGGATTAAGCCTTGAGAGTGCTGCATTTTTATCTACCATGCAGAGCCGTAAAATTCAGCCTACTGAACGATTGGCATGTGCATACTTTATCAGAATGTCCCGTTCCACTCTGAGCGTAGTTTGTTTGTCAGAAGGACCTGGCTCTCGACCAGCTAGGTTGAACTAATTGTATTTCTGGTTCATTTAGTGTGTTTTCTTCTTCCTCCTCTTCCTCCTTTTCTTCCTCCGAAACAAAACAAACCCCTCAAATTTACATTTGGAGGTCAGTTTAGATAACTTCTAAAAAACAGTCTTAAACAGAAATCTCCTATTACTGGAATGATTTCATTATGACAGTTCTCTGTGCATCTAATCATAAGATTTTGTTTGAGTCTCTTTCAAAACATGCCGTAGGCCTTTCTGTATTCATTCATCAAAATGGATGCAGTTACATCTTGGCAACATCTTTCATTGCTTTCTTTTTTCTTGGAATCATGGATGTTCATGAAGGTCTCATGATAGTCTTTCTCCTGCTAACTGAGACCTCTGTGGACTCATCAAAAAAGAAGGCTGGCACTCTGATATCCATTGTCTAGTTCACATAACCTTGAACAATAAATTAATTTTCAGCAGTAATGTAGGTTTTCCTTTTTCCCATTGTTATGCTGGCATGATTAACAGAGGATTCGGTAATGCATCCTGCATCGAGATGTTAATGCCACCTGAGGGCAGTCTTTGTAAGCGTAGCACCATGAGAGCCTGACTGACATGGGTCTCAAAAGAGCCATTTGCTTCTCTGCAGAATCTAGACTTCTGACAAAGAGAGATCTAGAAAGCATTAATTGTAGAAGTACCTTTGATTTGAAATCTGTAACATTTAACAGAGCCTCATTATTAGAATAAACTACACTGTGGCCTCATGAGAGATGACAGGGAAAAATTCTTATAGAGAAAACATGAACTGGAATAGCTTAAATACTTTAAAAATGAAGATCATGAAGTCAGGTGTAACAGCGAGAGTTAAATATGAACAGTATAGTTATATCAAAAATATAACACTGATAAATGAGTGAACTATTTGTTAATAACCGCTGACCATCCAGAGTTTGAATTTTCATCCCATGTACTAGCATGTAATTTTATTACATAGCATTTTCTTTGCACTATTTATACTAACTGTATACAGTGCCACATTGACGTTTGTTGTTAGTACATATTACAACCTAGTTTACTTTTTCTGCTACATTGCTCTTCATTAGAAATGCAATGAAGAGGGAGCCTATAGGAATCGTATAAAATTTTTAGGATTTATTACTTATTTGTCGTGATATGGAGGAAGAATATATGCTATATCCTTAAAGCAAGCATTAACAACTTTGAGTAGTGCTTACCTATAAGCTTCTTGCTCTTAAAGGTGGTATTGGAAATCCACTAACCCCTGCTTAGTAGGAAGAAGAAGCCATACTAATTCTTTAAAATAGAATCTGCTTTAAAAGAGGGAAATTCTTAAAAGTGCATGTTTGCCAACTTTGATTTTTTAATTTCTGGTAATTAGCAGGTTTTTTCATCTGTTACCTTTTGTTTTGAAAATGTCTGGATGTGTTCTTTACTATATACAGTTGTTCATTTGCTTTTAGCTAATAGAGAGGACATGAGTCAAAAGCTGCACCCTATTGATAGTGATATTGGCAGTAGCAATGCAAATGTTCCTGACCTCATGGATGAATTTATAGCTGAGAGACTCCGCAGTGGTAGTGCACTGGTAAGCCTTTAAACTTCCTACATTTCAATCTGTAAGTCTGCAGTGTGGGTGAACTCATCAGTGGTGTTATAAATCAGCATTTCTCTGGATTTTATGATTCAGAAAGAATTAAGAATGTCACTTAATTGTCCCTTGCCTTTGACATAGATTCATGCCATTTTATTCCATTTGTGTTTTCATATCTATTAAATCTTCATTGTGGAAGCCATGTAGAAGTTACTGTCAGATGAATAGTCTCATTGAATTAAACAGCCTTAATTGCATCTGTAAAGATCTTTGTATGCAGACACTTTCAGAATAATAGTTTATATGTAAATTTTCAGTCCTCAGTGTTATATGTAGTTAGGTACTGTGCTGTACATGTTTTTCCTTCATTTTTTGTATTTCACTTACAAGTGTTGAATAATTTCTTGTAAATAGTTCTCTGCTAATTGAAACAACTTGTCGTATGCTTTCTTCCTACGCTTTTTCAGAAGTGTCATGTTGTTTGGAATATCATTCATAATAAGGCATTTTAATCAATTTTAAGTTGAGAATTTCTGATTATGGTTGAATGCGACAACTGATTTGAAGAGATGACAGTTTTATTAACTAGCAACAGACAGGGAAATACTAAAAAAAAGTTGCAAATGAGGAACAGAATGGGTAACAATTTAAAGGTAGCCTTTCAGAGTTGTTCAGTTCTTTTTTCTGCCTAGAATTTTTAAAGATTTTTTTCAAGAAGGTAATTTTAAAACATGCTCCTGTAGAAGGTTGTCAACAAGTAGTTTAGCGGTTGCTAATAAGGGTTGGGAGAAGATTCTTCAAAGTAATTCGAAAAATTTATTTGTCACTTTTTTAAATGGTAAGAGAGGACCTGTGGAGTTTGTCCAAATGTATACTTTTTGCTCTTTTGTATGGAACTCATGTTTATGAAACTTGATTGTTGCTGCAAAATGTTGTTGTTAGTAAGTCTTGAGTTTCAAGACAAAAATGCTAACTTGAAGTCTATAAAAAATCCCCATTAACTTAGTCTGCAAATGAATAAAACTGAAATCATCACAGCTGGTCACAGAAGAAAGAAAGAGAAGGAATACTATTTGTTTTCACATAGATGGGCAGAAATATTGATGATTAATACTTCAGACAAGAGAATTCATACTTTTCTTCGGTAGCAAAAAGCAACCAAGATAAGTTTGAATAAATATTTTGAAACTGCCACTGATTTTGTAATCTAGCACACAAAAATAGCTATTCCTTCTTAAAACAGAATGCTAATTTACTAAGATTAGGTTCTTATATCTATTGAATGCTAAAACCTTGTATGATGAAAAGCTTGTCAGTCTGGGTTAATCTCTAGTTAGTAGTAGGGTAGTCGAAGATTAGAGAAGTGACTGGGCCTAGTGTAAAAGGAAGTCATCTTCAATCTCATGCAGAAAGATTTCAAGCCATTTCATAAAATGGCTTTCCTACTTTTATCTCTCTTGCCTCTCAAGCAAATAGTTCTGTCTGTGAAAAAAATGGCTTAAGGAAAGAATGCAAATACAACACCACCTTACTTTTACATGAGCAAATCTATAAGCCTTATTTCTGCAATATGCTGTCTTCGATGTCCAGGTCAATACCAAGATTTTGGCTTAATCGTAGGAAAATTAATGCATGAATTAGTATACTAATTTCCTTGTGGTGCACACTGAATTTTTGCTTATAGTATGGTAGTCTATAGGCTACACAAAATTTCTCAACTTTTTTTTTCTGCTTGTGTCTAGAACCAAGGTTAACAAGTTTTCTTTTGTAATTTAGACATAATCTGGAGATAATATACTTTTTTACTATTTTTCTCTCTCAAGTCTTGCCTAATACGCATGTGGCACATGCTAGTCTGAATCCTAGTTTTTTCAGGTATGTGCCCAAAAATTGATTGTGCAAATAAAATTTGTATTTCTGAAATTCTGTGACTACATGGGTTCTTTACTTACCACTGCCTCTCTGGGGTTTTGGGAAGTCTTGGCTGTGTACGTAGTACAATGGCAATTTCTGGTTTAGGTACTTACAAACTATTTGTTACGTTCTGACATTTGCAAATGTGGGATTACTTTTTCCATGTTATGTAAATAAGCCATCCAATATTGTAAGATAATTTATGTCTCTTCAATGGTTAGAATGTGACAAGAAGAGGAAGCAGTCCTGGCAGCTTGGAAGTTCCTAAAGACCTTCCTGATATATTGAACAAACAGAACCAAATGCGTCCTATAGACGACCCAGGCGTGCCTTCCGAATGGACATCACCTGCCAGCGCGGGCAGCAGTGACCTCATCAGTTCAGACAGCCACTCTGACTCTTTCAGCGCCTTCCAGTATGATGGCCGCAAGTTTGAAAGCAAGTATATTTTTCCAAAAGTTGATTTTTTGATTGATTGCTTGAGAATTTCTTTATTTTTGGGTGAAGATGTTTGCCAGCAGTTTTCTTAAAGAGAGCTTATTTTGCTTTCGCATTGAAATCATTAGCAAGTTAATGGAGCAAGCAGAGTTCTTGAGGGAGGCTGCTGTGTTTATAGTGTACTCAACAAAACAGCACTGGAACACTGCTGTGCAAAAAGCAGAACAACAGTGAGCAGAAGTTAGAGAGCAGTATTGTCTTCTCCCTGGAGCGTAGCCGTCTGTTTTGCACAGAATATAAAAATGCAAAGTTACTTACTTTGAAAATTATTTTAATTATTTTGAAAACATTTAGGTAAAACTTAAAGATGGACTTCTGTATTTTTACAGCGGTCTTTGCGTGCCTATAAGTTAATCAAGATACTCAGTGTAATTTCGTGCTAAAATTAGTATGCTACGTTAAAATCAGCATGCTTTGTGTAATAACAATGCTTTTCATTCATTTCATTTATCCGTTCCCACTCTTGTTCAACAGAAGGGGTCATTATGGTTGCTAGGAATTAAGACTTCATGTATTATGTAAGAGAGAAATAATGTTTATATGGTAGAATTTATTGAAGAAGTTACAATTTTGAGATACGTAGATGTTATGCGACTAAGTAATGGTATTTAAATCTGCATTTCAGCATGACATTTTTTCTTTAGTGTTGAAAAAGCCATTTGTTAGACTATTTTTTGCCATAATATTTTTAGTTTGAAGTTAGTGCTTTAACAACCAACTTGGATATTTCTTCAAGCTGGTAAATTTTGCAAATAAATTCCTTAATGTACGTTTCCATTATTTTTACTTTATTCTTACAGAGGTGCACTTAACAGCAACCAAGCAGAATACAGGACATGCAATAGGAAGGACAGTCGCAGTTTTGTGACGGACATGAGAATATTCATAATACTCAATTACTTTCTGCTCTTAGATTTTATGTAAATTTTGCATCAGTGTGTTAGTATCGTAGGGGATGCACGTGCAGGTTTTCCATGGAGGATTTTGGAGGTCCTGGGCTTTTGTTTTTTTGTATTAGTGGTATTTTTAGGTTGTAAGTTAATACAGTGCTTTCCTCATACAGATTTCAGCTTTGGCACTGAGGCAGGGACGCCAGCTTCCACTGATGCTGATGCAATTTCAGGCCAGCAACAGAGTGCTGAGGAGCAAGAAGTGGCCAGTCTAACTACACTCCACATAGATTCGGAAACGAGTAGTCTCAATCAGCAACCATTGTCTGCTGAAGNAAAAAAAAAAAAGGCATTTATTTCAGAAATTTTCCATCCATCCTGAAGAATGCAGGTTCCAGCTTCTGCAATGAATCTATATTCTGTATAAGATGATTCGTGGATTTCAGTTATTTTTTGATTGCTATTGGAAAGTAATGTGTGAAATAACATATGTGGGAAACCTTTGTCTGACTCAGTTACCCATGTGATCCTTGGTTTGGTGGTAAATATATTGTAAACCCTTCTTGAGAAAATCTATACAATTACCAAGGAGAAAACTCTTACCACACAAAGTACGCTAGATCTCTTACAACTGTCTTTCTATTACTGGTAGTCAAATAACTAATTTTCAGGAAGAGTTTTTTCCTTGGAAGGCTTTGACAGTGTTTTTCCAAACCAGTGTTATCACACTGAAGTATCATGGGATTCTTTTGTGTACTTCTATCTTAACCTCCCTCTGTCTATATACAACCTCTCTGTTGTGTAAATGGGAGCTTTTAATATGCAAAATGTTACCATGCTGTGTAAGATCAGTTTTTGTTTGTGTAACGTCAGAATTCCTTACTGCTTTCCCGGTTGTTTTCATGAAAAAGTAAGCCTGTTAGGAAGCAGCGTTTCACAGCCTTAGCTGGTGAGCTTAAGGGTCCACCAGTTTACTTGGCAACAGAGAGAATACCAATTAGGTTAGCGACCAGCAAGTGATGCAGTTAACCCAAAGTGAATGGGGTGCTTTCTGAAAGAGAGAATCTTCCTCTCTGAGGAGTATTTGGAAGAATGGACTCTTCGCAGATTTTGTAAATGAGAAGTAAAAATGTCCATAGTCATTTTCATACCCCTTGTTCCATAACTGTTACACACTACCATTCCTGTTACAACCCTGGGAACAAGTACCTATTGATCTGTGAAAGCTTATACCTACATGCAGTGTCTTGTTCTCTCTGAGAAATCAAACTCGGCATTTTCAGAGATATTATAAGACATCTTTACTCCCCCCCGCCACAATTTTCACTTTCTAAAATTGTCTTTCTGCTGAAAGAAGCATGGTATTAGCTTTCTTGGACATTGTTGTTCAGCTTGTTCAACAATGTTCAGCTTGACTTTTGTTCTCTTCTTTTTTCTCTTTCCTATGTGCTTGTTGAAAGTCCTCGCAGAAAATCTGTTCTGTTTGTTCTTATATGTTAATAATTTCATTACTGTTTGGTATTTTTGTCCAAGTTTGCACTATAATTGAATTGATAAAATTGCAATTAATGACTGAGTTGTCCATTGAGAGATCTGTGGCTGTCTCTTCTTGTTGTTTGGACCACTGTTTTAGAGAGGCAGTTCTTGTGTGTCATTCGCATTTAGCTGGGTTTCCTGAGGAAGCAAGACTTTTACAATTACGCTGTCTGTCTCTGTCTCTGATTGTTCCACGTCCAACAATGTTGGAGACCACTGTCTAATTTCTGTTAAATTGACATACCAGAAAACAGAAGAGCATTATTTTCTTCAAACAAACTTATGAAAGTTAGGCGGCTATCTGGTGAAAATTGCATGTGTGCAGGGTCCCATGACAGGGAGGCTGCAACGTGAATTCGCTGTATTAGATACCAGCAAATCTATACAGAAACTCATCCGCAAAACACACTCATAAGAATGAGTTTTCAGTGGTTCTGCTGCTCAGAAAACTACTTGTTTCTAAATAGTTTTGCTTTTAATGTTTTTTGAAGGAAAATTTCTTCTTGGCATATAAGCATTATTTCATATTCTTAGCAAATGATTGAGTTTGCTATTGATTGCTGTTTACTATTCTTAGAAGAAGTTGGACCCATAGAAGTCTCAGTCAAATTTAGATCCACATATGCTGGAGTATCTTTTAGTCCTTCCTAGAGGACTCCAGTAGTTCACCATATTTTCCATAATTATTTCTGTCCATTCTCTTCCACCATATGAAGGTCTCTTTCCCTCCCTCCCTTGCCTGCTCCTTCTTTCCATCTCATTTCCTTTCCTTCCCTTCCCTCTTTGTTCCACTCTCCCTCACTGTCTCTCTTCCCCGTCACTCTTTCTCAGTCTTTCTCGGTCTACTGTCATCCATCCCCACTTAATGAGCAGAATGGAAGAGAAGTAGGAAAAGATTTCTCTGAACATCTTTTAAGTGTGTATTTTATGTTATCTTTGTGTGCATGTGGAAAACACGTGGTCAGTAGCAAGAGGAGAGTATCATTCATTACCTGTTGCATGAAACAGCAGTCTGTGTGTGAAGCAGTAGTGCCCATCTCTCCTGTGTAGCAGTGTTGATTTAAATTGATGGTAGGAGCTTCATTGCCTTTGCCATTTAAAGCAGATAGAGACCTTTGCAGTTTAGCAATGTAATTAAGATTGTTTACCGCAATTTGTGTTCTGATAACACTGACATTTTCTGTCAAGTTCTTTAAACAATTTGTTCTCTTCACAAGAAAGAACGCTTTGCGGCCAATAATTTGGGAAAATTACTATTTCAAAAGACTCGCTTTTTCATTGCTGCCCCTAAAGTTCAGTTTATATCTAATACTGACACACGTTTATGTCTAATACTTCATACACAATATTTTTGGGTCCTGGCTACATTTATCTAAAAGGTAAAATTAATAGGTTTGAATTCTTCCATTTTAACCTGTGCTGATGTGTAGGGAAGTTGTGTGGTGAATATCTGTTCTTTTTTTTTCTGCCATGTGACTGTTCTGGTCGAATTCAGCTTTCTATAAGGATCTTTAGGCAAATTCAGGAAATGAAACTGAGGTAGTGCAGAAGAAGAATACAAGTACCTACTCCGCAGATCTCTCAGTAGAGGAGCCCAAGCAATTGCCTAGAGAGGTTGCTCAGTGGCAATTGTGGAAAAAATGCCTTTGCAGCACTGCCATTCAAACACTTGTATTTTCACGTCTTAGTGGAAATAGCATTCCTCTAACTGTACAGAACATTCCCTCCATATGGATTTTCTCTGCCCAACCAGCAGATAAACATCAAAGGTTTGTCAGTTACTGGTTTGAGCTTTTATTTTTAAATTAACTTACATGCATCCATAAACCTGAAAAAGGAGTTGTTCCAGGAAAATGTCTGCTTAAACACTTTTGCTGGAGAGAAATGTAGATGAGGGAATGTGGAGAGAAATTTGACTGGTTCAGAACACTAGAAGTGCTGCAGAACAAACACATTAAAAATTATTTGGACCTAAAATAGAGCTCTGTTAATCCATTTGCCTATCTGATTTTGATGTTCATCTCTCAGCTTTCATGCATGTAAGTTGTTTTCTTTCAGGGCACCATTCACAGGGAGATCTGCTTACAGTTCTTATATCTTTTCTTGGCCCAATTTGATACATAAAAGTAGTTCAGGTTTTTTTTTGAATGCTGTGTTTAGACAACAATTCAGTAGCTCAAGAACATAGAAAAGGCTTTTAAGGTAACTGTTAAAAATTGCATTTACAGGCTCTGAAAGTGCTTCTCCAATCCAATCTGCTCTTGGATCCCGATCACAGACACCCTCTCCTGCCACTCTTCATGCAGATCATATTGAGCAGAAGGATCTGCAGCTGGATGAGAAGCTCCACCACTCTGTTTTACAGACGCCAGATGACCTAGGCAATATCTGGAATAGAAAATATAAACTTGTTCTTTCTTTCTTTTGAATGCAATGTAGTGAAGTAGATAGTATCGCATTAGTTGTAAACAGTCCTGTACCAGACTATTTCATCTGCATTTTAAAAAATATTTAATTGTAGTGATTTCCTTTAAAAGCAAACAAAAACCTTTTGCATTCTGTCTTGCATTTCATTGGCATTATTAGCAGTGGATTAATAGTTCACACATTTATAATTGTTCTTTTTGATGCTTAGAGTCATGGCAGTTTCGTCTAGTATGTGGCCCTGCCATGGACTGTTTTGTCATTGATGTACAAATAGTAAGACATAATTTTAAAATAATGTTGTAATTTCTCCTTGGAAGTTTGGTTCTTTTCCCTTTCATATTGAAGCAAATTTCTATTTACTTCAACTCTTGAATTCTAGGATACATTCACTTTGTAAATATAAAGTTCCCATTTCTCCCATGTTTGGTCTCATGGAAAGACAAGAGTGTCTATATATAAGAGTATATTTCAGACCTTTTTCTTTGAAGTAGCCTGCTGATGGACAGAAGTATCATCATTTTGCTTTGTACTTTGACATCTATGGCCTAGAAACCATTAGTGTCTCTACCACAGTGGTCCAGATCTTCAAATGAAGAGGCTGTGTGATTAAGCTGCATTCAGATTTAATTTTAATTTTGTATGCCTGTGGGAGTTGCGAGATTTTCAGATGATCTCAGCATTCTGGTGCTGAGGTGTTTTGAAAATCCATCTAAGAGAGGCAGGAAGGAGATTCTGGATACCTGCTGCGTTAAAACTGTGGCTCATTAGCTAGTTTAGTGTGGCTGTTATGCTAGTTAAGCATGAGCTGAGTAGACTTTACCCATTATAATCTATTGAAGTTTTCTTTGTAGGGACAAACTAGATTAATCGTTTTCCACTGGAAAAAGAATGTTCATTCTATAAGACTGATGTGTAGGGAGAGCTAGGTGAGAGAGACTGTGGTGCTGGGTTACTGCATGATGCCTCTCTGCTCATACACATTTACTGCTTCTAACGAGCAGTAGCCAGAGACAAGTTTACTCTCACTTTTCAGTTTGCAATAAAACACGTTCCTAGTAGGTTCTAAGGAAAATCATCTTTCTGTTTTATTGGGGAAAAAATATGTAAAGTTGAATTGTAATTTTATTTGGAAGAAGGCAAGTGAAGTTCTGGAGATTCATTGACCCCAAAGAATGTAAGACAGCACTTACAAAAGGAGTGGCCTTACTAGGTCCATCAGATCTGTTTTAGGGCTTCAGTAGTGACCTTAAATGATGTTTGTGGAAAGGACATAAGAAACAGGACAATTTTTCCTCTGCAGAGTTTGATAAGAGACATATAGTTAAACATATCCAGCGTTGAGGTGGCTGAATGGGTAAAAAATACCTAACCCTGAAAGCCTGATCCTTTTTTTCCCTTTGGTTTTAAGAAAACTATATATGTAAAGTAGTTACATCAGAAATTTTGGTGGTTTTGAGAGGTAGATCTCACTATACTTTTTTCTTCTGTTACAGAAACTAGCGAATTCCCCTCAGAATGTTGTAGCGTGATGGCTGGGGGAACACTTACAGGATGGCACGCAGATGTTGCTACTGTGATGTGGAGGCGAATGCTGGGAATTTTGGGAGATGTCAATAGCATCATGGATCCAGAGATTCATGCCCAGGTTTTTGATTACCTATGTGAACTGTGGCAGAATCTGGCCAAGGTAAAAGAACTGAATCTCTTCTCCAACCTAACCTGATAGAGCAGGATTTTCAGAAGGAAAAAACCCACCACTTTATATAGTTGCCTGAAATATGTATCTCTTTGTTTTGTTTTTTATAATTGCAGATAAGAGACAATCTCGGTATTTCAACAGATAACCTAACTTCACCATCTCCACCAGTTTTAATTCCACCGCTGAGAATTCTAACACCATGGCTGTTCAAGGTAAATTTGAGCACTAAGCAGTGAAACAGAAATAAAAGTTCATGTAGGTGTAGAAGGATGTTTAATGTAATTTTTGACTGATGAATAATAAATATTGTTCTAAAACTGTAGGCAACAATGCTGACTGATAAATACAAACAAGGAAAGCTACATGCTTATAAACTCATTTGTAAGACAATGAAGCGAAGACAAGACGTCTCTCCAAACAGGGATTTTCTAACTCATTTCTACAATATAATGCACTGTGGACTTCTTCATGTTGATCAAGTAAGTTTATTTACAAAATTCAGGTTAATATAAATATTATAACTAAAAATAAACTTGCTTTATGAAAAATACTGAGTGGGATTTTCACCTGAGTAATTTAACTTTGAAAATAGTTATGTGACTGATACTTTTTTCTAAACTTTGATAAAAGGCCCTCATGTTCTTGGTCGTAATCAAATGTTTTTTCTGTAGCACATTTCAAGCACATATGAGGGTCGGAAAGGTACTCTTTCCTTTTTTACTGATTGTATGTTACAGATTGAAGCATGCAAGAAAGAGAAGGAAGCAGATCTCTCTAAGGTCTACCGTTCTTCTAACTTGCTCCCTGATGCAGCAGTTTAGCTAGTGGGAAAGTGAATTGTGCTCGCTGCATTGGAGTAGTTTATTTCTACAGCAAGTATAAGAATGAGCAAATGAGACATACAGAGTGTATCTGATCAGTGGGAATCGATCTTTTCCACAGGTTTTAATACAGACGAGGCTGAAATATTGTGTGGCTTAAACACTCTTTTTAAAGATTTGCATCAGAAGTCTGAAAAAGTTGGTTTTGTGAACTTTTTTGAGGAGTAGTTAGAGGCATAGGGAGATCAAAGGTTCAAACAACCCTGTTTTAATTAACTGGGCAAGATAGAACTAATCCAAAATTATTCCACAGATGGCTATGGATAGGACAAATCTCCATTTTCTGTCCTCCAATAACCAGTTTACACTGCTTTTCTTGCTAAATTGCACATCTTCCTGTAACATATTGCCATTTAGTTGGATATCACTACTACTGGAAAAGTATTCAAAGGAGGAAAAGGGTTATTTTTTTGCTGATCTGTGAGCCTGTTTTTGTTTTTTTTTTTAAATAATGAAAACATTTTATACTTTTTCCAATACTTTTGAAGAAATTGCATCACATACATGAATTTTAAAAACTTGCCTAAGTCTACAATAACATAATATGCTGAATAATTATATACCAGAAATGTTATAAAACACTTTATTTTAATTCTTTCTTTATATTTTAATTTCCATATAGATATATGTAAGAGGCAAATGCTGTTTTTCAAAGTTATAGTCAGGTGGTACTTGCTAAAGAGGATTAAGCGTGTTGTTTAGGAGCTATAATGACTGCTTATCTCACTATCTGTCTTCTGTACATATTTAAATGAATGGTTAATCATTTGCAGAACTCTTAAAAGCTAAGTGTAAGTGAATATAAGATGTGACCCCATACTAACATTGTACTGTGTCCAAAATTAAAATGATCTGTAAAGTATACCACAGTTTACTTACATTAATATGAGTATACTTAAGGAATTTACCTTTTTATGCTACTCTTTGCTCCATAATGAGTGTCTTAATTGTCACAATGAATTTGTTTTCTTGCATTTTTACTCCTAACCTTCGGTAAATACCTGCTGTTTTTTTCAATCGTCGTTCATCTTGTGGATACTCTTCCTCTCCTTTTTTCTCTTTTCCTTCTGCAAGGATATTGTCAATACAATCATCAAGCACTGCTCACCTCAGTTCTTTTCGCTTGGTTTGCCTGGTGCCACGATGCTTATTATGGATTTCATTGTAGCAGCAGGAAGAGTGGCTGCTTCTTCTTTCCTCAATGTAAGTATTCATCAGTTAATTCTTATTTATGTGCAAGCGGAAAGGGTTTGAGAGAAAACTGAGCAGTATTTTTCCTTGACTAGGGTGTAAACTTTACCCCAGAATTCAATGTAATGGTTAGCAAATACAGATACTATTATTCTAGAGCATGACACATGCAAGTCCTCTCCAGAAAATATGTGAAAAATGCAAAAAATACTGTTGACACAGAGAATCTTCTTCAGAGTTCTTGAAGTTGTGACTGCCATTTATCTGTGCTTTAAAATGTTTTAAAATAAAAGTCCATTTTGCCTGTACCTTCATTTTAAAAGTATATTTATTCCTCCATATCTCTGCTATGCAGTGACTTTGATGATCAGGCTTGAGAACTCAAATCTGCTAGTGTTTGCACTATTTGGATATATTTCTGATATTGTTACCCAGGCCACTTCAGCCATATGATACAATTACCTAGGTGCTGTTGGCCTTGCATCACTCAAACGTGTGTGAATTTTGACTGTTTCTCACATCGTTCTCCTGTAACCAACTATGAAATCCAGCCTCCCTCAAAGTACTATCTAAAGCCTCTGTCAGCTTCTTAGAGTGTTATCGGTCACGTCCAGCAATGCCTCATGTCATGTGCCGTAGTTTTCCACATCCCGTTTAATTAGCTGAACCGAAGCCCCAAGCCTAGGTAGCAGGACAGTCATTTGTCTGTAGTTCTGACAATTCTTCTGTTTCCTTTTGACCATTGTGGAAGGGGGGAACATGGGGTGTTGCATGAGTAGCAGTCCATGGGGCTGTGGTCTCAGTTTGCTCAGCTCTACAAAATTTGCGGAAGGAGAAAGGAAATATCTCTGTAGAGTTTCAGCCCTTGTTCTCTTTTAAGCTAGAAATACCAGCTTACTGATTGCAATAAGAATATATAGTCCTCCTAACATTTTTTCTATTCTATTCTATTCTTCTAGGCACCAAGAGTTGAAGCACAAGTTCTTTTAGGATCTCTAGTCTGTTTTCCCAATTTATATCATGAACTACCAGCTCTTCACCCAAACATTCCTGACATAGCTGTGTCTCAGTTTTCGGATGTTAAGGTGGGAATTTTAAGAATATATGGATAGTATTCAGCTACCAAGTATATGTTTAATATAATGTTTTTCCAGAAAATACTAAGTAAACTTCTAAGAGTCTAAGATTTCTCAGAAATAATTTTGAATGGATTGTAAGGCCCAATCTTGTCAAACTTTTTGCTACTAAACACACTTGCTATTAACTTAACAATAAAGTGTTTTTTTCATACTAATAAGAGGAAATTATGTGTTATCTCACTGATGTGTTATCTCACCTTTTCAAGCCTGCTCTCATTAGGGCTATTTGCAGGTCTCTCAGATTTAATCAGCTGAGACGAGAAGATTGAGAGGTTCAAGATGCATTATTTAATCAATTGAGAAACCTCTGTACATCAGTATGTTCTTTTAGACAAAAAGCAAAGATTAATGGAGACCTTGCCCTCTGTCATAATACAGAGTTGGGTAGTATACAGAAACTGGGCAGAGCTCGTTTCATGTGTTTAATTGCTGTATGTGTGTCAGATGTAATTATTTTGTCTGAGAAAGGCTCCCCATAAGCTTCCAAACTGTTTCAATTTAGAGAGAGATGATGTCTCAGAAGCTGCTTTATACCTTGCTCCCTTTTAAGGACTGATTTTTGAATTCCTTCTTTCTCATTTCTATTGTATAATGGCTGTTTACTTGGGCTTTATTGAGGGCAACCTACAGCTTTAGGGACATATCGCTGCAGTTGAGTCAAAGTTCATCTTGACACCATTCTTAAGGCACTGTAGTCACTTGTTCTGCAACTACTTCCAAAGGCTTTTTACATTAATACAGTTTTGAAAAAAATGCTTGTTTAAACCTCAAAGTAATCAATCCTATCTGTAATACCCTTCAGCGCTACTCACAGAAGCTAGCTTTAGGGAATCCTTTGTCGATTTTTTTACCCTTGACAGTTTATGGATATATATTGGCAAGAATTGGATAAATGGTTAATAGCAGAAATTAGGACAGTTATCTGTGGGATATTCTTGGGGTAGCACAAGAATGAGCGTTTGGGACAGAATAGAAGCTTGGAGTAGTGGTAAGCAAACAATTCATCTGACCCCAAACTAAGCAATGTGCCTGTGTGTGCTATAATAAAATTCTAATTTTCTGATTCTTTACATGATGGAATTATTGGTGAACCAGTGAATATTTTCCTTTTTATTTTAGGAGCTCATAATTAAAACTGTGTTAAGCTCAGCAAGAGAGGAGCCATCTGGTCCTGCGCGGTAGGTCATACAAAAAGAGCTTCTAAATTAATAGATTGTTTTCTTTATTACACTGTTTTGAGGTTGAATATATTAGAGACCTTAAAATAAAAGTTTATATGTATTTTATTCATGGCATTCTTCACCACTATCAAAACTGTGGTCCACCGTGTGAATTCAAAATTGTTTGTAAACAGAAATATTAAAAGAACAGACATCTTCTGTCAGACCAAATGCTGGTCTAGCCCAGTATCCTTTCTCTGATAATGACTTATAGGAAACGGTGTAAATATGAGTAAGAGTATAAGCTGTATGCTTTTCCAGCCTACCCTGGTGTTCAGCTCAGGGATTTTCTGTACTAAAGAGGCATTTTTTACTTTGATTAAGGGCAAGGTTATTTATGTGGCAGATATGGTTATTTTTTATTAGACTGCATGATTTAATTTGAAAAACAGAAATAATGCAAGGTACATGAACAATTCTCTACAGTATGGAAAAGCAGCAGAAGATTCTGAGCGAAGCTTTAAACTGGAAATGATTGCTATGATGCTTAAACCTAAGCATCTTCATCAAATAGACAACTTCAGAGAGGATAGTTACCAGTTTTCTGTTTCTTAATTTGCTAAGGATTTTGTTCCTCATCCATCCCCAGAGGCTTTCAGTTAGAGTCCTGTGTATGGCATTGGGACAGGAATCTGTAATGCCTACCAAGGAAGAGCACACTTTTGTGCCTTATGTATTTGAGCAAAGTGTTTATATATGCTCAACTAATATATTGTCACTTAACAAATGCAAAATACTAGAACTGCATGCCTGAAAAATGTTACTTGAAAGGCCAGCTCACTGCACCTTAAAATGTTTTGCTGGAAAACCAAGGGCAGTTTTTAGCAGCCCACTTACCTGTTCTTCACTTGAGCTGTAATATCTCTCAACACAGGGGAAGGAAGGAATGTTCTAAGATCATTTTAATTTCATTTTTCATGTTCTTTTGCAAAACTGAATTCTAAAAAGCATAACACTCCCCATTTTGCTTTTGAAAAAGGTGGTTTAAGCCTAGTTGGTTCAGAATATTGTTGCTGATCCGGTGACTTTGAAGCAGACAGTTTTAGCATCTTCAGTTCTGGCAGCGTGGCTGGGAAGGGGAAGGCAACATCTGCATGTCCGCATATCCTGTCTGGCTGTGAGGGTGTGTATATAGGAGCAGAGGCACATGTGCGTGCCCGGCCTTTCAGAAAGCTAGGTTATCCTGCCCTCAGAATGCAGAGTTGGAGCACGGTGTGTAATAACATTAAACAGAGACTAAAAAAGGAATAGATTCCCATTGTCTCTTTGGGTAACCTGTGCCCCTCTCCTCCTCCTGGGAGACGGAAGGGTATGTCTTCATTGTGGGGATAATGATGTTCCCACAACTCCTGAAGCTCAACTGCCTTACTCCCCAGTGGCAGTTTATCCCCTGTCTTGTTTGGTAATAACTTCTCTGATAGCTCCTGCTTCACAGCAGGACAGAGTTCACCTGGGTTACTCTCAGAGGTCGTATTTAGGATCTGCACTGCGATTTTGCCACGTCGGCTCAGCCTTTGGTAGAGGCTTAACTGTCTTTGCAGTTTCCTAGAAGAGAACATAGATTTCTTGGAACTTAGGTGCATAGCTTTGTATGTCTCTAGCAAGTCTGAGTGCTGTTATTGTTACCCAAGCTATAAATCTCTATTCCTTATCTCTTCCACAGAGGCTCAGTGTTTTGTGTTTCATTACATGCTTGACCCAGCTGAGGTTCAGGGAAGTCAGTTGTCTGAAATATGTTCTACTCTCAGATCTCCATCTATAAAGATTAATAACTGTATTAATCAAATATGTCTCCTCTTGCTGACAATCTGAAAAAGAAGCAATAAGTTGATGAACTCAGTGTTCAACTTTTCTTCTGCTAGTGCTGTTAAGGCTGTGATTCTTTAACATTGTAGCCACATAACTACACAGCATATTTCTAGAGACTACTCTGCATAATGATAATGAAACTGGTGTTCTTAGTAGAAACCTCACAGACTCCTAGATATTTTGCACATCAGTATGCCATCAGATGCAGAATGGTTCTCAGCAGCAAGAAGAAAATTTTAAATAGTGACACGGACTTAGAGCTATCTACTCTTAGAGCTGTCTACTCTTCCATATACTAAAGGTTTATTTTCTGAGTCAGCTTACACAAACTGTCTACATTTATTGTTAAATCCATGCTATGGTCGTCTTTGTTCAAAAAGGGCTGAAGTACATACTATGGAAATAGCAGAAGTGTAGATTGCTCCTCTTCCTCCTCCGAGGCTGGTGTGTATTTAAAACATTCCTGGCAGTCGCTTGCCTAAATGGTCCTGAAAATTTTCTCAAAGAAGAAAGTTATAAAAAATCTTAGACTGTGACTGTTCCAATACTTATCTAGTTTTTACAGGCAGGTTGATTTTATGACCAGTATGTAGGAGAAATCTTTTCTATTGGGAATTAAACTCCTCAGTGACTTACTGCACGTCAGAAGATTTCTTATCATTTCCTTCCTTAATTGTGATCTAGAGTCAGTATGCCCTTCAACTTTTCCTCCATATGCAGTATTTCCCAAAGCTGTTTATTGGTTTTGTCACTTTTTTCCTAGACTCCCTCAAGCTTGTCTTTATTCTTAAATCACATTAATCAAAATGTAATGGAGGCAGTCTTGCAATTGAGATTTCAGTGACAATGTACAAAAGAGGGTGGTTCGACATCTTATTTATACTATATATATAGAATTAATTCTAAAGTACATTTTTGCTACCTGTTAGGAGTTTCATGGGTCTGTGTATCCTTAAAATCCTTTTTCTACAGCACAGGCTTCATAGCCACTTCATGTTCTTGAAGATACTTACTAATGATTCAGAGATTGCTTAACCTAGCTGCTTAGCATTTCATCCATCTTTGCTGATTTGAACACATCTATCTAAATACTCTTTACCTTTACACTTCTATTTCCTGATTTTAAATGAAGAAACAACAACAAAAGTGGAAGTATTTAATCACAATATGTATACTGTCTCTAGCATTCATTTACCCCTCCTCTATTCATCCTTGTTTATTGTCAATCTAAAATAATGTAAATATCTGAATGAATAACATTCCTCTCTTTTGTCTCTCTGCCCCAGAAGCTCTAAATAAGTCTGAGCACTCCCACCACAGTTTTTACTTTGTCTTGAGAAACAATATATGAATTTCCCATACATTAATTTCAGGTAGTATTTTTAATCCAGAAAGCACGTAAAGATGCAGTAGTTTTTGGATGTCTCTTGGATTTTTCAGTTGCTCAGAAGGATGCTTCCTTTGTCCTTTCCTGTGCCTTCACCAGGGTACTTGGGATTTCTTGCTGATTTTTAAATAAGGTACAGGATTAATAAAGGCTTTTGTGTAGTTCTTTCTGAAATATTAAAAACCTATTTGTTAAACTTTAGCAAGATGTATCACAAATCATAAAAACTGCAGATTCTGGTAGCATGTTTCTCAACAACTTGTTCTCCAACATTATTTTACAGATGTGTTGCTCTTTGCAGCCTTGGTATTTGGATCTGTGAGGAGCTAGTTCATGAATCACATCATCCTCAGATCAAGGAAGCATTGAATGTGATTTGCGTTTCTTTGAAGGTGAGACACTAACATTTTTACAATATATTTTGCCGTTACATATAAAGATACTTTGCCTTTCAAAGTCATGATTGCATTTTAGCATCCTTACTTCACAGTCTCATTTTCAACCCTTATAATAGACTGAATTCAGTTTAATTGGTGGATCTCTGAACTCTGTCAAAAGAGATGCTGAGGTAAGTCACATTCATCCCTAATTGGCATCCTAGGTTCTCCAGCTCTGGTTAATAGTATTCTTAATGCCTCCATGGTACATTCTCCTGACACATTGCAAAAGGGAAAGGCCAGAGTGGAGAGGAAACTGGAAGGGAACCTGGTTTTGGTTGGGAGCCATCTGCCATCATATGCAAAAAGGCTCTGTCCAAAGCCAGGTTGCTGCCTGGTACTCTTTGGCTACCAGACCGAGCAGAGCATCCAGTGTAAAAGAGGGACAGAAAAGAAAGTGGGAACGTGACAAATGCAAAGGCCAAGCAGAAGTTTCCCAAAGTTCCTCATGCTTCTTGCTCACCTACCCTCTTGCCCACACCAACCAAATCCCATTATCCCCAAATTCTCACTACATTCTGTGCCTGTACACTTCTGAGATTGAGAGCCATTGGCATTATGCAGTATTACTTCTCAGCCCTGGCTAGTACTTAGACAGAGATGTAGAGTACTTATGCTACATGCATGGAAGCACTGGAGGATGTTTGACTTCCTGTGGCAAAGTGCTTTTCTGTGCTCATTCCAGGACATGTCATTCAGGCCAGTACCTGTTAGAAAATATCTGAATTCAAAGACAAGTCAAGAGTTGGCATCAAAGTTTATATGAATAAATTACCTTTTGAAGGGGAATAATAAGAACTCTGATTTTGGTGAGAAATAAAGAGCACCTGTTGTTATGGCTATCATTAAAATTTATTTCCCATTGCATGCTGCAGCACTGGGTGATTTTACAGTGTTTCAGAAGGAGTTAACTTTTCCTTTTTAATGGATGTGGTGGGTTGGGCTCATCTAGCAGCCAAACTCTGACCCAGCCGCTCACTCGCTTACCCACCCCCAGCAGGGGAAGGGAGAACATAGGAAGAACAGTGGTGGATCCCTGGCGCCTTCCCACAGAGGCCACCCCTGCAACCCCCAGCAACCAAAACCTTCCCACCTTCACCCAGTACAAGAGCTCTGAAATTAGTTTGTAAGATCTCTGGTAGTCATCATGCAATTCTGTATAAACACCTTCACACTAAGTTCTTGAAATCTAAGATGATTTACTGTTTTGGTATTTGCTAGTTTGATTGAATCTGTTAGACATTGCTAGTACGCACTGTGATTCTCACCTGGACATGCAGCTTGCTCGGGTACAGCTAATTCATCGTGGCGCAATGCCTATATAAGATGCTTCTGAATAGAAGAGATTTTCTGACACTTGTCAGCCTTCCCTTTTGTGAATGACAGTTCTCACTATTCAGAAACTAGTCACACTGGATTTCAACTCTGGTCATAAGATTTTTTTTATTGGTGATAGTATATCAACAGTATATTCTTTTCATCATCTTTGTAAAAAGCTGCGCATTTTGGCTTTTTGTTTTACTTGATGAGTGTGTTTTCCTACTTTTTGCAGTTTTTTTCATATTTGTTCATATTTTATGGAACAATCAGAATATCATAGAAAACACCTTATTTTCTAGCATTTTGCGAACTCGAATGTTCATGAACAATATCTTCAACTTTTGAAATCTTTCCCAATTTATTTTCAGAACCTTTCTACCTGCTCTTTGTTTACATCAAAATTCAATGAATAATCTAGTCTTTCTGTATACACATGTTGATAAGAATTGGGGTGTACAGCTGTTATATATGGCTTGTGTCAGATTTTGGAGACTAATGATTCTTTTCAGCAGTGGGGATCTGAAAAGTATCTTAGCAAATCAGCTGATCACATCCTGTGAAACAGGATTTGAGTCTATGTCTAAAATGGGTAGCTGCAGGGCTTTTAGTATTAGACTCCAAATTGCAATTTCCTGTTTTGCAAAATCACATTCATCCTTTGCAACTTCACTAATACTCTCTTCTAGGGTTTTCCCCGTGCTTTTCAATATCCTTTAACTAGTGCATTGTAGTGGTTTAACCTTGGCTAAATGCCAGGTATCCACCAAGCCGCTCTTTCACTCCCCTCCTCAGCAGGGCAGAGAGGGGAGAAAGAAAAAATAAAAAATACGATGGAAAACCAACTCCAAAATCGTGGGTCAAGATAAAGGCAGTTTTAATATAGCGAAAGCAAGGCTGTGCACAAAAGCAAAAGATTATTCTCTACTTCCCATCAGCAGGCGATGTCCGGCCACTTCCTGGGAAGCAGGACTTCAAAACACGTAACAGTTGCCCCAGAAGACAAAGTGTTGAAGAAAAAAAAATGAATACCCCCTGTTTCTCCCCCTATCTCTCAGCTTCCCATTGCTGAGCAGACGTCATATGGTATGGAATATCCATTTGGCCAATCTGGGCCAGCTGTCCTGGCTGTGTCCCCTCCCAGGATCTTGCCCACCCCCAGCCTACTGCTGAGGGGTGGAAGAAGGGTTGGAGACACAGCCTTGATGTGTGCCGGCACTGCTCGGCAGTAGCCAAAACGCTGGTGTGTCATCAGCACCTTGCTGCTACCAATGCACAGCACTGTAAGGGCTGGTACGGGGAAATTAACTCCAGCTCAGCCTGACCCAGTACAAGCACTTTATCAAGTTCCTGTGCAAGCTTCATATTAGGCAAATGGTGTTTTTATCTTACTTCTGCAATTTATGAAAGCTTGAACTATTTTTAATCCTGACATTGACTGTGATTTCTCTTATTTTTCTTTGATGTATTTATTATATCAGTTATTTGTATCTCATTTATATTAAACAGAAATTACTTCTTACTGACAAAGATCTTTATATTTCTGCTTTGCTTTGTGTTGGCAAAAGTATCCCGAGCATGTTGGCTTTTCTCGTGTTCTGAACAGTGGTATACCTTTACAGTCTAGTATAATCACAAAATGAAAAGTTCATAAATACATCATGGGAGAAACAAATTAGAGCTAATTTGTTACCTAAGCAGTGCCCTGGCTTCTAAGTAGTTGGAGGTCTGAACTCCCAGAATGGATTATTTTCTTATTTTCATGAGAAATAAGTAGATAGGGAGCTACAGTCCTTGTCCAACTTATGGATAAGTACAATTGAGCAAATAACATTGAGTGGAAATGTTGGCAACAATTCTATGCCTATTTCTGAACTACAGAAGCATATTCAGAACTGCAGTCCAGCAGCTTGCTCTGCATATAGCTAGCACTTCCCCCAGCAGTGAGATGATACTGCTGTATCTGCATTAACCTCTGCTGAAGACTGAGCACAAAGGATCCATCCTAACCAGCCGTCCAGACCCCTGCATCTCCTGATTATATTATGCTCCTCTCAAAAGGGCTGCAGGTACATCACAAAACTGTGTTGTACAGGCTGAGATGAATGAGTGCTAAACAGGCTATTTTCAAGTATGGACAAGGTTAAACTACTAATGTAACATCCAGAAAGCAATGGACAGTTGCAAAGATGAAGAGTGTGGTAAGACTACCCTTCTGAGAAGAACCCTCAGAGTTAGGTGCCAGGCAGAGTGCCAGTTCATTGGAAGTGGTTTTTTCCATTGATTAACTTTTAAAAAATTATGTCCACAGTTACACTACTAAATGTAAAATCTTATAAGAAGTAGTGAATTCTTATGCTTTATAACACACAGCATTTTCCATAGATAGAGAACAGAGAAATGTTTATAGCATCGCACAGCTGCCTTCATGCCACCTCGGAAGGCTCGTGGAAAAGAAATCAGAACAAAGCAGCTGACTTGAAAGCCATGAATTGTTTTGCCATGCAGCGTAAACCCAGTGTGGCTGCTTGGGTTTAGGAAAATGTCCTTCCAGGACACGCAGCTCTAGGACTGTCTGCTCTAACATGTCCCTGCATTCTTTTGAAATGTGTTATATTGACCGTGCTGGGGCAGATTTCTGAAGCAGGTGATGGGTTTGATCTGTTTGGGCCAATCTCTGTGTTCTTGATGAAAACTTCCTACCTGGTGCTCTTCCCATGAATAAGACTTGGAAATCTGAGTGACAAGATTTGAACTTTATTCGTATTCACTATTTTATACCCTTCAGCCTTTCTGTTAAATTTATGTCTTCACTGACTTTTGTACTTTCTTAACTTAAAAAATATAATTTAAAAAGTCCCTTCAACCAGAGAACAAATAGAGGTTAAATAATTTGCAGAAGCCATTTTAAAGCCTCATGATCCCCTTAAAAAAAAAAAGAAAAAAGAAGAAGAAAATACTCTCTGTCTTCATGTAGTGAATGGCTGACCATTCAAAGACTGAAAAGTCTCTAGGCATTTTTTTCAGGTAATTTTTTTCTAAAATTCAGTAATCTAGATATTCCCTTTTAAGCTGCTCTGGTTTGTCCACCCCTTTTGTCCTTTCCAGTGACTTTGGGGTTTTCCTGCAAACTTGCAAGGATGTTTCCAGCAACCTGGATTTGATCTCCAGTTCTATAATCAAATTGCTATGCTTTCAATGTTATTTAATTTTTTTGGTTGTCAGTTGAGCTTAACCATTAGAATCTGTGCCTTGCTTACTGTGCCCTTACAGTGTACCTTCACAGCTCAGAGAGATGCTGTGTTACAGGGGATGAAAAATAGCGGTGGTATTGTCATAAGCGCTGGGAAGACTTGCAGATGCAAGATGCCTGCCATGTTTTAGTTAAAAGCCAACAAAAACATGAAACTGTGTCCACTGAGAAATGGGGAAAGTGAGAACAGGAACTACCTACCCTGTGTACTCTGGTTTCCATCTCTGTGGCTGACTTAGAAGAAACATTCATAGTCTGTCTTTATGCTTACATAAATACCACAAATAAAAAATGTTCATCAGAGCTTTGTACTCCATACTTTTGCTTATACTCATACCTTTTCTTTTCAAAACCTCAAAAGTAAAAACAAGACGACAGCTCTGCTTTGATAAGAAGCTGGCCCAGGGTAGGGGTTTCTTCCAGTGTATTTTCTACCTTTAAATTTTTGCCATTCAAAAATTTTATTCTGACATCCTTAATTTTCTGCTCAGGCTTCATTGCCTGGGCATTTCCCCTTTCTTAAAGCTTTTTGATTTTTTTAAGGTTTGGGAGATACACCCTTCCCTGAACGGTTAATAGAAATGGATTGATTAAGAAAAGAGTCTTAAGAAGCCAAGAAATTAAATCTAAGTATTTTTGCAAGATAATTACCCTTTTCTGAGTTCAGAGGTAGGCACTTAGCCACCTTGCAGCACATCCCTGTGACAGCTTCACTGCTAGGTAAAGTGAGGTTTAAACATATAAACTACTCTTTTATTCTTTTAAAAATGCAGGAATTATAAGGTCACTCATCTTCACTGGAGAAATAGAATAGGATTTCTCATTATTAAAGCATGAGTTACCTAATTGTTTTCTGAGTGATTTGGGATTCATTAGTATTATGGTTTGGAATACTTGTTTTCAGTAAAGCCAGAGTATTTTCTTGAATAAGAATGTATTTGAAATCCTTCCCATGGGGCTGTTGCATGTTATTTTTTTTTTCTGTGTGGTTTGTGCTGTCTTCTGAAGTCTGTAGTTTTGCTATGCTAATAACCATTTTGCTCAGATTTGTCTTTCGTTCCACTTTGTAGGATTTTCATGTCCTAAATGAAGAAAATTCACTTCTAAAATTCACTTTGTGCTTGTTCTTTGGTGCAAAGCTTAATGTTTTCAGGCAAGTGCAATAAAGGAAGAAGCCTCAGTTACATGTCCTGTGCATTAACAATTTAGGGTAACATTTCTTTGTTTTCCCACTTAGGGGTGTAGGGCAGCATTTATCCCGAGGCTGGGGTCTAATTGTACAAATGCATTCACTTTTGCTTTGACCAATACAGCAACTTAAGCAGTAACTGTTGAAGGCAGGTTCCAGCACAGCAATGTTCTCCTGCCTTTAAAAGATAACAGAGAAAAGAGGAATTAAGCACAGCAGCCGAGGCACGTTCCTTTCCATTCCGACAAGTGCTGCACGCAGTGGTCGCTAACCAGCAGAACCGTTGTTCTCACTATGAGTACTGAGTCTTGCGTTTTGGATTCATGGCTGTTCACCTGCCTTGGTTCTCAACAAACGTGCCTGATTTCAGAATTAGATCCTTGCTTTTTTTTTTTAATGATGCGTTAACATTAATAATCATAAAGGTAACAAATTAATTTGTTCTTCCTGGCTCCATGATAACCAGTCTGCAGTTAGTTAGGAGACTCCTCTCCCTCATCGCGTGCAACTCCCTGATTGTCTGTTCCAAACCTTTGATGTTATTTGCTAACATTTGGTTATGACTGTAAAACAGTTCCTTTTAAGCTTTGTAAAATTTAGTTGTGTTCCTCCAATAAATAGGTACATAAGGAACTATTTGTATAGAACCATCACTGAAATTCCTGACCACCTTAGCACCTACTACTCTTATGTGAAATCACATAGTCATCACTACTGTGCTGTGTTCTCTCTTCTAGTTTCCAAATAAAACAGTAGCCCAAGTTGCCTGCAGTATGCTGAACATGCTGATACATTATGTACATAGACTTCAAGTGTATCAAGCTGATTCACCTTTAAAAATTATTCAGGTAAGTAATTTTTAAAAATTTGAAATTTTCAATTTTTTTAAATGCAATGGTAAAATTTATTTCCCTGAAATTAAAATACCAGAATATTGACAAGTATGTTTTGCAAAACACTGAAATATTATAAAAATAATCTTACTGAAAGTTTACAGTAGGGGTTCACATCACACTTACTTGCTGACTTCAGTATTAACATGTAAAATGACTATCATGTTTATTTTTTCTCAGATATAGCTATGTCACTGTTCACATGAGAATGTTGACAATAGTCTGATTTTTTTTAACATTAAATGTCTTCAAATGTGTTTCAGTTTAGTGAGAAAGTGATTACTTAAAATATAGCTCTGCAGTTGGGGTGGTTTTTTTTGCATATCTGTATGCAAAGCACTTTGCATTAAAGTGTTTCAGTATAAAGCAAAAACAATTATTTTGAATACACTTTAAATAACAAGGAAGTAGACTATGGCCTCTGTGACTGAACCACAGAGAAAAGATAGAGGTCTCCCAGGTAACTGGAAAGGGAATTGTGTGGGAAGCTGCTTGAAGAGGTATCGCAGGCATTTCTCTGCTCCTCTGCAGTCATATTGTTGATTAAGTAGAGACAGGGTGTTTACAAATTCTAGTAGTTCTAAGAAATAATGGAATTCAAATAGCCCCATACACAACCCCACGTCAGGCTCCTACCTGCACCCTACAAGTGTTTTGAATCAAGTTCTCTACCTGCCTGAATATTTGGAGTAGGTCAGTAATTTTACTGTCCCTTCTTCAGTCAAGCAGAATGTATTCTTTCAACGTCTTCTGCAAAATTCAATTAAGAGGGGTTTATTAAAAAAAAAAAAAAAAGTGGCAAGGATTACTGTAATTTGTCATAAAATAACTTTAATAGAATTTAACCATGAATCTAGTATTGTGTCACATTTACCTGCTTAAAAGTCTATTTTAAACTTAAATATTTAAATTGCATTTTTAAGGAAACTATGCTATATTTTCCCCAGATTCTGATAGCAACTATTACCCATCTGCTTCCCAGTACAGAAGCTTCCTCTTATGAACAGGACAAGAGGGTAAACATTTTTCATTTCCTTTTAACATGTTGGTCTTATTGCAAAGGTGTGTGATGCAGCATTGCTGAAAAATTTAAGCTGTGCCTTAAAGTAGGGATTCAGTTCTTTAAATATAGTATAGTATAGTCTTCTCGGAATTCCAGAAATATTATTTATGCAAGTGAAGTTCTGAATTTTTTGTAGGAAAATACACATTTAAGATTAAGATTGATAGTTTTCAGTAACTAAAAAGTCTTCTTTTTCCTTATCCTCAGTGAACTTACAAGCAAAGACAGTAATGTAGACTTTTCAAACTTGTCTTACAGAGAAAATATATTCTCAACTTGTAGAGAATACCTTTCAAAATACTTAGAAAGTTATGACTTCTTGCACTTTCTATTGTAAGTACGTTCTTGAGCAAGATAGCCTGTAACCTTCAGATTAATTTGATTCTTGTCATCCTACAAAATGGTTGCTCTATTTTTCAGTGAGCCTGAGTCCCTGAGCTAAGATGGGCTCTTTCTTCACCTGGTCCTCCCAGTAGTACTTTCTGCCTCCCGAAAGCTGTATCTCTTCTGAATTATTTGGCTTTGCTCTAGGATTGTGGGGCTCAGTGGTCATTTAAACTTGGGCATTTTGTTGCAGTTGGTCGCTGGTAGCTCTGAGCTTCTGGACTACCTGTTCCCATGGGAGCTGGTGTTCATCTCTTGGTCATTTTGGCCTCCAGAGCTCTGTTTTGTCTCTTCTTTCTGCCTGCAAGGAGGCAGGCGCTGTTGTAGACTACAGCAGCATGCCAAGCTAGCCACCTTTCCACTTGAGATGCTTCCCGTAAATCAATATGTTTCCCCATGAAGTACTGCTGACCATTCTACATCAAATATAATCTTAAAAAATTGGCTTGCCTAGTTTGACAAACTTAGCCCTAATGGGTTTCTTAAAAATTGGTTTAATATAAAAATATTCCGAGTTCTTCATCGTTAGGTTTATTATAGGGTGCCCCTGAGAGGCAAAGTTGTAATGTATTATGTGAAATGACTATGATGGTTATATGTCATTTATTAGTAAATTAGTTCAGTGGATTTTCTTTCAAAGACTTTCATTTAACTTGGGAAATATTTTAGAGAATCTTGCAGCTATTTATCCAAATTGTTTCCTCTGCTGCAGCTAAGTTGTAAAAATTAAAAATAATCCTTTGAAGCGAGTAAGTTATTAATAATTTGGTGTGTGTGTATGTGTCTTAATCTAATTCTGTTCTACAGTCTTTAAAACCGTCCCCTAGAGGGAGTTGGTTCTTTTGCTGACTGAGTAGCCTATAATACAGAGCAGTTGGATTTCTTTCAGATGGTACCTGATGCTGCGTAGCGTTGACATGTTGTGAAGGAAATTCCGTGTTATTTATAAAACCCTAAATGCAGCTGAAATCGTTCAGTGTTGTGTAATCCTTGATTCACTTTACAGTGAGATTTATGTGCAGAATGGTGCATCAGCCTTAATTTGTACCTGTGTAATCTGTCATTTTAAAAACAGCACCCTGCAAATCAATTTTGAAAAATCATGCGTATCCTCTTAAGCACAGTTTCTGCTCACAGATTTACCAGGATGAGAAACTGCTCTATGAATGGTCTTTGTTAAATATCTCAGTAGCCAAAGTTTTTACTGATGGTTTTGAACATACAGTGGCTTTTAAACAAGTGTCACCTGCTATTATGACAGAAGGTTGACTCTACTGAACTGAGAAAAGAAATGAAAACAGGGAAATAAAATACAGTGATAAATGTGAAGTAGCAGGTGCTGGTTTAATTGATTCGTAATTGAAAGTGTTTGTTCCAGTTGGTGGTTTCTTTACTTCTGTGCTTATTGGATTGGATAATGGCCTTGCCATTAAAGACCTTGCTGCAGCCTCTTCGCACCACAGGAGCAGAAAATGATAAGAGTGAAAGATCCGTTCTTAATTGTATATATAAGGTACCTGTTTCTTTACTCACTAAATGAGAATTTTAATGTATGGAGGTAGTGTCAGTTTTCATGGAAATGAAGACAGATTTTTTTCTGTAAGCCAACCTCCATTCTATGCTGAAATGTGGAGTGCTGTCTTGGTTCTTCAAGGTTTTGCCATAACTGCTTGTTCTTTGGTATATTTGGAATTGCTAATTTTGTCTTATATTTTGTGATGTTTAACCAAGTTACTTTTCGCGTGTCTTACCAGTAGCAGACATTTATTTTGTAGAAGACCAGCTATACATTTAGGACAGGTGAGGAAGTAGCTTTTTTATACCAAGCAATTTTATTTAGCAATAAGCAAAGTGAAAAGCATGAAGTTGTAATTGCTGTCTGTGGGGACACAGAGCAAAGATAGGTATGGTTTTTTGCAAGGGAAGGGGATTAAAACCTCCAGCAGCTTAGACCTTGCATATGTAATTAAAGAAGATAGGAGATCTAAAAATAAAGGTAGCTTAGTGATTTATTGTGAGTTTTGTTTCTTGTTTCTTTATTGTTAAATTCCACTTCAGTGTGGACACTGTTTTAGCAATTTTCTTTGCAAACCAGCATTTGTTTCTGTAAACATGAAGCATCTAAAATTTTCCAACTTTTGTCCTGCCTACTTAGTTCTAACAAATCAATTAAGATTGTAAATTAAAATAAATTTCATTTCTTCTCAAACTATCAAGTAGAAATTCCAGTAGTTAATGTAATTTAATTCTGTTTCTGTTCTAGGTTCTGCATGGATGTGTCTATGGCTCTCAGTGTTTCAGCAACCCTAAATATTTTCCTCTAAGCCTTTCTGATTTGGCATGTGTGGATTATGATCCTTTTATGCATTTAGAAAGCTTGAAGGAACCAGAACCACTGCATTCTCCAGACTCGGAGAGATCTTCTAAGCTTCAGCCAGTGACTGAAGGTTTGTCAAATTGCCTGAATACATTTTCTTTCAGAAAGATTTTATCTTGTTTTCCAGTATTGAAGTGTTTGTCTAAAGCATAAGTTTTAAATTATACCTAGACACTAGGTAAGGGCCATTAGTATGGAATGAGGTAACATGATTTTGAGCAATTACTGTTCTATTACCTGAAATAAGTATCTTCTGAACAACATGAAGATCGATTTGATATGGATTCTTCTGTGCTCTGTGTATCAGCAAAAAGTGTTAAGTACTGCAACATGGGTAAATGTTGCTTTGCATTTTACTGTCAGTAAATTATTTTTTTCTTAATTTTGCTCCTTTTTCTAAGAATGTTTTGGATTTTTTATTATCTGAGCTTGCAATATTGAAAACTCTCTGATTATGTTTTTTAACCTATCATACTGTGTTGTCAATCTGTGTATACCATTTAAAACCACAGATTTATCTAAAAAGAGAGAGAATTTATTACATCTGCATAGAACCTTAAGAGACCCAGGAATTAACATTTTCTTCAGAACTCGAAAATAAAAGTAACGAATCAAGAAACTAAGCTACGGAGGAGCAGCGCACATTATGCCGTGTATCTAGTAAATATCAAATGGCTACATTGGGAAGAAAATTGAAAAAGATGAGATTAATGCTGATACCAGAAACTCTGTGTAGTGCTATTCTACCTCCATATTAAGTTGTTCCATTTAGGCTTCCTTAAAGGTATTAAGAACCAGATAAATGCAGAAGCTCTTTGTAGCAGCTGTGTGCTAACAGCAGGTGATTTTGTGGTCTGTAGTGACTACGTGCTGTTTTTTATGTAGAGAAAATGGCTAATCATTGTGCCCTCGTCTAAGGCATGCTTCATCATCCTCAAGTACTTTTTTGGCCAAAGAATTCTAAACATAGAGCTGTCCCCTAATAAGCTCGGTATTGGATTCAACAAGTCTGATTTGAGAACTATTGGCAGGAGGAGCTGTAATTATTAAATTTACTGAAGAATGAAGCAAGGTACTATAGTTGGCTTTTTGTCAAATGGCTGTGGTCTTATTAGTAAAAAGTAATCATCTGCTGGGTCAGAATGAAAGAGGCTTCGAAGGATTCATTCTGTCCTAATTACAGTCTCACCTATACATATTATGTAAAGCTAATATTTAAAGCATTTGCCAAAATTAACTTCCACTGCATGTTCTATTACAGTGTAGTGAATTGTAGTAGCTTTTTATGCTTGGCATCTTTTGTATTCTGTAATAATCTGTAATTATGGGTTAGCAGCAAATGCTGTGTGGCTTGTTTAATCTGACAATCTGAAAAGACAACCCTGAATAGATTTCTCTTTAAATGAATGTAGTTGCACAAAGCCTTAGCATCGATATCTTCATTTTGCATTTCCCTGTGTGATCTGTTCTTTTATGATTTCTTGTTAAATTTCTAAATAAAAGTAATTTCAGATGTTCCTTTTATCTCTCCAGATGGATTAAGAAAGCCTCATATGTTTTTAAAGTTTCAGGGCTCTGGAATTGTAAATCAGATCGTGAAATTTAATTGGCAAACTACAGCATTATCATGCAACCCTGGTTTTGCAACTTTGGCACTTCTAGTCTGCATTGCCAGGCAGAGAATAAAATTGGCAGTGCTTAACTGGTCGCACAGCATCTGTTCTCCCTGGCATTGTTGGGGGAGCGAGAGGAGTAAAGTTAGTGGATAACAACCAGGCTGGGACTCGATCAAGACAGGGTGTCAGTTAGTGCAAGCTGGCCACAGAGCTGTATTGCCAGGGGGTCAACCGCTTTTTCAGTAGCGTAAAAGTGCTATCATGATACCATTTTTTGAAGGAGCGGAACTGGGCAGGACAGTAGTTGTAGGTAAGTCAGAGGAGTTTTACAAGGACAGGGTGAGGGGTGCTAGACTCCTTCCTTAGATCACAAGCAAAACTGAAAATACTGAAACACCAGAATTCTTAAGGCACGGTGCTTTTGATCAGTTTAATAATGTGATTGACATACCCTGTTATGCCTCCAGACCCAGCACAAGTTTTATGGACACTTAGCCATGGTATGAGGCCATGAAGCTACAGGACTTACAGTGATAGAGCTGTGTAATGTGGGGAAAGAGTCTGTTGAGAGGCTGGAGCAAGCCCTGCAATAAACGGCACAGCAAAGGTTTGTTAAATCCTTTGGAAACAGGCAGTGTGGGGAGAGGACCATTCCTCTCTCTCTGTTTCAGTAATTTTCCTATCTCTCACAAGGAATCTGCTCTACCTAGGATTACCTGTGAAATTCTTTGTCCTCCTTTCTGTAGGTTTCAGGTAAAGTGGTAGATTGCAGTATAAGATACATAAAGAATAATTTTGAAATTAAGTAGTAAATATATTAAAGTGTTATATTTAAAACACTGCAAGCTCTTCTTGCATCATCAGAACTTGGAGACAGCAAGTCTGTGGTGCTTTCATACATCTAAGGAGTCACAGAGGTTGTCTGTGAGGGTTGGTGAACCTTGTTCCTCCAGCTGGTATCAACAGCAGCTTCCTCTAGCTACAGTACGTGTATGCAAGTGCTGTCTGTGCTGATTAACCGCATCTAACTAGCCTGGATTCAGTGTCACGCTGACAGAGGTATTCTTTCTCCAAGCATTATAACCATTCACCATGCAGTTTAGATGTGCAAAAGGTAACGGTGGACTGTGTGGTGCCATGATCTGCCATGGATTTTCCCCCATTTGTCATATTTCTCAAAAAATATTTTAAACTCTTTTGCATAGGTTGATAATTTTTCCTAGTATATTTCAATTTCTGAAGAAAAAATTTTCCCCATCTGATGTTTAGCCTTAGCTTTTATTTAAAAAATAGAAACATAAAGTACTTCTGAGGCTTTGCTTTTTGCTTTTTTACTGAAAGAATAGAATAGAATAGAATCATTAAGGTTAGAAGTGACCTCAAGGATCATCTAGTCCAACCATCCCCCCACCACCTATTACCCACTAAACCACGCCCCTAAGTCCCACATCCGACCTTTCCTTAAACACCCTCAGGGATGGTGACTCCACCACCTCCCTGGGCAACCTGTTCCAGTGCCCGACCACCCTTTCTGAGAAGAATTTTCTCCTCATCTCCAACCTGAACCTTCCCTGGTGCAACTTGCAGCCATTTCCCCTTGTCCTGTCACTAGTTATCTGCGAGAAGAGGCCAACCCCCAGCTCGCCACAACTTCCTTTCAGGTAGTTGTAGAGGGCAATAAGGTCTGCCCTGAGCCTCCTCTTCTCCAGACTAAACAAGCCCAATTCCTTCAGCCGCTCCTCATAAGACCTGTGCTCCAGCCCCTTCACCAGTTTCGTTGCCCTTCTCTGGACACGCTCCAGGGCTTCGATGTCTTTCTTGTGGTGAGGGGCCCAAAACTGGACACAGCATTCGAGGTGCGGCCTCACCAGAGCTGAGTACAGGGGGACAATCACCTCCCTGTTCCTGCTGGCTACACTATTCCTGAAAGGAGACAAGAAGTACACTTTCAAAAACACACTTCATAGATGGTGCATCCAGATTAGCACAGTTTGTTTTTTGTGAGGGACATTCTAAAGATTGGTTCTCTGTAGCTAAATCTCTCTATACCTGAAGCTTAAAATTAGAAAGGAGTGAGACTCCCTTAAGCTAATGTAAAATACAGGTAGCCCAGCTAAACTGATCTCTCCTAGGCTCCTTCTAAATGTAATGGAGAAAGAGGAGCGTTCCCAGAGAGTGATTCATCCCATTTCTCCAATTTGGGCTCCTAACTGAGATGAATCAGTCTGTACAGGTGCATCACTCTTTAGATAGCTGAAAGGATGAGGAGAGTTAAATTCCACCCTCAGCCATTACTTTTTCCTTCTACTTTGTAACTGTAGTTGTTTAGAAGCTGTTCAGGTAAAGAATTAAAGAGTTAACAACACATCTTAAGGAAATTCAGGAATTCTCCATTCATGGCACTGATAGAAATTAGTGGTGATGGACCTTCAGCCTTTCCACAAAAGAGGTAATTTCAGAGACTGAGAAAATGCTTCTAGTAAATTACCAAGTGATCATGTACACATATAAATTACATTGCCTGAGCAAAAGACTGTACCATTGTAAAGAGAGCAGAGATGTGTTCAGTCAGGAAGACAGTGTGGCAAAGCAGCCAGCTTGACTGCTTTAAATGTGTTGTGATATGACTTGGTGTGTAGAATTTGTGGTAAAGCTGTGATGGCTTGTCTTCGTGCATATTTTGATCTGTCCTCCAGAAACAAAGAGCATGGTTTAGATGCTTTTTTAAAGAGTTCTAATATATTGAATGTCTAGTTGCTCCTGATTGAGGAGATGTGCTTCTAGGAACAAATTATTAAAAAGTACCCTTTAAGTTGTGAATTTAATTTAAAATTTTCATGTTTCAAAAAGAATTACTGGGTTGGTTTTGTTTGGGTTTTTTTGCTAAGGGAAACCATCACCAAAATCTGATTTGCGGTGTTGCAAAAATGTTTCAAGATTGCTTTATTGTATTTCAACATAACAGGTTACATCTTACAGATTACTTTTCAGTATGCTTCTCTTAATATTTCTGCTCTACGTTTTTTGTATCACTTTTAGATCAACAATACTGTATTCTGAGAGAAGACTCAGTAAGAAATATTGTTCTCATTGTGTAAAAGAGGTGATGAAAGATTAGTATCCCGATTCTTTTTTTTTTTTTTTTTAAATTCAAGAGTAAAATTTTCAGAGAGAGACTGTGGTAGGACTGGGAATGGACCTTCCAAATTTAAATTCAGTGCTCCACTCTTTGTATCGCTGCATCACCTTTCTTTTCCATATGTACCTTAGGCTTCTGAGGGAGTAAGTTCATGCACACAGCTACAATCAGCCATGGTCAGGTTTGAGATTTTTAGGGTTTGCCACAAAACAATAAAAGTAATAACTTGTATCCTAACAGGTCCCTCTCATTTCTTGAGGTTTTTCAGCAGAACTTAACTGAAAGCATTTAACCTACAAGATTTCAGGAAAGGTTTAAATTGGCTGTCAGGAAAAATTTCTTTACCTAAAGGGTTATCAATCACTGGAACAGACCCCTCAGGGAATCGCTTGGGTCACCATGCCTGGAGGTATTTAAAACACCCATACGTGTGGTGCTTAGGGACTTGATTTAAAGATTGGACTTGGCAGTGAGAGGTTAACGGTTGGACTTGATGATTTTAAAGGTCTTTTCCAACCAAAACGATTCTGATTCATGTAGCTGGGAAACTCCCATGTCTTTGCTCCTAGGAACCCGAGAAGAATATTGCCTTACTTACACGTGAAGTAGCAAGTGCTAAACACTTGACATAAATATCCTGACAAAGATGAGCCAGCCTCTGCATTGTCCAGGTGCTGGTTAGTATTGCACTGATAAATTATTCCTCAAGCATCCAAGTTATTTTGTCTTTGTCTTGTGTAAACTTCCTTACAGTTCCTTCTTATATTTCAGCAGATGGCACTATAACTTAATTTCCTCATATGCTATCAATATCTGGACATTTAATTCAGCTTCAGTGAATGTTCTTGTGTTTGTAAATTTTAAACCTCAAGAAGGTTATAGATAATAAAAATGTAATATCTAATTTGTTTATATTAGTTTTCAAGGCCTTAGTTCATTAAAATATTTAAGTTTATCTGAGTTTCGGAGTAGTGTAAAAATTAAGTTGATTTTGCCAACTATTAACTAGGTGAAATGTTTCCCTTCTTGCAGTTGAGATCCCTAAAGGTAGAGAAGAGCCATAGTCCCAAACATCTCTTACATGCTTTATCCAAGTCTTGCGAGCTGGGATGGGAAAGGCAAATACATACTAATTGTTTATTTTTGCAGATGCAGAATGCATCCAGTGCTTCAGAAACTACAAGTCTGTCATGACAGTCAGTATGCATTACAAATTTGCCTTTATTTTCCAGTCAAACCAATTAAGACACCTTAAACTGCAAAAATAAATTTGTTTATTAAACATTAGTTTTTATTGTGTATAAATACACAATATTTATATTATAAAATCATAGAATTATGATTTTGTGATTCTAATATAAAGGGAGATGAGTTAATTATACCATATTTACATGTCCAAGAGGTTACATTTTCTGAGTAAATACTGAATGAAAAAGCAGTGTGGTTCAGAACATTCTAGTTTGTTGGATTTCGGTGAGAAAGAAGGTGGGAATTGTTTGCAGCAGTTTTCAGTGCTTAATATAGTTTAAAATACATGATGTATTCCTGAGGAATAGAGTCTTATCTTCCCCTTGTAAATCCTAAATTCAAGCCATCCAGGTCCCGTTACAAGAGGGATGCTACAGCAATATTTGCTTTGCCATATTGATCCTGTTTTCTCTTCCACCTGTGATCTTCTCTGTAGAGTGATACTTTTGCGTATGGGTTCTTCAGCGGGTGCCCTGAGCCAGTTGAGGGTTGTCTGTCTGACAGAGTCAGTTTGACGAGCTCTGTACTTCATGGGTAATGTAGAGTGGATTTGATAGAAGAATCCAGTAAGTAACTCAGTAAGCACTGAGTTAGCATGGTGTGGTATAAACATTAACAAATTCCTTTTGTAAATTTAGATAATGTTGCATGCAAGTGGAAACTATGCAACGAAGAATTTTGCATTAGATGATAGGCACAATTAACTTCTCTTTCTCCTTCCAAGTTTTTCCAGCCTGAAACTTCTCAAAATGCAGTTGGGACATGAGATTTGCTTTTTGAAAATTGTGCTATTGTTAGATTGTGTTCGGTATACATAGCCCATTCTTTGATTTGGTACTTTAAAATCATCCAGTATTATTCCCAACCTAACCTTACAGCTATGTGCTCCCCAGGGAAATTAAGATGGATTAGAGGTTTTGCGCCTCAGTGTTCCTTTGTTTTTCACAACATAATGATGTGTATAAATGTAAGAATCCATTGCAGTTGGAAGTTGACTTCTTACAACAAAATTATGATCTCTGCTTTAAGACTTATTTTCACTAGATTAAGAAATTTTGTATTTTAGAAGAACCGTGCTGATTATAAAGCTATGGTAAAGGAGATGTGGTAGGCTGTAAGATAATGAAGATGCTTCTTAAACTATCTTGTGATTTTTCATGCTATTTATATGAGACCAGTGTTCATGAAAATACGTGTTTTCCATTAGAGAGCTGAACGTATTCAAACCTTGTGGTGCTCATCTTCTGTTTAAAACTCACGGAGAGGAGGACATCAAAAGAAATACATAAATCTCGGTGGTTTCTGGACTGTTTTTTTTAAAACCCGTGTTATTTCTCTTGCAGTGAAAACTCATATGCAACAAGGATTAATTTCTGTTGCTGCTCGTACTGTGATAACACATCTAGTCAACCACTTAGGCCACTATCCTATGAGCGGGGGTCCGGCTATGCTAACCAGTCAACTGTGTGAAAACAACGACAATCCATACAGTGAAAGTCCTGAACTTTGTCCTGAACTTTTTGAGAACCCAAACCTTCAATTCTTTGTGTTAAACAATACTTCCCTGGTGTCTTGCATACAAATCCAAGCAGAAGACGACATGCCTGGGGGAGGACTATCTGCTGGACTTGCATCTGCTAATTCAAATGTCAGAATTATAGTGCGTGATCTATCTGGCAAATACTCGTGGGATTCGGCCATTTTGTATGGACCATCATCTTTATGTGGATCTTCGCAACAAACATCTTTTGCACTTTCATTATCTCAACAAGATAAACCAGAAGATGCTCTTTCATCTTTTGAGCATGTGGAGGATGTATCTGCGAGGGATGGAATTACATTCCAAGTAAAAAGGAAGTTTAGAGACACTGTACCAACATGGGACACAATTAGGGATGAAGAAGATGCCCTTGATGAGCTCCTGCAGTATTTAGGTGTTACAAGCCCTGAATGCTTACAGAGAACTGGTGTCTCACTCAACATTCCTGCTCCTCAACCAGTCTGCATCTCGGAGAAGCAGGAGAACGATGTCATCAATGCAATTCTGAAACAGCACACAGAAGAGAGGGAGTTTGTTGAAAAGCATTTCAATGATTTAAATATGAGGGCTATGGAGCAGGATGAGCCAACCTCACAAAAGCCCCAATCAGCATTTTACTACTGCAGATTACTTCTTAGTATACTGGGAATGAATTCTTGGGATAAAAGGTAAAATGACTCAGGATTTAAGAACTTTCTTTTAAGGAATTGTGCTTTTCCTACCGTGTAATAATAGTTGATCACAGAGCGGGTTAAGTCAAAAATACTCCAGGCCAGCCAGCAAAAGAGGAGAGGGGATGTGCAAAACTAAGAGGGAAATGACAGTTTTCTTCTGCATTTCGATCTGTCATTTAGAGAGACAGAAAGGAGGAACCCGTTGCCTTTATTGCTATTTATATTCTGTCCTTAGAACGGTGTTGCAAGCCTAATTGAAGGAGTGATATCTTTTCTAATCATCTTCTCAGCATCTATGTTAAGGAGTACTACCATGGGTAAAGAAGGCATCTTTTTTGCTTTCTTTCCTTCCCATGTACAGTGCTGCAAAAATCATTACCTTTCTATGCCAGAATGAGACTCTGGAAGTGTCATATTCTCAGCTATTGTGTTGCTGGACAGTGTCCTGCTGCTTTGCCTGCTAAGAACATGCTTGCATGCAGCCTCAAAGCATTGTATCTGTGTTAGCTAATGAGAAAGATGCGTCCCCTACTATTTATTTCAGCATTGGCAATGTTTGGGTATTGTTTAGAACAACAGGAGACAAGCCATATTCAGTTACAAAAGTAATGTCTCTGTTTACATTAGTATTTTTGTGTGGGTGTAGTTAGGTGTGTGTCTGCATATACATGTGGGTATGTACAAATATTAACATCCTAGAATTTAAGGGTCTTTCTGAAATCTTCTTTTGTTGTAGCTGTCAAATTCCATGTTAGAGGCACTGAAATATTTTCTGTAAAATGAAAAAAATCTGTGTCACTTAGATATCACTGGACTCGGACAAAATTTTGGTGTGTTAACCCTTCTTATTTGGCTCTTTAATTCCTCAAGGCAGTCTGGCTTTGAACTGTCTGCTCTTAAACTCATTCCACTGTGTTTTGTGGGAAACATCTTAAGTGCACTTTAAAAGAATAGAAAAGTGCCTTTCTTGCTCTAACATATTGTTTTGTTTATCCTTTAATTTTATTTTATTTTTTAACTGACTGGGTGACTGGTGAGCTATGTTCTGCTCTCTTCTGCAGTTCGGAGTAGCAAAAACTGTGTCTCTACTGTCCTAGAGAGTTAGTGTGTTAGATTATGGGAGTGTCTTTTGTCACTAAGCGTATATATTATGGCCTAGTAAAGTGTACACTTTCTGTATGCATCAAAGGGAGTTCTATCTGTTCTTCTGTAGAGAAGAGATTGACCACAGTTGGTTCCGATAGGTTGGCAGGAGAAAGTGGAAAGAAGTAAATGTTGTACTCAGGGCTGTAATGGATATAGAAGATTTCCTGTAGTAATAAAAAAGAGCTTGTATATTTTTTTAGAAGATATCTTAATATTTTATCTAAGAAAGGACTATTGAAAAGGCAAAAGCATTTGTTGACTGTTCTTGAATGGACCTGGAGATGTTCTTGTACTGTTCTGTGTCCGTCAGTGAGCAGGTGATAAAAGCGTTACAAATTTCTCTATTTAGAAGGAGCTTTCATCTCCTGAAGAAAAATGAGAAGTTACTCCGAGAACTCAGAAATTTGGACTCAAGACAATGGTAAATTCTTTTAATGGCCACCTACTTACTTGTTTTGTGCTTGTACTTAAATGGTTCTAATTACATAGACATGAGAATTGAACTAATTTTTTTTAAGTTTTGTAAATTATTAATGTATTTTGCACTGTATTGTAGTTACTGGTGTTATATTGAAGTTAAATTGGTGTTATTTGTAGAGTGAAACTACAAGTAGAATATCATGAGATAGAACAAATTTCAAAATAACTTAAAATTATGAACTTATGTATGCATAATGTGAAATAGTTTTAAAACTTTGATATGTCAGAGTCTCCATGTTTTAAGCTTTGGCTAATTGTTTAGCTGTTTTCCAGTGCTGCTAGTATTTGACGGCGTGGAATTCTAGTTGGAGTTGTAGCGCAGGATTAAAAACTTTGAATTGTTTTTGTAGAAGTTGAAATAAAATCCAGTGGAAGTTTTAAAAGTGTGAGAAACCATCTTCCATTGCTCCAGTGTCTAACAGCAAGCTGTGAACAGAAGCCCTTGATAAGTACTTAAAGATTCTTCATTCAGTTGCATAAGCAACATTTGCCGCGGCATTCACGAGGCACTGCTGTTAATGGGCAGTGCCGTGTCGATAACGCCCGTGGTAGAGGTTTTGCTCATTTCAGAAGCCCAGCTATCCCATTAGCAATCGGTACTGCCACCACCATCCTGCATCTTAAGAGTGATGAAATGGGTAAATGCTGTTCGCGTGTAGCAAAGCTTTAGGCTCTAGAGAAGACCAGACTAAAAAAGATAGAAATGGGGTTAAGGAAATATAGGTGGTCTTCAAAAAGAAGCCATACAGTTGTACTTTATTTGTACTGTCTTTTTCAGTGTTTTAAAGGCCATGCTCTGTGTCTCCTCTTGGTATATTTTCGTTTCATATTAGTAAAGGCACTGTCATGCAGTGACCATTCTCTATTTCACAGCCGAGAAACACACAAGATTGCAGTGTTTTATGTTGCTGAGGGACAAGAAGATAAACACTCCATTCTTACCAATACTGGGGGAAGTCAAGCCTATGAGGATTTTGTAGCTGGTCTTGGCTGGGAGGTATTTATTAAAACGTTTTTATCCTAAGTTTGTTTACAGAGAACATTACAGATGCCTTTGGATATTATATGTCTTTGGCTCTTTAGCATTACTCGCAAGTGCTGAAATACACTGGCTTGCAAGTATGATAAAAGCAGAAAATAGTTCTGCTTTTAATTTCATTAGCAATACTAACTACTTAATTTTGAGCTCTTTGAATTTAAAAAAGTTTGTGCAGGCAGAGATGATTCTTTAATGTGCAGTTCTGTACTTGGCTTTCCTGGATTGATTGGGAGGCCTCTTGATTTCCCTGTAGACCTGTAAAGTGTTAAGTCCATTGAAATTTGAGATTTGCTCAAATCTGGGAATCCAAAAAAAGACAAATGTGCAGCTTCTCTCATGCTTCCTTCTTTGTGCCTTCTGCTGCAGGCATGTATCTGTTTGCATACTCTTCCAGCAGTCCGAAGTACTGTGATGTACCCCATGATCTATCTGGACCTGCAACTCTTTAGTCACTAGTTAGATGCAGTTACGAGGATTTCCTTTTTTTGCATCCTTTCTTTCTGACCACACAGGATTAACTTCCTTGTAAAGTTCAACTCAGCACTGTTGCACAGAAGTCCAGGAATCACTCCTGCTCCTGGCTGGCTGCCTAAGAAGCTGCAGGTTTTCTATTCCTCTTGTGACTCATGTTCATCATGAGTGTCCATCTGTTTTTTTTTTTACTCATTAGGTATATAGGAGCACTCCTAGATGAGCAGTGTGGATAATGGCTCTGACTTTTGCACAGGAACAGAGGAAAACTGCTAGAAGTCAGCTGACTGTCATGAACATAGATGTTTGCTTCCCACATTCCTGATTCTTCAGGAGAAAAAAGAATAAATCACATTAGTGTCTTCAAATATCCTTCTTTAGTGGGTTAATTCTCTTAGCCTTTATTAGCTAGATTAAAGAGTTGCTAATTTGTATTAATATTCCGTGATGAGACATCTAATATTTTAACCTCTTAACATTAAATTCTGGACCCTTTATTAACAGAAAAGCAAATACATCCCATGTGGGCAGAGATTAAATGTATTCACATCTGAGGCAGCTTTCTTTAGGCACTGTTGTAAAAGTGACGTAGCACATTAAGAGTGCTTATTTATTTCAGTGCCAAGCTATTTCCAATAGAACTAAGACTTAGAAAGTTATTTACAAATTATCAGTTAGTTTTCTGTGATTTTTTTTTCATATTCACAGAATGAAAATTTCTCAAGAAAATACATGGCAGATAACAAAGCAATTCAAAATTGTCTGGCGGTCACACAGGGTTTCTTAAGAGCTCAGGTCAAGGCTGATGTAGTATCACAGAATTTTTAAAAAGCACAAGTAAGGACTACAGTCAACTGCTCAGGGAATAATGCAATAAATATTCATGTACACAACCTTTCATTTCTATTGGGAAAAGGGCCTTCACTTTTAAAAATTCAGTTGGAAGTCCATTTCAAAGTGTAAAGAATGTATTTATCACCTGATAATTTTTTTTTTCTCCTAATGCTTCCTGGGCTTTACTTCTAGGTAAATCTCACAAACCATTGTGGCTTTATGGGAGGACTGCAAAAAAACAAAAGCACTGGACTGACCACTCCATATTTTGCTACCTCGACAGTAGAAGTAATGTTCCATGTGTCAACAAGAATGCCTTCCGATTCAGATGACTCTTTAACAAAAAAGGTAGGTGTTTCCGAATAACAGATTTTCTTTTGGCAATAAACCCAGAGAAATTAAAGGAAAAAGTCAGAAAATGTCTTACCACCTTTACCTATTTTACTGAAGTGGGTTAAGCCATATAAATTTTTCTCCTCCAATTCTAATTTTGCCGTACTAGTGATTTTTGCCATCATTGCAAATGTTGACAGGTTTACATGTATAGTGGTGAAAAATGAAGGGAGATGGTGGTCTGTGTAGAAGAAAAAAGCATTACATCTGAATGAGGTTTTAGTGCTTTAAGGCTTTAAATACCAATTAATAAATATGTGTTGAGTACTCTCTGAGATGGCTTTTTATTCACTTAAGAGTCACGTGCTGTCTGTTAAACTTTTTCTTGAAGGGAAAATTATGTTAAAATACTAAGAATTTGACAGTGTTTATTGTATACAAGGTGTTTTCTCTTGGAGCAGGCACAAATGCTCAACAGTGATATGATCTCTCGTAGCCACATTAAGAAAAAAATGGTTTTCTGTACTGGTATTTTTTTCTTTTGAATTTAATAAATTCCACATTAGTGATAATAAGTTACAGTCTCGAACATGTGTCCTGTTATAAATGAACAATTGACTCTCATTAGACTGTCCCCCGTCCTGCGTACATACATCTTCAGATGTGCTAATCCATTCAGTAGACACGTTAATGAGCACTGGTTGAAGTGTAATATTGGAGGAACTGAAGCTGGTTGATCTCAGCGTGGAGTTTAATACTTGTAATTAAATTAGACAGTAGACAGTTAGTAAAGAGAGAAATAGCCATGCCTCTGGCAAGCTTCAATTATTAATGACTTTTTTGTTCTTTGTGTTCAACTTGAAGAAAAAAATATTATTGTTATTATTATACACTGACTATGAATTCTAACTTCTCACTGTCACATCTTACGCTGGTTTGTTTGGTGTTTTGGTTTTGGTTTTTTTTTTTTAATTAAAAAAATGTTTTTTCTTTTATGCCTATGGTGCTAGGTCCTTTCTGTTCTTTATTTCATGAAGTAGAGCCAGGGTAATACTTTGGTTGTTAAATGATTTATAAAAGTGGGTTTTTTTAGCAAAAATAATTTTAAAATAAGATTATTGATATTGTTCTAGAATATAGCAGAGTGTGTATATATATTTTGTTCTAAGTTGACTGGCTCCTGTATTTTTTTTTAAACAGAAACTTGGTTTTATAAAACACAGCTTGTAATTACCCTTACAATGTTTGTTTATGAGCTGTTTGAATTAGAGCATTCGAAAGTGTTGACAAGGGGGAAGATAGGTCACAGTGAGAATTAATTAATAAATAAATAATTTGCAATTGCTGTGGATTTCAGCAGAACACACAGCCCGGATCTCGTGTCCCTTTCCAGGAGCACCCTGCATCTCCATAGAGCTGTTCCTGCCAGTCAAGGTTCGGTGCTGGTCCAGTCCTCCTGTGATTTAGCTTGTGAAAATGGTGTCAGCTGGACTTTCGTAACAACTCCAGCTTGCCCTGGGCCTATTTCTCTCCTTCTTTACCCACAGTCTCGCTCATCAGTAATTAGGAATATTTGAGGTCTGTATGGATATGTAGAGTGTATCAAAAGATTTGGATTATATTTGTAGCTCCGCTACTGATGGGCTGTTTAATCGAGCTACTTTATTTCTGCATGACTTTCTTTCCTCTTCTTCCTCCGTGTGTGGGTTTTGTTCTTCTTTTTAAGCCCAGTTTCCACATGAATGGAGGCTTGTGAGCCTGCTTTTATGTCTGTCCTCCCTTCCCTAGCACCTTTTGGCCCATTTCAATCAAATTAGAGAGACACGTGTTTCGAAGGTGTTCCTTTCATGTCTGTTTAATGAAGATAGCCTAAGTAAAGGCAACAGAGTGAGAGACACTCTTAGTGCTCCTGCTCAACAGAGAGAGACTGCATGGGAAGAAGCATTAGACATCAAGGAACCAGCAACAGAGAGGGATGCTACGAAAGCCATCCCAAACCTGAGAAATGCATCGACTGGAGTTTGCATCTTGGGAGAAACCAGCAAGTGGTATCAGGAAAGATGAGTAGGAAGACAGGCTCAATTCTTTCAGTAGTTCTACAAGTACTCGTGCCGCTTAGACTGAACGCATCAGCAAAAGGTGTTTTATGAGATGCTGTCCAGCTCACACACACTATAAGGGACCTCAATCATTTGAGAGCCGTGTGCGTGCTCACAATTTTAATTGTTCGGAGTGCAGGTACTGCTCGTGACCTCCAGAGAAACTCGAGTTTTATGTGGCTTTCTTTGTCTATTTCTTTCAATGGAAGAAAAACAAGCAAACTTGGAGTAGTTGACTTAGAACTGCTGCTGGTTTTTATATTGTAAATGTGCCTAGAGGTGCATGATAGGTTCATCTTATAAATGGAAATTAAATTAAATTAAAACAAAACTTCTTCCTGCCATTCAAGCCACTACAAAATCAAGATTCTGCTGTTTCAGAGGCTAAGCCAATTTTAAATTTATTTTCCATCAGTCTTACAGAGTAGTAAATAAACTTTTCAATGTCTTGGATACCTCTGAAGCATTTGTTTCTGAAGACGTGAACAAGAGCAAGAAAAGGCATTAATTCAGGGAGAACGGATGAAAGTCTTCTGAATGTGTAAAGGAACTTAACATTGAAATGCATATATAAAATAGGTATTTCAAACAGTAAATTAAAGTTTTAATACTGTTAATGCAATACGTGTTCTTAGAATTAAAAGTTAGAATAAAAAGTATTTACACTACCCTTACAAAAACAAACTTGCAAAGAAAATATCAGGATTAAATGAAACTGAAGGCTCTCAGCTCACAGAGTGAGAAAGCTCACGTATGTGCCTCTACAGCTTAACACCTGTCTAGCTCCTCCTTCCTTACCTGGTAACGGAGTGAAGGCATTGTAGGTGAGAATATTATACACAAGATGTGTAAATAAAATGTAGTAAACTTGTTAATGATTGGAATACTAGTTCATCTTGGCCTTTGGGTGTGTGATATGATTCCAGGTTATGTGTGGTATTGTCCTAACCACATGAAAGATTTATAGCTCTCTATTTATAGCTAGGTTTTGGGGCTTTTTTTATTGTGGTATTAACATGTATTGGGAACTCGAAGGTTTATAGATGTAAATTATTTGTGCAATTTTTTTATTTTAGTTACAACTAAATACACATATTGCTTTTAAAAAACACCAACCAAACACACCATAGTTGTTGAAACAAAGTTTTGGGAAAAATTCAAGTAGAGGGTACATACGCTGTAGACTGCAGTGCTGTTTACATTTAATGGGCAAAAGTAGCTGCATTAAGTCTTTACTTCAGATGTTTCTGTTCCTTCTGTTCTTTTTATAATGAACACTTTCACTTTTGAAGGAGAAAGTTGGGGCTAGCTGTTGTATCATAAGAAAATATAATAGCCTTTTTTCTCCCTCCTTTAGGTAAGTGGGTATTAGAAATTACAGTAATTTTGGCAAGAGTTCAAGGGTTAATGCAACAGATAAATAAAAGGAATTTTCTGTAAATTGAGCCCTGCATTATTTCACTTGTCTTGCCTTTCCAAACCTAACTCATTTAATTTTAAAAAGTAAATACTTAAATTCTTCCTGACAGTGTGCTTTGCTTTTACTATCGTTTATTACTTCAATTATACTTGGTATCACTTAGAACAATCTGCCATTTGGAAATTTCAGTATAGCCTGCAGCTTAGTATTAAGTCTGGCTGCTATTGTAACATGTACAGCATATGACACTAATGTATCAAAATTAGATTTGATCATCCCTCCTGGTTATATTTATTTCACGTTTCTTTTGTATTCAGTTAACATAAATGTATTAGGAGAGCTGACACATGATGATGGCTATAGAGTAAGAATATTTTAAAGTATTTTGAGTTAAATTTGAAATTTCAGGTAACCTAACAGTTGGTCATTTTTATATATTTGCTTTAATGGAGTAGAGTTTCAAAGGAAGCCTAAAAAAAAATCTGTTTGTCACGGACATCTCCTCAGGGCTGTCTTCCCGACAGCTCAGGTTTAAAATGGGTAAAACAGAGCTCTTAACCTCTTTCTCATTGCCACCTTTCTGGATCACCACGGATAACATGACCATTGTGCCTGTCATTTGTGCTCATAGCCTGAAATCATCTTTAATTTGGTCCGCTTTCTGGATTCTTACATTCAGTCTGTGCTTAAGACTCTGTTCTTTTTTTCTACATAACATTTCTTGCAATGTAGCCTTTCCGTACACACAGTTTATCCACTATATCCTGAAGTGTTGCTTTGATTGCTGAATCTTCCTTTCTCTGGCCTCGACACTTTCATTCTTGTAGAAGGCTGCTGTAAAAGACATTTTTCTAATCTTTAACACCTTTTTACAGTTTCTTTGCATTTGTTGATCTCCATTTTGTGTCTTGCCTTTTGCTTAGATAATAAATTCTCTTGAGCAGTTTGGCCTGGATTTATGCCGTATCTAGTGTTTTAGAATATTGGTGTGTAGCCTGTAGTTCCAGGTGTTTCACTTGCTGAAATACACAGATAGTGTATTATCTGTTACTTGAAGTGTAACATTATTTTAGAGATTTTTATTGTATATATTATTGCTGTACCTTACATCTCTAATAAGGATTTGCACTTTGTTTTGCTTACTGTGATTTATGCACGTACCAAGTTGTAAATTTAGGAAGACAGGGTCAGGAAGCGAGTGTGCAGATGTAGTGATTTACACAAGTGGTGAGTTTTGAGTAACCATTGGCAGAGATTTCAGTCTTGGCACCTGTACATGCTGTGTGCACCAAATCTGATTCTGTTAAATAACATTGGGACCACACCTTCTTCTTGGGAAACCATGTTGCTGTCTGTCCTTTAGGTTTCAAAGAGCAGAGGTGGTGGTAGCTCAGTATATGTGTCCCACTTGTGTCCAGAACACTGAATTCTGGGATGCTTTCAATTCAGTACAAAGACATAAAGAATCCAGATTAAGGTTGAAAGATGCCAAGCTCTGGCTCTCCTCTGGTGTAATACTTATAGCAAATGATGGATTCTCCAAATGCTTGCTGTACATGCAGGAGAGCTTTATTGTGGAGCGCTGCTCAGTTTCAAGGTCTTTCAATAGGGAATTGAAAAGTGAAGAAGAAAAACGGAAAGTCTTTCTAAAAAGTTTATGCAAACTCAGCAGACCTTGGAAAGCTTTTCAAGACAATTTCAGGTGTTGGATCTCTTTCATGAATGAACTGTTAATGATGAGTCAAGTTACACAGAACCAGTCAAGCTTTCTCGTAAGCTTTGCTTGCTGACCAATATGAGGACATGTGAACAAAGCAATGAGGAGCACTATGTTAGTGTCAGAGCTTCTTCTAATCTACTTGTGGAAAAGGAACAGAATGACTTATTCAGAAGTTAATTATTCTCCAGATAGGCAGATGAAATCAGCAACACCCAATCTTGTTTACTTGTCTTATTTTTGTCAGTCTTCTGCTTCCTATAATGGAAACAAGGCATTGATCATAGTTTTGATCTTGAGTATTTTACGTCATGTTACAAACCACCAGTCATGGTTTATACCATCATCCACCTACTTGGACCATCTGATTTTGACTCTCAATCCATTTTAAGTTGCAGAGATGCCATTCTACACTTTACTCCAACGGGATCTTTGCCAAATCATTCTTGGTAGTAATCATGAGTTGAAACACACTTGACAGGACTTGGAACTCATTGGAATAATCTGGTTCCTCTTCCTCTGAAGAAGTTGGTGCTTTTAGCCTGGAATGTATCCTTACACCTCTATGGGGGTATAAAGCAACCTTTGAAATTGGAGAGAAAAGTCACTAATGGCTTCAGTACACTTGGCATCCAAAAATACGTGTCCCGTGTCAGTAGTCTTCTTCCTGAAATAACCACACAGTACACTTTTATCACACCAAAATCTGTGTCAGTCTGATGTGAAAGCACGCATCAGTAGCGATGCTCTGTCTGGGCAGCTTTCACACAAGTGCGAGAGCTGATGTCCTGTCTGAGTAGCTGCAGGTATCAGTAGCAGGTTCGCAGGGGCAGCCTTTGAGAAATGAAATTCAGGGACTGTGATGACCTCAAGAAGTTGCACATCTAAACTCTCTGTATGTTTTGGATTTTAAAGCCATGTATTTGGTATGTACACTGTCACTGTCTCTTGTTTCTAACAGTGTATGAGTTTGTTTTCTTCAAGTCCAGTGATGGTAAGTAAAGGAGGGCTAATTTTTCTAGTGAGGAGCTCAATATTGCTGAATTAGGAATGGTGCGGTGCAGTATGGGTGTATCGCTCCTAGTTCTGCTTCTTGGCACTCAGTTCAGTGAGTTCAGTTCAGTCAGTGCACCAAGATGCCCATCCCTCCGTCTAGGATCATGTAGTTTTTTCACGTTCCACAGGATTTCATATCTAAACTGATTTGCCTCTTGCTTTCTCTTTGGTTAGGCAGCCTCATCCTCCCTGAGCTTTTCATTTGCATCTAAGTGCAGGCGCAGCGGTTCCTTATACCCTTCTGTCATTGTCGTATTTCAGCACATAGTTTGACTGTCACTTCCCTGACTAAGGTAGGAGAGGATCTGACCCTCGGGGGATTCCGGAGTTAGTTGCCTTTTAGGACATTTGTCATTAAGTGTCATCCAAGGTTTCTGCAGCTGGTGTTTGTGTGTTGCACATCAGTCAGTCAGGTTGCTAACTGGTTTTATTCTAACCTAGTCAAATAAAACTCAGCATAGTGAATGTTGTTATAACAAATTCGTTTGTTGGGCTGGGTTTGCGGTTGGCACAAGAGCATCTGTAACTAAGTGTTGTCCAAAACAATTCAGCCATCTGCAAAAGAGGAAAGAACAGCTCACTTCAAAGGAACTGCAGTCATTGTAGCTTAGATCTATCTGGTCCAGGCAAAATAAATGACTTGTTGAGCATCAGACAAGATGTAGGGTATTGATGCCATCTGTTCTTTGCCCAGTCCAACACTGAAGAACATCCTTTTCCTACAGAAATACAACCCTGTTTTCAGTCTGATATAATTTAAAGCCAGCAGAGAAGAGCAGAGGCAGCTTCTTTTTTTCAGTCTGCTGCTGGCAACCAGTATAAGCCTTCAGATAAAATGAAGGTAGCATTCCAGGAGGTTTGTAATACAAACAAGTGAATACTTGCAGTGAAATTTCCCTGATGATTGTGTATATGTTTCGTTTTTATTTAAAGTGCAGTTATGTTCTGAAAATGACTACATAAAATTGTTGTCTTTTTATATACAATAACCTGTAAGTGCTCAGATCAGTATCTGCATGTTACCTGTTAATGGCAGTTCCCAGTGCTGGCCTTTACCATCAGGGTGATTGCTTGACACATTCTACCTACCTAAAGCTGTGCAAACAAACTGAAAGCTGTGGGTGAAGACAATTGTCGGCTATAACTGGTGATGCACAAGGAGGAAAAAATGAGATTCCAGCTTGAATTTCCAGAAATAGCCCTTACTGGAAAGAAACTCACATTTAATAATCTGAATGTATTTGATCCGTGTATGTAAAGCCTCTGTCCGTGACGCTGACATCTTTTTATCAGATGGTAATGTTTAGCAAAAGGAGCGTTTTGAAACTTCAGTGCAGATAATTCCAAAGTGTTCAAAATGTTCCTTAATCTGGTTATATGATTACAACTAAGGATACAGCATGGACTTTTGAGAAACCTATTTGGCAATTCTGAGCCAAATCAAGAGCCATTTTAGGGGCGGGGTGTTATTTTCACAAAGGTAAAAAACATACAGGTTTCACAGGAAAATGAGCATTTAGTTTAGTTAATCTAGGGGCTATGGAAAATGCAGTAGCTATACTCCTTTAAAAGCTTTTTGTTTGTAGTAGCCAGTTTGGAATTTGGCTAGAATGGTGAGGTTAAAGACTAGGTAGCTTTTAAACAGGTGTTCATTCATATACTTTAAAAGTTCATATGCAATGTAGTAATTTGCTGCCTGTCAGTGATGGCAGTCGTGAAAGCATTTTAGTAAATCAGATTGAATCACTCTGCCTTCTTGAGATAATATCAACAAAATTTTAGCTTTCAGTAGAAAAGAGATATTGACATATCTGTTAATTTAAATAGACTTTGGCATCAATGTATAAAAATCTATAGCACAAACCAATACTGTGAACTAATACCATCACTGAAATTGTAGGAGAACTATAGTGTAATTTGGTTATTTTATTCATTTTCTTCATTTTTTTAAGTGCATTTGCCCTTTTGAAATGTAAGCATTTAGTATAGCTGTACGGCTATAGAATATATTTAAACTGATGGGTTTTTATCCCTGCTTTTCCAGCTAAGACATTTAGGAAATGACGAAGTACACATTGTCTGGTCAGAGCATACTCGAGATTATAGAAGAGGAATAATTCCGACAGAATTTGGTGATGTTCTTATAGTTATCTATCCCATGAAAAACCATATGTTCAGTATCCAGATCATGAAAAAGCCTGAGGTAAGGGTTGTATTTCTTTTTGTTTTTCTTCTTTTTTTTCCTTTGTATGTTTAATATGAACTGAGTTTTGTTTAGAATTGTGAGGCTTTGGTATAATAGATTGATCCCACAAGGTGATGTGTCTTTAACATTGACAATTGCTGTGGTGCTAGGAGGAAGAGCTCAGTGTGTACAATGCATATTAAAATCAGTAGCTTGAAACTGCAAAGGTCTCACTCATCCCGTCAAGCATATCTGCTACCATCATAAACTGGAAACAGAGCTAGAATATTCTGTGTAATTATTTAAATATTAAGATAAACCTGGCAAACTTTTTTATCAAATTTGATGCATGACTGGTAGAATAGAATAGAATAGAATCATTAAGGTTGGAAGAGACCTCAAGGATCATCTAGTCCAACCGACCCCCCACACACCTATTACCCAACTAAACCATGTCCTTCAGTACTGCGTCTAACCTTTCCTTAAATACCCGCAGGGACGGTGACTCCACCACCTCCCTGGGCAACCCGTTCCAATGCCCGACCACCCTTTCAGAGAAGAATTTTCTCCTCATCTCCAACCTGAACCTCCCCTGGTGCAACTTGCAGCCATTCCCCCTAGTCCTGTCACTAGTTATCTGCGAGAAGAGGCCAACCCCCAGCTCACCACAACTCCCTTTCAGGTAGTTGTAGAGGGCAACAAGGTCTGCCCTGAGCCTCCTCTTCTCCGGACTAAACAAGCCCAGTTCCTTCAGCCGCTCCTCATAAGACCTGTGCTCCAGCCCCTTCACCAGTTTCGTTGCCCTTCTCTGGACATGCTCCAGGGCCTCGATGTCTTTCTTGTGGTGAGGGGCCCAAAACTGGATAATAGCCTGCCCCAGCTTTCTCCATCCATGTCATAGGCCCCTTTCTTCTTCTCAAAGCTAGATTTCACTTTCTCTTTCAATCCACACAAGAATTTGGAGATTAATTCAGCAAAGCAAGACCATTCAGCTCTTAGACCTATGAGCACACTCACTTTCTAAGACTGTTCTTCAAATGTCTGTGCCGGCCCTGTTCTTGCAACAGTGGTTTAGGGTGGCAAACATTGACTGAGTAGAAGTAGTCATGATGTTTGTACTGTATAATTTCTGTATGCGATGTCACTTGCCATGAATTTCTGGACTTTAAATATTAAAATTCTTACTAGAAGCTTTGATATCAATAAATGAGGTATGACAGAAATACGATTTCCTCTATATGATGACTGCCTCTATCTGATGATAGGCATGAAATCATATCCAGTACATGGTCTTGTTATTACTGGATTACTAATGTTTTTAGTTAATTACATATATTCTTTCTTTTACTACGTTAAGTACAAAGAGTTGTATTATTGGGAGTGTGCAGATTAAGAAGGAAGAAGAAAACTGTTGAGAGAAGGGGTTGTTGTTAGTCCACCAAGAGGTCTTTGTGTGTGTATATTCTTCACATGCTTTATGCTACCAGCTTCAGAACTTTACTTGCATGTGCAGGAGATGAAAATACTTAATAAAGTTTTAATTATTTTTTTTTTTAATTGCAAAATGATGGTTGGTGAGAGAAAAACATAATGCCAAAACATAAGGTCCCTCTGTTCTGTAAACCTTTTGGGTACTACCTATACTAAACATCAAGGTTTTCTACTGCTCTCACAAATAAGGCTTTGGACTTCGGGTCCAAAGAGGCCAAAATTTCACCATAGGTTTCTCCTGTCAAAGGCTTACAATGCATTTGTGTAGATACCATAGAAAGGAAGAACAACAGATAGAAGAAGGAAAGAAAATGGAAGGTGAGGGTCGGTGCACCAGTAATTGTGTGACAGTTGCACATTCAGTTGGTCGTTATGGACATGTTATATCTAAAGCCATGGTAAATATTATTTTTAAATTTCTTTTGCTTACTACCACCTACAGTATTGTCATCTACCCTTTCAACCTCGTAAGCATCATATGTATGACTGTCCCTAGGATTTTGGCAGGAGAGATTGGAAATAAGCTTTGATGAGACATAATATTCAAATGGCTGCTTAATTTTCTTCAAATGCTGTGTTATCAGTTACCAAGGATATCAAGCAGTTATATGGCTGTGTATTTGCACAAGAGAAAAGGTCTGTCATGGAGCACAATAACCGGGCTGATTATCTGGCAATGAGGAGGGGAAAAAAAGATATATTTGACTGCTCTATTGTTAATGTTGATTGCTAATTGTTATAGCTAAGATCTTGCTTTATGTTAAATTTCTTAATTTTTTATTCAGGTTCCATTTTTTGGTCCACTCTTTGATGGTGCTATTGTGAATGGAAAAATCCTTCCTATTATGGTTCGTGCAACAGCTATAAATGCAAGCCGTGCATTGAAATCATTAATCCCGTTATACCAAAACTTGTATCCTTTCACTCAAATGGTTTCCAAGGCATGCACATTCCCTTGCAGTTCTACAGATATGATCTTTTGAGCTTTCTGTCATCTCATGTTTTTGTCAGATTAATACAGGGAATATAGTGTCTTTTTTTTTTTTTATGGTGATGGTACCTCTAGGAAACTTAAACTCATGGAAGAGTATTCAGATGAAGACCAGCTTTTTGAACTAAGTGAAGAATAGATTCAGTGTTGAAAGGTTTCCTGTTTCTAATATTTTGTAACATGTACTTATCACTTTTTTGTTAACAAAATTATTGTAATGACCATTTTGTGAGTAGACTTTCTAAAATAGCAATGTCGTGGTGTTAATAACCTTCCTTTCCTTAAAGATGTTAAGTATTTATCCGATATTAATGTGACTTAGTTTTGTCCTTCAGGAAGGATATGAATGCTGCTTTCCTTCAAGATGAGAAATATGTTATATTTTTGTCATACAGATTTTGTTATTCAGTTCAGAATACAAAATTGTTGTCAAAATGATGTTACTGTCTTTGTAAAGATGTCAGAAAAGGTTATCTCTTTGTTGTTGTTGTTGGTTGGGGTTTTTTTGTTGGAACTGAAATTGTAGGTTTTTGAAAGGGCTGCTCTTGCAAGAATAGATTTACCAACCAGAAATTAAAAAACATAAGGTAAGTCAGTCACTTAAACTTTTCCCTTTTTAGATTGAGTTCTATTATATACCTGTTAGTTAAACCAACAAGAACATACTATTTTTGAAATTTCATAATTTGAAAGATAAATATACATTTTGATCCAGAGAAATTCTGTGCTTAATTTCCACCCAAGCTGTAGATACTTGTATTTGTCATGTGATAGACCGTTGCTAGATTGCTCTGCTTTTTCTCAGGTTGACTGTTAATACTTAGAATGTTGTCTTAGATATGATGAAGTGGATTTACACATGAATGATGGATGGTGTTTGATGTGATCACATTAAATTATGTTTGTGCCATTTCTGTAGATGACAGATGTTGATTCATTGTATTTTTATGTTTAGAAAGGTCCAGTCTTTTTGTCATTACTCAAGTGGCTTAATCAAAGAATTTAAAATCTATTATCATCATTATACCATGAAAAGTGATGGCTTGTGGTATTATATTGATGTATAGTGATGAGCAATTAGAAAACAATTTTATTTGAAATAACAAACTTTAGTACTACCCACCCCCC
>VWZZ01004296.1:0-32217 GCA_013399095.1 Psophia crepitans | reverse complement strand
GATCACCTCCCTGCTCCTGCTGGCTACACTATTCCTGATACAAGCCAGGATGCCGTTGGCCTTGGACATAATAATAATTTAATAATAATAATAATTATTAAATAATAATAATAAATAAGACATAATAATAATAAATTCCTTGGACATACCTTGCCAGCTCAATGTCTAGGAATTGGCCAGTTCCTGAGAACTGTGTATTGCATGTTCACTTTTGATCCAGTTCTCAAAATTTTACTTTTTATATGCATCAAAGCACTGCATGTCATTTATGACATAATGTGACCTCCATTAAAATGTTGATATTTGTCTCCTAATATAGTTAGTATGATAACTGGAAAGCACTATGTATACTTAATATTAAGTAGTATTATTACTACTTAATATTAAGTAGTATTGGTTAGTGGGTTTCATATTGTCACTTGGTAAGCTTATGAAGCACCAGTTGTTCGGGCACTGATGTTAAAGGGCAGCTTTGTTAAGTAGTTGGTGAAATTCTTTTTCCACCTGACTTGGAGTGTCTTACATGCAGTGCTTTGTATAACACTTTAAAAATTTAAATGGTGGTATGGGCAGTTCTTTAAAAGCTGTTTGTTTGGCATGAAGTTAGAAAAAACTCTACAAACTTCCGTGGCTTGAAGTAGACTGTGGTGGAATCAGTTGTGACAGTGGAGAACAGCAAGAAAATGTTAAACTTCAAAGTTTGGCCTAGCTCTCAGTGGTTTAAAGATCTCTTGATTAAAAACTTCATGGACATTCTGTTGGTGTTCAACCCATGGCCAGATTTGAGGTCAAGCAGGAATTTCCCTCATACAAGAATGGCAAAGACTGGTGGGTATTTCCTGTAACACGGTCTGTTATGTAGGAATATTTGAAAATTGAATCTAGTTATGTTCCTGCAATAGCAGGGAACTGAAGATGTCAAGAATTGTCTTCAGTATCTCCCACTTTTTTCCTCTGGCATGTCTTAGCTATGGCTGTAGCAATTCACTATTCGTTTTTAAGTCTGTTGCGGGCTGAGGGGTATGGGGACGAGAATATTTTATGGTCTGTGGTTAAATAGCTTTTCTGGTGACCCCACCAGGCTTAATGTCTCTTGGAGAAGGCAGGATTCATTGATCAAGGTGTTCTGTCCTTGTGTTGGACTGTTGCTGGAGCATAGAAAAAGAGAGCTCAGAGTGGTGGAAACAATACATTTGAAGAGGGAGGAAAAAAGGAACAGAAAAGCTGTGTTTCAGAAGGTACACCACAAGCAGAGACCCAGCTGAAAAAGTGAAGCTGATAGTGAAAGCTTCTCGCATGTCTAGGACCATAATGGTGTCAGTGAAAGAGAATTCTGAAGCGATCTGCTCAAAATTAATTTTTGTTTACTTACGAGTACCTAATGTACTGGAGCAGTGTTAGTTTATTAGAAATTTTGATGATGGTTAGTCGAAATTCAGTTTAATGTGGATCTTGAGGGAACAAGAATACTTGAGAGTTCTGTCAAACAGAACACATTTCTAACCCTGTGCTTCTGTATTAGCTCTCTTAATTCCAAAGCCAGCGTCAGTGTACGGCTGTCTCCGTGCCTGCAGGTCCGCGGTTCGTTGCACTGTGCTGCGTAATACTCGGTGGGCACCTTTTGACTCAGTGTGGTGCTGCTGATGATGTGCAGGTCTGTGTTTATCTGTATTTGAGAAATATTTACAATGTCACTTTGCAGATCTCTGTGGTGCGGATGGATCACGGTAAACTCTTAATTAAAAAGTAGGATTGTGTTGATTTGCTTGTATATGGGATGTGAAGAAAGTGGCGCTGAGTTTGGCCCTCCTGCTTCCAAGGAGGGCTTATCCATCCTCCGAGTTAGTGCGTTTTCTAAGTGCCGACCTGACTGAAAAAATCAGCTGTCATTTGTAATCAGCAGGGATATTCAGTCCTCTTCATGTAACCTGATTGCAACTGTTCCCTTATTGGGCTTGTCTGTTAATCACGATGTGGCGATGGGTAGTACGTGTGAATAGTATAATAATGGTTGCGTGGATACAGGAAATTCTGCTCATCTCCCTGTCATAGCCTGCCCTGACTTTGAGCCTGCATTGTGTGGGCTGGAGCGGCTTTCCGGGAGCGACACGTTCTGCCAGTCACCTTCCCCTTCCTGGCATTATTTTGATACTTCTGATAGCAAACTTAAGATAGTAGAACATTTTTAAAATTAGGTTTTTTTAATGATTTTTAAAGCTTTCATCTGCTCTGTGTTTTTATGCTTTGCTCAGAATACTTACACGTTTCTGTGTTTTGATCTTAAAAATTTACTGCATTTGTCAGCAGCCGTCAGTGGGCGTGGCAGGTGTCCCGCTTTAACGTGGTGCGCGACAGTTCCATTGTCGTGTCCCTGTGTGAAGGGAGTGCTGCCGGTTTGGGTGGGATCTGTGGAATTTGCTTTAGTTTCCACTTGGAGGATTCTGCAGTCCCTGGGTAACCTTTGGTGGCCTGGTGTCTTGTACCAGCACCCCCTCACCAACAGGTGGCATTCATGCACACAGTAGCCTGTGACACACACAAAATACTTGCATTGTCTTGCTAGTGACGCCGCAGTGTCCCCTTTTCTATCTCATAGCTAATGTGTTTCTTCTCATTGCATTTGTCCTCCTCGTGAGAAGTACGTGCTTACCTCCTGAACACGCTCCAGCTGCACATGTGCTCAGGAAGCTTCTGAGACTCGTAACTGCAGGTGTGATAAGAAGACTGAATGTTGAGAACAACCATTTTCGCTATGATGTAGAATTAGGAGGCCAATATTTAGGGGGCTGTTAAATACTCTTTATTTACTCAATTGCATTGAAATTCCTGATAGGAATAGTTTTATTCATGGCTTGCATCTCAGAGCAAGCATGTTCTCACGTTCTGAATTCAGAATCTACTGAGTGTGGGAAATGGATCAAAACTAAATATTTTGAACAATAGAAAGAGTGGCTCCATATAAAATTTTACATGAAATTCCTGAATAAATAACACATGTTAGCCAGATGCCAAGAGGTACACCAAGATAATATTCTTTACTGAGCACAGTAAGCACCTCCAGTGATTCACCTTGTTAAAATCATTTGTCATATAACAAAGCAACTAGAATAACAGCTATTGATAGTGGAATTCCAAATGTGAAACAACTAGTGTTACTTTTTACACGTTGTACACAAATTTTGGAGTGCTAAGAATGAATCCAAACTATCTGCACTTAGTGCAGATAGTGTAATTCAGTTACCGTACTGCTTTCTCCCATATGTAGTATTCCTCTCCTGAAGGATGCTGCCTGATACATAGCTAGACACACAGCAACAAATCATTTTTAGCATCTTTTAAATCTGAAATTTGTTGACATTTTAGAACTGCTGGAATATAGATATTCTGTGTATATAATTATCATAGCATAATTTTCACCTCTGTATAATAATCTACAAAGTTTTGACCTAATACCAAGAATTCTTCAACCAATTTTTTTTCCTGGTGCTGTATGAAACAGATTAAATAGCAAAAATGTAATTTTAATTACTCCATCTACGAAAATATTATAGAATAAATCTTAATCTAAATTATCTGATAATCTTTTTTAATCAAAACTGGAAAATTTACACCCCCTTATCTTTTTTGATGTTGTATTCCTAAACAGTTGGTACTTGATGTATTGTAGGTAGCCTTTTTAGACAGTTGTCTTCCAGAGAAAGGGAAGATATTATCCCCATATCGTATCTGACAAGACAGTAACTCTTTTATAAATAAAATATTGTGTCTGAGTGGTTTGTCAGGTTTCCTCTGCACTGAAAACGGTAGCTCAGAAGAAGCTTTCTTGCATGATGTGATCCTCAGCTGCACCAAGACAGGATTTTATTGGAACCAGTAGTGTCCCTGTTTGTTGTGCCTGCTTGACCATCATCTGCCTCGAGATAGAACTGCAGACTTTGGAAAGCCTCCCTGTAAAAAGAAAGTGTTCTTTATTAATGACATACCGTGAGCAAAGAGTATTCTTCACATTCTCAGGCTGCATTTGTCTCACTTAATTAAGAATATTTGTTTGATTTGCATTTTCAAACCACAATTTGTGAAGATTTTGGAGATTCCTCACTAATGCAGAAACTTAGAAGTTAAAGCTGGAAAGCACTGATACTGGCAATGCCAGGTTCCCTTCCTCTAAGTCCAGTAAGTTTTCTGTTTTATAGATGCATGAGCATCTGTAAGAAAAACAGTGAATACAGAGATACTGCATCAGTGATCGCTGCATATCAAAAGGAAAAGGCATAAGAGGTCCTCTTGCTCCTTAAATATGTATCATGAATTCATTTTGCACAGTGCCACTAATTAATTTTGGTATAGTGAAAGGAATAAAGCATGCCATTGTAATTGCTTTCTAATATGCACTGGTTTAGAATTTTTCTGAACTGCCATGTGCCAAGATTCTCAGCAAACTGCTGTATTTCTGGCAATGCAGTTTTGGTACAGGGTATTTAACAAGGTTTTAACATACCTGTTACTGATTGCTCTCTTGTCACAAGTGAGAAGAAACAGACGTTAAAAATAATGCCTGATACACTTTTTAGATACTACTCTATATGCTTTACAACAAATAACTGAAAATTTCAGGATTTCAGTGAATATCCTGTCTCTGATTCATACCATTGTAGCCTTATTTGATAGGAATTCAAGTAAGAGCCATGGATGAGTTCATCATATGACCCCTGCTGTTTTTTCCAGAAGAAAATAGGGTTATTTCTAGAATCTATTTTACTGTTCAGCGATGGAAATTGTTTTCTAAGTTCAGGCAAGAATTATAAGGTAGAGTCTTTCCTGTGCTTTGACTTGCTCAGTTTTGCTGCTCCCAAATCCTAATTCTGCTGACAGCTCAGTTATCTTTTAATAATTCAAATGTGATTTATTAAATGCCTGCATACGGTGGTATAACATGAAAAACTGCCGATTTCCAAGGCATTCTGATTGTTTTAATGGACTATTCAGGTACTTCAGTTTCAAGGAATCATGTGTAACAGTTTCTTTGTGCATTATAAGAAGATCTAAATATAAGAGGAAAGTTTTATATCTCTATATAGAATAATGCATGTGTGTGTGTGCACCTTAGTGCATGTGTGTATCTACTAGTACGTATGCAATGACAGTAATAGCTATTTTTATTATCTTTATAGAATTTTTCCCCTGAACTAATACATTCAATTAATGTATTTTCTTTTGATAAAGAAAAGGTATATTTGAACAATAAGAGACTGTTGTAAGGAAAATTCCAGGGGAAATACCTGGAGGTTTGGCTTCCTGTAAACGATGAATGGCTGAAGTACTCGGAACGACAAACCACTGATGCAAAAAAGGCAAAATGAACAGTACTTAAATAACTGCTGCAGTTAAGAATGTTCATATTCCATATTAGTGTTTTAATAAGTTATACACAAAAATAGGTACAGTTTGAAATACCTCACATAAAGGAATTGTACACATGATGGCAATGCAGTGTAAGAGAGTAATCTAAAGTAACTTTTGTATGGGTAACATCACACTGAAGTTTGCCCAATTAAAAGAAAAGGCCAAATGAAAAAACAGCTGAGATTCCAAAGCATAAATTGTGCTATTTGTTTAAGTATGGTTTGAAATCCTGTCTAAGGGACATCCTACCTAACTATACATCTAATGCTGCTCAGTAAAAGAGGAGAATATTGATTGGCATATGCTGCTTAAATCGATCACCTTGACAGCCAGAATTACAGTAATCTGTCAGTATTAATGACTGTCTTTCAAGCCTTGATACCTCTCCTTCATTTGTCTCATCTTGCCTTGCTTCTGTTTGAAGTGCATTTTCTTGCAACCTCTGGTTTTGTCAGAGTAGGTACTTCTGTAGTGGTTTTTTGTCCCCTGAGTCAAATTTATTGGCTTGATCATGCAATTAGAGTTAAAATGCAACACCAGGGAGCAAAAGTAGGCAGTGTTCTGAGTAACAATTGGACCTCAGGGGTAGTGCAAGCCTGTTCTCAGCCATCATTTATTAGTTACCTGTTGAAAGAATGGGATTGTTTTGCAATGAATAATTCCAAAGCATCACTTTAAATGCCTTTGATTTTAGCCACTAGAGACAACTGATTGAACCAACATTTGCGATAGGTTTTTAAACTCTTGTCTTAGTGTTTGTCATATAGACACTTCAAATAACTGCTGGAGAAATACTTGCAGACGGGTGTACCAAGCTGCTGCTTTTACTGCATTCTCATGTAGACGTACACGTCATTTCAGTTGGTTTTCATGCATTTTTAATATGAGGAATAAATTGAAGCGAGAGGCTTGAAAGCTATGTTGTACTGTAGTATATGTTCATGTGTATAATCTGTGAGGTTTTCTGCAAAACACACGTACATAAATTAGCAGCAGTTCTGGATTTGTACAGGTTCAGGTAAACACATTTTCTTCGGCAATCGCCCTGCTTCTAATCCCACTCTGGCTCTTCTGTCTCTACCTTCTTCTGGGCTCTCTGCAGATATGGAGGGAGATACATATGCAGATATGCTGGGAGCACCTGTTAAAGGAGACGTAATGTAAGCACATGGGTTTAAGGGCAATAATGTTGTCATCACAACATATCTATAACTTGTTTTTTAATTACTAGTACAGCTTTATGTATTAGTTTACTCTTGCCTAATGAAATGCATGAGACTCTTTTGAAAGTGGTAAAATACCAAAATATCAAATGAGACAAACCTGATTGACTCTAGTAACACAATTTGCTACTAATAATCGCACTTATAAAGAGCTAAGTGTGCTGTTGATGATGTAGACAATTATGAGGGAGACTCAGATCTTTTTGTGCTGTCAAGAAAAATATATTCTAGGTTCTCTTATTTCCGCATTCTTTCATAAATTGAATTTACCCATCTGAAGGGAAGTATTGGTTCTACTGATTTCTGTCTAACACATGGGTAGGCTTATGCCGGTGGCATTCTGGTTTAGAATAAAAGGATGTCAGTGGGCTACCCTGCAAATAAGTGAAGTGCTTTATCAGCCTCCTAGAACTTCTGAATTTGGATCTGTCAGTTCAGATCGCTTGAGGGAGGCAAGTTCTTCTTTGTTACTGCCTCCTTTTAAGGTAGGAATTTTTTCTGTGTTGTAAACTGGAAGTTAGTAGAGCAATCACTCTTTCATTATAAAGCATGTTTTAAGTGTGTATGGATCCCTCTTGTAAACAAATATTTGCAGGGGGAAGGCTGGGAGTCCTTAAACTGGAATGAAAAACATAAATTAGTTCAATCTTACGCAGAGTTGATTGCTTTGTACATAATGCAAAATGACAGGTTTTTTGTTAATACCTACTTAGCCTTATTGATTAATTAAACATTTTGGATAACAAAAGCCCTTTGTTAAAATGTTAAGACTCTTGCCCCCTTAAGGTGTTAAAATTCATACAGATTTCTTTGATAGCTCTCAGAAGTCTGAGAATAAAAGCAGGGGAGGTTAAACAATTTTCCTAATGTTTCTAAGAAATAAAGAAATAAATGTTTTTAAACTATTTAAGCCCTACTTTTATGTTGTAAAAGACAGCATTGTTTATTGATTTAGTCGTTTTCTAGTCATAAATTCACCCCTAATAACAGATAAGTGACTTACAAACAACTTGAAAGATTTGTGTGTTAAAAGACTAAAAGCTGTGTATATATAAAGGATAAGTATATAACTTATTGTGTGTGGTTGATTCTGGTATTTAAATCGGTGGGAAACGTGGCAGATTATTTGTAACAAGCGCAACTGACAAACAGTAATGCCTGTGAGATAGAATGATGTTTTCGGGTGAGTTCAATAAGATACTGGCAAACTGTTTCTTCATCATTCTACATATGGTAATCAGGACAGTTGGGGCATGCTTTCCAGTGCCAACAGAGGGATTAGAAGATGATAGGTACCAAAAAAAAGAAAAAAGAAGAGGAGATTAGTAGAAACTAGCACATCAGTTGTCTTTGTTCTCCTACAGGTCTGTATTTCAGTAACTGAAAAAAGGGTTATATATAATACCTGTCAGTGTGTGGAAATATCTAGCTGGAGATGGAATATACTTCATGTAACAATATTCACTAATTAACCAGGTCAAAATTGTAACAAAAAAGGGTGTATGTGTGTAGTTTATTCTGTGTGTGCCACATACTTAATAGAAAAACAGAATGAACTAACAGAAAGCAAGGATTAAAAGTTAGTACTACTGTAATTGGAATTACCATATGGTAGTCCGAAGGACATGAGTCCTAATCATAGCCTGGCCAATCAAATTAATCTCAATATACTTTCTATACATTGAGAAAATAGTTTTAATTGCTGATTAACTGCACCTGAATAGATCTGTGGGTCACAACTGTATCTATCTCCTCCTAAATGCTTCTCCTCCCAAACATAGAAGAATGCAGGCTATTAGAAAATCTTTTAATTTCTGCTTGCCAAACCATAGTTACCGTCCATCTGTTCCTGCCAATTGTGGAAAAAGGTCAGTTTTCAGCAAAGCCATGCATTTCACAGAAGGTATGTGAAGTGAAATTTCACAGGGGACACGATGGATCCTGATTCTTAGTGATAAACCTTTGGGGCCAGCAGGGTTGGCATATGGTTCAGCATGATATGAAGGCTTGGGTTCCCTGGCTTCACTTCTTTGGCGTGGAACTGATAAAACCTGGCTCTTAAGTATTGTTTCACTGGACACCAATCATGGGCAGCAGGAACTGCCCATTTAACTCTCTGTGGGAAGGAAGCCCAGGCTGCGTTCACAATAGTACCATTGTCGTGCTGCAGACTGCTCGCAACAGCTTGACAGCACTAGGGAGGAGGGCGCAGGGGCTGCTTTACTAATTGCCCTTCAAAATAAAGGAGGAGGGAAATAACTGAAAATTAATATTTGGTGTCTTTTCATTTAAATGGAAGAAGCCTGTCGCCGAGTTTTAAAAATCTGTTTTAAAATCAACCTTACTGCTCTCCAAAGAGACTTACAAGTAGATTATCTGTACTGCTACTGCAGCAACCCAGGGTGAAGAGAAAGCATTCTCTTCAAAGAAAAAAAGAAAGGTAGCTCTAAAGTTTATTAAAGTACGGATTGGAATTAATCGCAAAATTTCTCATGAGAAGTTTTCTTTGTTACTCTGTACTGTGGAACTGCAAATTAATACATATCTATATGTACAGTCTTTACTGGACAGTAATATCATTTTTATTTGTGTCATTTTACAGTTGGTAGTGAAGTTGTCATGAAAGGCATTTTCTTTACTGTTTTTCTCATCAATGAATATGTATATACAGGCAGAGAAAGTACTTAAGGTAGGAATTTAAATATTTGAATGTATGGAAACAGTGGGCTTAAGCATTCATGCTAATACCAGAGCACAAAGAGTCAGTTTTGCTTCTGTATTTTTACACTCATCAACCTCAATTACTTGAGTTAAAACTGATTTAATGCTGAGTGTTGGAGTGGGGATAAATCCCTCTCACGAAATCAGGAGTTAGTGCACGAGGCTGCCGTTGCCCCAGGCCTATGCTATTCCACATCATTTGTGGGCCGAAGCGGTGACTGCAACACCTTAACATCTCTCATCGGCACGTTTGGTACAACATCCGTAATAATAAACCTGAGCCCCTTGGCCCACGTGCCCTGTGCCTCCCCTGCTGCCCTGCAGACCCGCCGCTGCCAGGCGTGCCCTTCTCTCTGCCGACAGGAGCATCGCTCCGAAGAGGGCCTGAAGCAGCGGCACCCGTAATGGGCTTGAAAACAATTAGCACAACATACCTTATGGGTTCATCGATTCCCATCTTGGATACATTAGTAAGACAAATCCTGCCTGGAAGTTGGAGTAGGAGTTCTGCCTGCATAAGGGCTTTAGCACGGCTTGTTTTCACCTCCATAGCCTGCTACTGAAACAGGGAGGAGTGGGGTATTTGTAAATACTGTCATTAGTCTTCCAACAGCACAGCCAGTAAATCTAACGAGTAATCTGTTAGAGTGTTGAGGTATTCGTCCTTCCAATCCTGCTAGCCATTTGATCTTACTGTCTTTTTAATTTCATGCTAAAATGCAGTTCAGGGTTTGTAAAACCAACAACACACAATAAATGGTACCGAAACTCAGACTTTCTACTATATGTTTGTGTTAATATGCCCCTGCTATATTTCAAACAGATAATTCATTGAATGCCCATTCTTCCTCTTACTGCAGAGTAGATTATATTTAAGTCAAGATTAATGGATAGATTCTGATGTTAAAACCCAGTCTCTGAGCCTGTCATTCCCTAGAGGCATATAGTGCATTAGTTTAAGCCAATATGCTGCTTATCATAGATACTATGACACTGTCTTAAATGACAGTTTACTGTACTTTGTTACTGCTTACTCTGGTAATAAAATCACTATATTGTGTTCTTGATAATTACAATATTAAATAGAAACTTAATTAGATTACTCCACATTTAGATACAGATAATTCTTAAGTAATTGTCCACTGTAAAATTTCTGATACTCATTTTTTCTCTCATGAGGTGGGTTCTGTCAGTGTCAAAGTTTAATACTTAGGTCAGTTACCTTAGCAGAAAAAGTGCTGAAAACAGATCTAAAACGGGATTTTTCAGTGCAAAGTAACATCTTTTATCCTGTAGTTCTCCACTTCATCCTTGTTGGTTTTAAAAGCTTTCCATAAGATGCTTTCGTTTCCCAGAGTCCTTAAAATAAATAACTTCTGGATAGAATAGAATAGAATAGAATCATTAAGGTTGGAAGTGACCTCAAGGATCATTTTACAGAGTTGAAGAAAAAGTATTGTTAATTCAGGGTGGTGGGTTTTTTTTCTCTTAACTTTGAAATTGCTGGAAGTCTGAGCATCAGTTTTGTCATTTTTGCTGCCCAGGCAGATGATCAGAATTAGAATTCATTTGAAGTAAGTATAGTCTCATAATATCTTTAAATTATTATCTTAAAAAGATAAATTTTTATATAGCTGGTTTTTGTTTCATTTAATTCTGGAGAATATTTATACTAAAATTAAAATTTATGTTAAGTCCCTTAATACTTGCATTCTAATTCTACCTGTCTCTATAAGTGCCTTTTGTAAAGGAGCTTGGTGCAGAGTGGTTACATTTTTCATTTCATAATTGAGTGTTTTTAAGTGGTTGAGCGTAGTCCAAATTTTATCCAGTTCCAGCTTGTGTTAATGGTGCTGCACTCACACTGCCTTAGCACCTGTTATGGATTTTGAGTCATCTGGCAGCCCGTGGGACTTAGATAAAGAAGTACCAGGTGTCCTGCCTGTCCCTTAATTGAGACGCAATGTAAACAATATAGACTTGGCAATATGGTTCTAGGAATGGATTAAAGCCCAGCTTTGTCTGCGCTGATGAATCACAGCTTTTTCTTCCTAGATGATGTTATAAACCACTGAAGAATTTAGTTAGCTGCAAGATCTGACGGAACAACATAAAAATAAACAATATATCCAGGATTTTCCTGGAAGGACAGTGTTGCAGAATATTAAATGCAGTGGGTTTTCCAATGAAAACGTAAGCATCAATTGCAATTACCTGGAGTAATTGAACCATTTTGAAAGCACTCACACTGTAAAAATGAAGATTCTTATATAAATTCAGATAAAGTCAATGCGTTTCAATGTATAACGTGTTAGTAAACTGGGCAGAAAGCAATAGAACTTACCTGGAAAGACGCAGCGGCTGCAACTTTATCTAACCTATGCTTACCATGCAGGACTTCTAAACGTTTAACCATAGGGTAGATATGCTGGAAATAATCTCTCTTAGCTGTGAGATTAGTACTCTTAAAGAAAAAAGGCTCTAAATGGAAAAAGTATGCAATGTTATAATTTGCCCGGTAAGTTTTAGTTTATCAGAGATTTATTGAACTTTTTAGTGGTGTAAAAAAATGAAAAGTAACTTTCGTTATACTCATTTAAAGAATGATACAAGTACATGTGTTAGAAACAAATTGCAAGAGGTGGAATGGTGGGATTAATTTGTATGGATTTATGTATTATATCTTCCCTTATTTTCTTCACGAAGGGAAAAAACCTCAGCAATTGCCTCAGAAAGCCCTTTTGCAGTTACAATTTTTGTTGAAAAAGATTTTTATTAAAGATGCTAGATATTACATTTTATGTTTGCTTAAACTCAGTCTGTTACTTGTTTTTCATATTTTTTCATTTTATTAATGAGGTATCTACATTAATTAGTAGATTGGCATACATACATCACTTCTTAAAACTAGTGATTTTGGATAATTAACACAGAGTCCCTTCTGCTGTTTTAAAATATTTGCATGAAATGCAACATAACAGTTTACTTCTAAAAAACTTTGATTCCTCTGAGTTTTCTATTCCATTTTTGTGAGTAAGAAAATATATTGTTACATTTTGTTGCAAAAGTGCTGTCACTAGCATTGAAAATATTGAAGACTTAAAATTTTTAATTCTTTCGCTTGTTTAGGTGTCAAGCACAGTCAGTTTGTTTTCTCTTTTACCTAAACAGCTTGCATCAGATACGAGGAGAATGAACTGAATTCTGCTTTGTGAATCCTCAGCGTTGTGGCTAAGGTCCAACTGCATTTGCCGAAGCTGCTTTCGTTTACAGCATAGCTGTGTAAACAGATGCACAGAGCAAAATATTTATATGCCATTTTCAATATTGGCAGTATTTAAGGAACAGAAAAGAACCTGCGCTGACTTTGAGATGCCAGGTTGACTTGAGTAAACAGATGTTGCAGCTGAAAAAAAAAAAATAAAAATCTCTCTATTTGTATACTGTGCAAACTAAATGTGGAAATCACTGAAACGCAATAAATAGGGAGCACCATGACGCCACTTCTACAGAGTCACTTTTCAGAATATAAGAGAACTTTAACTGTTCCTCTCAGTGTGGCCAGTTGATACTGATCACCCACCTACCTATAACACGCAGCTAGTTGCAGGGCTTCCAGCACTGGATCAATAGCAGCCCGGCTTCCATCCTTAATTCTGAGCGCCAACAAAGAGTACAAATTGCTGTGACTCAGTATGAGTTCAGCTGGCTTGACAACCACTGCGCAGTCTCTTCTTTCAGAGTGACATTTCCCAGAAAAACTTCCATTTCTGTGATGTGTGGGTTTTGTCCTGTCTTCCTTCGGAAATCAAATTCTGCTGTGGCGAACTTTCCCTTTCAGCTTCTCCGTCACCTTGGTCCTAACCTGTGCTTGTTACCTTTTTACTGGAGGCAGCCCTCCTTTCACGTTTTGGCTTCAGGAATTGTAATTTACTAGGAAAAGTCTGCCCAGTAAAATTGATGCTTTCGTCATTTTAAGCACCTCAAACATTAGCCATTAATGCTGTGGGGTTTGCACACCTTCTCAGGCCAGGGAGCAAGAAACTGAAAGTCTCCCACCAGCATATGCCACTCACAGTGCCTCGCTGTTTCTTTGCTTCCTTTGGTCTTTACTATCCTGGGAGTGGTTTTGTATGTTCAGAATACTACAGATTTGGGTCTGTTTTCTAGAAAAGAAGCGTGCTTCTAAATTTGCTGAGGGGGCAGATGTTATAAACAAGAGGATGCCATCTTATGTAGCTTTTCTTAAAAATTTTCTAATCTCTTTTATATAAATACTGTATGCATGCAATTAAAACCCCCCTTGCAGGTGTCCATTGATCCTACAAGCAGGTATCTCTGGGTGGAGGATTTTCATTTCCCAATTAAGGATGAAGCAGTGCTTTTGTTTCTGCTTGTCTAAATTATTTTCCAAATGCCTAGCTGACAAAGTCATTCTCTCCACAATCATATCAATATATATTGACTTCTTAGATGATTTTGCTAACAGTTGGAACTGCCAGGGATGCAGCTGTACCTGTATTTCTGACACTGGTTTGTAATTTAGCCTGAAAAGGTCCATCTTGCTATTTTAGAAGTGCATTGTCTGGCTTTTTTCTAAGAGATATTTCTGGGTGATCATCAAAAACTCCTCTTTCCTAGCACCGGAATTGGAGAATCTCAGTTAGTACATACTGCCAGTATTGTGATCACATATTCCAATGTACAGATATATTCTGATATACTACACAGTGGTGCACAGACATATATACATATGCACATAAGCTTCAGGAGGGAAGATTCATGAATAAAATTCTCATGGAAGTGTCTCGTTTCAATTTTTGTTCAGTTTTTCTGAATGAGGGGCACAGTAATGGAAAAAAATAATTAAGTGAAGTGCCCACATTTTTACTGCCTCTCACAAAAGGAGTCCATTTGTTATAATTCTGATTTTTCTTTTTCCTAAAAAAGAAACTGTGTTATTAGTCTACTGGACTCAACCAGCCCATGGGGTGTAAACATGCCTGCAGCATTGTTGAGTTTACAACTTGGAACTTCACAGTTCTAGGGTATTTCCTGAACTGTAATGATCTTGATGCATTTTAAATCATCTTGAAGTCATTTATTAAAATGGAACCTGAGGCGTAACACTTTATTGTGGTATCTGAAATGACAAATACTTTCAGCTTTTGGAAGAATACAGGGTTTCTGCCGTTGGTGACTTTAGGTACTTCACAAATACATTCCTTTTAAATTTTGTTGGACTAATGAAATATTGATCTTTTAAAGAGGTTTTTCAGACATTACAAGTAGTTCCATCGCCAGTGTAGTGTGTTAATGAACTGTACATCTCTTCAGCCCTTTTTTAACTTTCTGTCATTGAGTAGTTCCCCAGCATAATCCTTCCCTGCAGAAGCTGCTGGGGAAATCTGTCTTGATAAAACGTTTTCTCTGTTTTTTCCCCAAAGGTCTTGAGAGCAGTTAGGCATATAACTACTCTGCCAATCTGACCAAAGTTCCTCCCAACTAGCCCAAGTCTAAAATAGAGCTGATGAGAATCCCCAGCAGCAAATGTCACCTAGTCTTGGATGCCTCTGAAGTTCACAGGTATCTAAAGCTTTCGCTGCCACCCTTCCCTGGAGATCTGCCCACTTCAGCACACAGGAGAGCTGCGCAAGTCTGGCTGTATCCTGAGCGGCCGAATGTCCAGTTCATGCCGCTCTTTATCCATTGAGTAGGTAGATATTTCTTTGCTCATCTGAACTGCCAGGCAGCAATGCTAAGAGTTTTGAAGGTATACTTGCTGGATTAGAGCTCACACAAACACAACAGGAGGTAACTCCCTCGTTATATCAATCAGCCAGGAAATGAGAGAGCGGTTTCCAATTTTGAGGCCACATCTCCTGCCTCTTACAAAACTGTTCTAACCATTGGGACTGAGGACATTTTGTAATCAGGCACGCTCCGTTCACTGCTGAAATTGCCCTTCGTTTCATAAAATAAGATCTCTGAATCACAGGGAAAGTACATGCTCATCTGTATAGCCTAATGGTTATGGTACTTTCCTGGGAGAGGAGAGTCCCTGGATTCCACTCCCTGCTCGGGAAGTGTTTGCTATCAAGGGGTCTTCGGAGCCGGCACTAGCATTTCTTCTCCAGCCCTTTTGCGAGTCTAACGCTTAGGTGCTCTGGTAAGAGAAAGATTGCAGGATGTTAAAGTGCCACATCCTTAATTAGTCTTGGAAACTTTACTCCATGTTGAAACGGCGCTTTTTTTTTTTTTTTTTCTTCAACCTCAGGCTAACGACATTTTAGGATTGATATTCCCTGGGTGATTGTAACGTAGTAATCATGTATCCATGCTTCTTTAACTGCAAAAGACTAGATAGAGTTACTGTAACACACGTATTATTCAGGTCTAAAACTTCCAGGCAGACTCTGTCCTGAAGTCTGAGAGGTGTGAATAAGAAGAATGGAAAGAAAACGTGTAGTCAGAATGACACAATAAATCTCTGGAAATTACTGTGAGGAGATAATTCAACAGCATGACTTGGAAGACAGAGAGAGTAGAAGAGGCTGAACAGTGGGAAATATGGGATTTTTCTGGTGATTGCATGGTTAAAATTATAGGAAAGGAAAAATAAAGACTGAACAACTAGAGATGTGGGAGAATGTACCAAACAGATTTGCTCACCAAATTGAGGGATAACAAAACCATAGATTTAAAAAAAAATAATAATAAAAAAATAAAATTGGCAATGCGAGGGAATTGTTTTGGATACAAAGGAAAAAGATGGGGGATGACGATGCTGGGAGGAGAGCTGTTTAGCTTGTATTATTGTGGCACATACATATCCTTAGCACAGATCCCAGTCTTGTTATACCGAGATGGAGTGCAGCACAAGACAGGTGTTTGTCCCCCGAAAGTAAAAAAGCCAAGTATAAACACTGAAGGCAACAAATGAAGGCAGATACGAAATTCAGGGAAATGTGAACCAATAGTAGACGTCATGAATAGTTGTGTGACTTACACAGCAACGGACTTAAGTGTTCCAAGGTGTTTTCCTTGTTTCTTCTTAGATAAAGAGAGAATTTGAAAGCGGGCTGTTTTGTGGACAGAGACCTGGCGCTAGGCTTACGAAGCCATGCGGAAGTACAAAAGTACCTGTCTAAAAATGTCAGTGTGAGAGAGAGTGATGGTCTGTGTTAACTGCCTGGAGGCAAGAGTAGTTTTGATAAAATTGATCGTGTAGGTATGGACCGCAAAGTTAAAAAAAGGGAGCCTGCGTTTGTGCGAGGGAGCGGCAGGCTGGTGGCCGTACCCGAGGAGAATGCCCCATCTAAGCAGCATGGTCAGAAAGTGGGCTCTGCAGTGCTCCGGCTAGGTACTAGGAGGATTGAAATTCATTTGTTGAGGTCAAAGAAAAAGATACGGCAGTAACAGAGATGTGAAGAGCCTAGATCGTTTACTCGTGTAGATGGCTAGAAAAAGTGCTAGCTTAGATTATGCAAAACCCATCTGCACAGTGTCGATGTATTCTGCCATAGGTATCTAAAACAGAGCTTAAGTTAAAAAGAAAGTGATCTAATCAACAGTGATGGAGAGCTATTAGGGGAAGATGTGAGATGTTTTTCAGACAGATTAAGCATAAGCAGGTGATCTGACAGCCAGGATTTCAGTGCCTGTTCCGAAGTGCAAATCAACAGGTTTAAAAAAAAAAAAAAAAGCGTGTTTACAGTAATAATTGAAAGTAGAGTTTTTTCAGTATTAATAGGAATAGTTGCAGATTTAGAGCATAAGTAAAATGGATTGTAATATAAATGAAATTTTAGCTAGACTAGCTACAACCCGAGTGACCTATAAACGTACGATTTCCAATTTTTTTCTTGTGATGATTATATTTTGCAGAACAGTATTTTCTGAAGAAGTATAATGAAGTCATTACATTTTTTTGTTAACGCTTTTTGCGGATTATCTATCTGCAAGATTTTAGCTGACAGATTTGGGCGAGTGCCTGTATAATTAATGTATATCTTACCTTTTTATCCGTTTGCTTTTGTTCCAGTTAGCACCTTCTTCAGCAGTGGAAGCCTCGCAGCACTGTTGTTTAAGTGTTTAGTCGCTCCCTGTGCCAGTCTTTCTCCGTTTGTTTGTCCGTGCATCCTTCCCATTCCATCTTAATTGCTGATGCCAGTGGCAACATGCACTCGAAGCAAGAATACAGCTTGCTTTGCCCTATTATTACTAGCCATTGAGTTTGTATGTGCCGCTCAATTTGTAGGTGCTAATAACACTTCCCTAGAGAGCAGCATTTTAAAGAAATAAATGTCTAGCCTATTAGAAGTAATGTAGAAATTAACTACCATGGGTTTATGGTCACTCTTGCAGATAGTTGCATTCAAATACAAGGTAGAACTAGATTATCTCAGCCACAGAAGCATACAGATTTGGAGTTTTAAAATACTAGAATGTTCTCAAAGTGAATAGAAGATAAAAGTATCCCAATCTCAGCTACTCCGTCTCCAATACAGAAAAGAAGTTCTTAGGAGAGCGTGTCATTTCTTAGGGCAGAATACAGCGAGCTTTGGACTTGCAAATATCAGATTTTTGTGCTGGTTTTGAGCGAGGTTCAGTTTTGAACAAGCTGCAGATGATTTTGTGGATCATTAGGATGAGCAGCAACCTGGAGCTGAATTACTTGTCTCTGGGTGTACCAAGTGTGCATTTGAATTAGACTTCTAGAGCTGATATAAGCACGTCTTCACCACTGTGTAATGGAAACATCATTATCCTCCTCAGTCAGCCCCTATGTTGAGACTTCTTTATTTGGTTAGGAGATAGGGACCTGGATTGAAGAATGGGAATGTCCTTGTCACGTTCAAAGCAGTAACTTTCCTTCATTTTTGCCTTATTTGTGTATAAGCTTTGGATATAATAGGATAAACTAAAAGGTTTCCTTTAGAGACCTCTGAAAGTAGAGCATTTTAAAAGCAGGTAGGTGTCTCCACCCTACTTTTTCATGAAACATTTTACCCATTCAAGCAGACTTTTAAAAACAGCTTGTTTTGATAGCAGCCTGTTCTCCTGTGGGCCTTCAGCCTTTGCTTCCTGGCAGCACCTTTGGTGCGAAAAGAGAGTGATCAATTGGGAGACTATCAGTGCCAGCATGCATAGAGTGATAAGTTAACACACCACTGGGAATTTCTAGGGCCCACCAAGATACTTCACTTCTAATGTGCTAACAAGCTCATTTTTCTACCTCTTGCCTCTTCAGTTATTTTTTTTTCTCAGAAGAGCTTAGAAGTTGAGTGCATCAGGCATAATGAAAAGCTCTGTAGGAGGGAGAAGCAATAACCCCATTTTTCCCTTTTCAGCCAAATAGAAAATTAGTTTCTGGTAATACACAAAGGCCAGTATTTTTTGTGCAAGGGGCACTGCTGTGAATCAAAGGACTCTATTAACTGCAGAAAATTCAGCAGCTGTGAATCTCCCCCAATGAAAAAAGTGCTTTTCAACAAGTTGTGAGATACGTAGTATTATTTAGACTTCAACCATCAGTTTCATCCTCTGCCACTTATACATAGCCTCTTAAAAACTGTGCTATATTACTCTCCTCTGTTAAGGCTCAATACCGTGTTTATCCCCCAACCTAAGAACCGTTACAATGGGAGATTTTTATATTTTTCTCTTGTCCCAGTAATTCTATTGTACCTTCTCCAGCCTGAGACTTCTGCTGAGGTTCAGCTGTCGCAGGATGCAGAAAAAATTTGGAACATGATTTTTGGAGGGAAAATAATTGTTCAGTTTCACTATGTAACCGAGTTGTGGACTTAGGGAAATACAAGGAAGATCAGTTTATTCACTGGAAGTTGTTTTCAGATAATATATTCTCTATACATTTTTTCATATTTAGATGTACTGCAAAATCTACTATAAATATCATACGGGAAGCAATTGCAAAAAGGTTTCATGAGAAGAGTTCTGTAATTGTTAAAGTCTAGTTTTAAAAGCTAAGACAAAGGGTATTGTTGCCAGCTGTAATTTGGGGCTGAGAATTTTATTGGTTATAACTGAAAACAGTATCATTATTTATTGTCAATGTTAGTAATTGTTATTAAAAATGCTTATCACTTGTAATGCAGTTTTTATGTTTGGATTGCTAAAAAATGTGTGCAAGGTGAATATTATCCCCATTTTACAGGTGATAAGATTGAGTCAGAAAGGTAGTTTCCTCACTGGCCCTTTTCCCCCCAAGAAGAGCAGCAGACCTGGAACCAGATCCCAGAACCTTCAGGAAACTGGTTCTGAGCGCATTCCTCCATGGCATGCTGATTTGTTTGGGTTTTGTGGTTTTTTTTTTAAAGGAAAACAGAACTGTGTGAGGAGAAAATGATTTCACTATCTACAAATAAAATATGGGGGGGAGGGGAAAAAAGTACACAAGCATAAATGGCAGGGAAAATTTCTGATCATTTTACAGTTCTTTAAGGTAACTGGGGAAGGTCTCCCTCATTCGGTGTATTGAGTCCAGCTTGGAGGACTGTGAAAGTTGTGAGAGAAAAGGTTAACTGATTTCTCAGTTCAGGAACTATACAACATGAAGTCAGCATGGTAGTTTCGCTTGATAATTGTATGTTGCTGCCTGCTGCTCTACATTTTGACAGCCATTTCCATAGTTGCTTTCATGAACAGCAGAAATATTCTCTCTTTTTCTAGCTCTCTCTGTGCTAACAGGACAGTCGGGGCTGCTGGAACAAGAAGCCTGGAGAGGGTTCTTCAAAAGCAGCAACACTTCAAGATACCGGGCTCTTGTCAATAATATCAGAGAGGGAGAACGCAGGGAAAAGGAAGGAGGATTTTGCTGTCGGTGCCCTGCCGACACCCTGTTAGCTGGTGTTTAAGGGTCCTGTGGATTCTTTACAAATATTCGTGCTTGTTTTAACGGCATAATTGACAAGGTGTTTTTTCCGTACTCAGATTTCAGTATGTATTTATCTTAACTGCATGCGTGTGTTCGAGGATTGTGGAAGCAGTTTGTTACGGAAAAATGCAGAATAATACACTTTGTTAATGCTCTCACAAAATTGTAACTTTTTATGGGTAACTGGGACCAGAGCACAGCTGAATCAGTTACTTAATAGAGATGTAAAGAATTAAAAATAAGCGTGTACAGTCACTGAAATACATGATATTTATTTAATGAAAACAGGAATTCTGATTTACTAGGCACTGATACTTAGCAATTACAGTACATGATATAAATTGATCCTTAATTCTTGGCTAAACCAGTTACGAGGAGAGAGCACGATACCTGCAAACAATTGTTCAACATCATCTAGAGCCTACAACTTTTGAGGATTTTGCTGCTCAGGTTTTCTGTCCAGCACCTTACCACCATTTGCCCTCGGAGACAGGTAAGGAGTACAGTGAAGAACTATTTTTATACAATCTTATTTGAAATGCAATATCCTTACTTATAAAAACTAAAAATCCAGACCTTCGCACATCATTAAGAGTTACCATTAATCTGAAAGACTGTATTTGAGAACCTGGGCAAAGTCGCTTTTAAATCTTTATTCTGTTGCCTGGTATCATGAGCCAGCGCCTGGCATTAAGATTTGGCTAGCTACTTTAATATAGCGACCAGACCCTGTATTTTTACAGTGAATTTTGTTGCCTTCCCCTGTATGAAGTCTCCATGGAAGCATTGGTACTGCTTCATCCAGGCTCGTTCAGGTAGATACATTCTTTAGTCCAAGTACACCTTCCCTATAAGAAAGTTTTAAGGCTCACTACATTTTTAGAATGTGAAGTTTTAAATTGGAAATCTGAGAGCCTTGCAATCATCAATTTTCTTTTCAGGTTATTAGATGCAAAGTTCACTTTAAGGTCATCTTTTGCTTTCCAGTAAAATACCTGTTTTATAAGAGGATACTGCATTTTCAGTTACTAATGAGAAAATCGGTAAAAGAAAATGAGTAACTCAAGGCCTTCCTGTTCTGAAATTTCTTGAACTCCTTATGATTATTTCATTATTTTATTTCCCCTCTTTTTAGATCATTAAATATCAGTTCTGTTTATCTGAAGGTAAGACAAAGTGTCCAAAAAACCCCTTTGTTCCTCTTACTTTTACTAGAGCACTAAGCTTGTAACCAAATTGTATGCGAACTTTCCTTGTTCCCCTTGTTCACACTAAAAAGAATTTCACACTGATTGAGAAATGACCACTACATCTTCTTAAAGTTTTAGTCTTTTACTAACCCCAGGTCTGCATGAAGCACTAACACTGGTTCTGGGATTAAGGTAACTAACGATAGAGACAGTTGTTGAATGAGTAACACTTTATTGTGTTGACCTTTGTTTCTCAGCATGAACAATTAGTACTGGATGGCAGTGGTGTGTTTTGTACCCTGTACGTCTTTCATTGATGTTGTAAGACATTCTGCAGTGATAACGTAGGAGAGAAGGAGAAGAAGAATGTGTAACACTTGAAATTCCTTGTCCAGAAACGTTTCTTTACTGACAAATAAATCAAAATGCTTCTGTGGTAAAGCTGTAAATCTAAATAAAATACATTTTGTAAGAATAAATAAATTTGGCAACTTGTTAACTCAAAATTTGTTTCTCAATTGCAAAAATATGCAGAAATAAATTCTAAAATTATAGAACAGTTGTGATAGGACTACAGAAAGTGTCTGAGAGATGTTAGTGTTGAGACTCCTTTGCTTGAAAGTGTGAACCATAAGCAGAAATGAGGTGCAGTTTTGAAGTATAAGTGGTATAGTTATGCCAGTGCAAATAGTCAAGACCAAAGGGAAACAAAATTGGAAGTAATTTAAAACTAATTAAATCAGTGTGGAAAAAAATAGTAACATAATTTAATGTATGAAAACATTTAAATAGGAAAAAATCTGTCACTAGTACCATGAAAACCAATAACCAGGGATGCCAGTCCTTGCCACGTTTCCTGCCTAATGCACTCAGTAAGTATTCAACACCAGACACTTTTGAATGGCTAGCGTATATTCTGTATTGTAGTGCCCTTGTATCAGTTCAGCCTATTCACGTTCAGAAATCTCATTCCAGGCTAAATCATTCTGCCCTTTTCCTTGGGTTCGTGCTTCCCAGGTGAAGCAAAGCTGCTTTGCTGTACGAGTTTGGTACATTGGAGAACACCACTCTACAGCGGCAAGGCCCGTATTTCTTTAAAACCTGCCCTAGTCGTACTTGGTATTCTCTGACATCATCTGGGAAAAGATGATGATTTTTAGAAACTTGATTTTAGACTTAACCTTTCTATCAATAGCAATAATTTTCTCCAGGAATCTCATTAATAGGACCTTGTGATGTATTTCACGTCTGCATGTGCGTGTAGGTATTTACGTACCACGAAACACCATGTCCTGTCCTGAGGGCCACATTCTTCTGGGCCTTGCATTGTGCAGTGGGACTGACCGACACATCAGTGTCAGGAGCAGCCAGGAGCTTCCTAGGATGGACAAGCCGCACAGCATGACCTGGCGTCACACAACCTGTGCCCAGACCTGCTTGACTGTGAGCTTCCGTTCCAGCACAGGGACGCTGGGGATGCTCTGGCAGTCCTGCTCGCCGCCTGGGGGCTGACCCCTGTTCGATCTGGGGCTCTGATACTCGGCTCCAGGACAGAGTGCCTGGAGTGGCACCACAGCATCTGCCTCCAAGCTGACTCTGGAGTGCACAAATTCTAAAGCCTGAGGCAGATGTAAATTAACACTGCAGTCATCTGTCAGAAAGGTGACCCCAGGGCTTGGGGTTAGCCTGGAAACCACTGGCTTTCATTTCTAGCGAAGGCAGACCTGTGAGCAAGGTGGCTACAGATGAGCCAGAACTTTGATGGACCATGATCCCAGGAAAGAGTCCACCAGATGGACTATTAAAGAACTACATACCCCTATGATTCTGGGGTCCCTGCAATAAGCAGATTTTTTGAAAGATGGTAAAGACCTCTGAATTGTACCAGGGTGGCACTAAGGGGTGGCACTGGGGTTCCTGCCTGGGAATCCGCACACATTCATCACCCCTGAGGTGACTCTGACAGAACCTTGCAGACCCCCTGCCAGACATTTCTGTGTAATCTGAAAATTTCTGACCAGCTTCTAAAAATACATCGCAATTCTTTTTTTTTTTAAATACAGAATATTTAATTTATGTCTTAAGGGGTTTTTTAATGAAAAATAGCTGACCAGAAGAGACTAGAAAAGATTTCTATATGTCAGATATTAGTCTTGATTCTTTAATTGGATTGTAATCTCCAGGATTACAATTGCTGAATACGTTTAAATTTTATGAAATAATTATACATGATTTCTTCTTCAAAGATACACAGAAACTGTGAAGCTACTACAGCCCATCACCAGGTGCTGTAATTTTGTTGTTGTTGTTGCGATCCCGTTGGCTGGTTTCAGCATGCCAGTTTTCTCCTCTGAGCTATGATAATCAGAGCAAATAGAGAACATGCCATTCGGTAACAAACTCCATTTCCTCAGACTGACAGATTTTATCAATGGCTCTGCCCTCAGCAAAAGCCGTTCCCTCCTTTAGCATGGTTGCTCTTCAGTACAGTGTGATTGTGGCTGCTGCTGTTCTGTCTAGAGACTGAAGTTTGCCCTGTTAAAATATCTGACAAGTCCACCTTCCCATGTTTAGGAACCTGACTAGTGTAGTGGATGTGTACATTGAAAAAAAAAAAAAATATATATTTACCTGCACTTAATCACAAACTATAATTCAGTTGCCTCTGTATTTTTCGCTTTGTGCTGACTCTGTCAAACAGAGTAACTCCTGCTATACAGCTGTTGAGTAAACCAGATTTCTGTGAGACCAGAATAGGTTGAGGGAACTGTCAATGATATTGAAGGGCTTATTGACCCCATGATGCTAAGATTCTGAGCTTTAAATTGTACTGATGTCTTGGGTTTGGTTTTTCTCTATCTTTTTTTCCTCTCTTCCTACTAAAAAGAGACTACTATACAGTATATCTGTATAGTAAACCTCATAAAGAAGGGGCCTCTCAACATCAGTCATAGTGTTTTCCTTGTGATAAAAACGTCAGGCTTTTTGATCCCAACAATCATTTCTTCTATTTTCAAGCCTGTGTTCAGAACAATTCTGCTGCCTCACTCCCAACGTAAGTGGGGATGCCAGCTGACAGGCAGGGAAGCAGGGAATGCGGAGGGAATGGTACTCCAGCCTTGCACCAGAGGAACTCAACTGCCTGCATCTTACTCTTCTGCTGCTCGTTTGCTGTGCAGTCGGGAACTGAGAATCTTTTTGGCCCTGTGTTACCCTTTCGCAGATGAGAATGGTGATGCTTTTCTCACTGTAGAAGGGTCTAAGCAACACTTGTTGATGGTGATGGTTGAAGTTTGTGATTAGAATTGAAGTTGAAATACAGAAATGAGGGCTGTATGGCTGACAGAGCTGAGAAGAACCCTTCTTCAGTTCCAACTTAGGAAATTTTTTTTTCATTACAAATCAGAGCAAAACCTCAAAACTTACTGAAATTTAAAAAAAAAAAACCCTTCATGTGGGAACAACTGGACCGGAAACATTATGTATTTCAGAACTATTGTCCTTAAGCTGACCACTTGGGTGGGGATCCCCAGCACTTTGAGGCAGTAAATTTAGTGTGGACTGCTAGAAATCCAAACAGACCAATTTTCTACAGTCATTGAAATGGGTCTCCCAAAAAAAAATTGAGTTTGATTGTCCAATTCAAAAGCATTCCATGTATGCACACAAAGGGACAAAATTGAATTCTAATCCTGACGTTTCCTAGTTTTTGAATGTTTGGCTTTACGAATTTATTGTCTTGTATTAACATTTTCCTTGTGTAATTCGTTCTGATTTTATTTTAAGGAATAGGGCAAAAGAGAAATTCTGTAATACAGATTAAGAGCCTCATGATTCATAGGCAGAACTGTAACCTCTAGATCCGCCACCAATTCCTGCAGACCAAGATAGGGCAATAGTTGGTGGTAATGGTAAGCTGTCTTACCTCTGCCTGAACCTCCACTAGTGGAGAGGTTGGGAATTTTGCCAATGGGTTTCACAGATACTAGTTGACAGAGAGGAACACGTTTACTCAATATGTTTCCAACCAGGTTCTGAAGAGCATTCTTCATTGGACATGGGCTCTGCCGCTCTTTTGCCATAAACTTAATCTTTTTTGTGGTGGTCTTTCTCGTGGCTGGCTCTTGGTTCTTTCTCTCCTACCCAGTTCCAGTGTCACAGGTCTTGAGGCTACTCACCATCTCCCTCACCTCATCTTGCTTTGCAGCTGCTTTTGTAGTCTTTCTGTCTGCATCCGCTTCTCGCTTCCTTCCCTCATTTCCCAAAATTAGTGAGAGACTTAATTCTTTGACTTTAGTAAGGCCCTGCTGAGCGTGACAGATGACTTGGCCGGATTTGGACTGGAGTTTGTGAGTGGCAAAGGGCACAAGCTGTACATTTTCCTCTGTGGTCATTCTCAGAGATGGCACTCAGGAAAGTGTGGATCCAGACAACAAGGTGTGATAAAACTAGACATACTGAGTGTAGTCTTACCATGCAGCACCATGACTGAACATCAGCACTGTGTCAGGCTTCTGCTGGGTGAAATTTTCACCTCTTTGGAAGCCAGAACTGAGGAGTGAGATGAGTCATGCCACCACGTGTGTTACGCTATCTCTGGATTCCTCCACCTCACCTCACTTTGAACTCAGCCTGCTTATAGTTAGGATACCACTTTATATTTAAATAGTTTATTTCTGAATCAAATAACCAGCATACCATTATGAACAGATCCTAAAATTTTCAAATGGAGTGTGAAAATGTCGCATTTCAACTTTGTTGATCCACCTCCTTGTTCAGAAGCAATTGAAGCGGCTTTACATTATGGCCCCAAAATATCATAGTTCATCAGGCTATGATATTTGTCACTTGTCAAGCCTAAGAGATGAAAAATACAGATCACTTCCTGACATTTTTCACCCTCTTAAAAATCCCAACACATCTATTTTGGTTATTTTGTAGAACTTTCTGGTTCTAGGTCAATTGTCCATAAAGCCACCTTACTTATTTAACCCTACTTTTATATTTTGGATAACTAAATATTTCCTTGGGGAGAGAGATAAAGATAATAACATTTTACACTTTAAAACTGCTAAGGGGAAACAAAATGTGCAAAATTCCTATATACTACATTTAATATCCACCCTTTTGTATGTGCGTATGTATGTATCTAGATATATATGCTTACCTAAAAGCCAAAGAAATTGAGTTGCTAATCAGCCTGTTGACTGCTGTCAGACTTTAAATCTATTTTAAGTGCCATTATTCTTCACTCTTCTGGTGTGATATGTTCAGATGTGAAAATCACTTTACATGACTTCTGTTCTTCAGTAGCTCTAAGTCAGTTTCTTAAAAAAAAATGGTATTGCACGTGAATCTGTGCTTCTGTCTGCAGGAATCAGAAACAAAATTTTAAGATATGGCCGGAATACTACCTTAATTGAAATAATGGGGAGGTTTAAGGTTTTCTTTATCCAACTCATGATAAAATTTCACACTGGGGTGAAATTTTTTCTTCTTTACGTGACGTCAGGAGCCTCACGTTGAGACTGGCTGTAACTTTAGCATACTTAATGCTGTGAAACAGCTGGGGAGCAGAAGCCACGTATCAAGTTGCCATTTGTTTTTCCTTCTCAATTGTGTGTGTGTGTGTGAATATTTAACTGTTTTCACAGACTTAAAGCAAGCATTTCAGACAATGTTTAGGATGTATCTCAGTTGCTATGAATAAGGTTGCTGGATCTGGATAATGTTATAGAATTCTTTTCTTTCTCTCTCTCTTCCTTTTTTCTTGTAATGCTTAGTCGGTAAGTATGACGCTGGATTTCAGAGCTGTTGCTTCATTGCACATAACTAACTCATCACTCTCTTTAACCTGTAGCATGAGCAGCAATTGCATAATGAAATTCGAAATTCTGTTTTCTGTGCTCATCTGTTAATACCCTTCAATCTCTGCGGTTCGTGTCTCATGTCTCACACCTGTTATCTTTTATCTTTTCTCCCCCCCTCCTCACTTCTTTCCACTCCTCCTTCCTCATCACTTCTTCATTCTCAACAAAGAAAGAAATGCTGTGATATTTCTTCTCCTTCCAAAACCTCCACTAGAAAGCATTGGCCACATCAAGGTAAAGGGCAAAGGCTTGAAACGGAAGGTCTTTCACGCTAGCTGTGAATGGTATGCTGTGCAAAACAACAACGGTTATTTTCTGTTCTCTAACTTCCACCGTTTGAAATGCTTTAATTCCTTGTAAAATTAGAACAAGATAGAATTTCAGAAAATGAGAGTGCATGTTTCCCTGCCTGCCTTTTTCTGTAAGGCACAGTGAGTCAGGCGTTATCGTGCTTTTCCAGATTGTTTGGCAATGAAGTACCTAGTTCATGGACAGAATTGCTGTCACCAGCTGGGGGACAAATAACAGCCCTTTCTCCTCCCTGTCACTTCGGTGGGTCGTGTCAGTTTGAAAAAGATAGAAAGTACTGTGCCATCTCTCTGGAGCAGGCAGGTGATGGACCAGGCCAAGAAGACGGCCAGGTCACTCAGTCACTGAGTTTTATGGCAATATGTTTTAAATATACACTTAGACTACTTACCTGATGACATCATTTGATGTTAGAGGAGCCTTTCAGAATAAATCATCATCAGTTTTGAATGGTTTTTGCACCCCTTATATATGAAATGGGTACTGAGGGAGAGAGATCCTCAGTTCTGATTATTGCAGCATTATTATTATTTTAAAGAATTACCAGTAGTAGCGTGACAGGGAAGAAATAGCAAGTGATATTCTGGCTTACTGCAGTCAGCAGGGGTTTCCCCGCTGACTTCTGCCAGAATAAGCTTCTGTCCGTAATTTATAGGGGTCAGAAACAATCAGTGGTGATTGAGGTAGAGTTCAGTCAGGCTGTCCGTCTCTGTAAACAGCTAATTAAAATGCAGTTTAGTTTTGTGGATGGGAGTTCATAGCATTAATTTTCTGTACGTGGAAAGGAGAATGTAATTTTTATTTCATATTTTCTCCTTTTCCTTGTGTATCTCTATGTAAGAAGATTTGGAGACGGGCTGCTTGTAAGGGAAAAGCCCTGTGCTCTTGCAGTGAGGACTCGGGGCCCACTGTAGCGTAGCTCTGGGCGCTGGGCTAACGAACTGCATACCGTTATCTCAAATTCATCTTGTTCCTTTTACAAAGAAATGTTAACGTATAGTACATCCAGTTAGTAAGATCTGTTCAAGCTTCTGCCTTGTGGGCCCTGTAGGAATTTGCCTTTTGAAGCACGGATTAAAGTTGGGATGGGAGAAGATGTTTCGCTCTCCCAGTTGGCCCCCGATTCACTCCACCTCTTCAGCTGCATTCCTAGAGCTCCCTTCATGCAACGAGCTGTTAACCTTCATGTTCTCATTAAAGACCGGTTCCTTCTGGGTTGTGGTTTGAATAACGACTCCCCATCCTTGTGAGGGAACGGGAGGTGTTTGTTCTCCCAGTTAGTGGGAGAACGTCACCCCCTTCAGTGCTGCCTCAGCTGCCGAGAGCGAGGGGGTGCTGCAGTCCCGTAGCTCAGTCGTTCCTGGCATCATCTTTTCTCTAGAGGTGAATTTGTGGCAGTTGCTAGCTGCACACGCAGTGCCATCACCCACAGCTGGTAAAGGGCTAGGAGATGCTGTGGGAGTGACAGCAGCACTGAAATCCCTCTCTGCCCCTTGTGAATAGATTCTCGTGCCGTAAGCGCAGGAGGCGGCACTGACCCGTCTGGTTCTTGCTGTCCTCTGCAGGCTTCTGCCCAGAGACTCAGCCGGGAGAAACTCCAGCAGCAGCAACAGCACAGGTGGATGGAACAGACTTAGCCTCTCCAATGTCTCCTCGGACTAGCAAGAGCCGCATGTCCATGAAACTGCGCCGCTCCTCTGGCTCGGCCAACAAGTCCTAAGCGGCGAGATGCCTGCAGCTTTCTAGCGCAGCGACCGGCCGCCCTTCCCGCAGCGACTCACCGCTTTCCGTTAAAGGATAATGTCTCTAATGTGTGTGTGCCCACCCCCTGCATCCCCCTTTTCTGTATGTTTATTTTAAACAGTGACACTGGAATTTTACTTTAATATTTTAGCTTTTGGGTTTTTTTATCAAACTCCAGGCTGCCTCTTTTTTTTTTTTTTTTTTTTTTTTTTTTTAATTTTGCTTTTTCTCTTTTTTTTTTTTTTTCAGTGCAGTTTGTCCTCTGCACCTTTTACCTTCCTGGATGATTACGATATCCTAACAGTAGTCATTTTTAATGCTGGTTGATCTCGAGTCATATATGGAATTGGAGACTGCAGTTTGGTTACACTATATTTATTGTGCCCCATTGCAATTTTCTCTGTAACAATGAAAGAAATATGTACAATTTGAAAATGAATGTACAATTTTAAATTTAAGTTTCCTTTGTAAAGTCTTTGTCAGATGTCACAATGTTAATGCACAGGATGTGTACAGATTATTTATGTTAAAAATAAAATAGTTCAATGGCCTTTCAAGCATTACAGAGTCCAAACGAAATAACTTGCTCGTAGCACCAACTCTTTCTTCACAAAGCAACATATCATTTCATAACTGTGCAGGTGATGCCGTAATCTATGCCAGAAAAAAAAATCACTGTGCTGAAATTCTACTTATGCTTGGCTTCCAAATATTTTTATAATGTTTGCTTTTCCAAGTGGTTATCAATAGTAAATACCATCGAGTTTCATGGGTTTTAGCCTTTATCACCGGGCTGCTGGGTCTAGATGTGTATTCTTGTTTCTTACATAAAAAAAAACCAAACAACAACAACAAAAATACTTTCTTGATAGAAATTCATTGTTCTGATGATGCATACTAGGGAAAAAAAGGGAACATGCTCTGGGAGCCTGGCCTGAAACGCTGACGATTCCAACCCTCCGAGTGCAGGTTACTACATGCGCATTCCACCCACCCAGAGATATTTTCCTACAGAAGATGAAATGCTCACATTTTGAGTCTGGCAAACAACAAAATGCTGTTAACAAAATGTAGCATGACATCGGTACTAACTGCATGTGTAAATATATCATATGGGCAACAATAAAGAGATAAATTATGTATTGTCATTCATGTAGTATCTACAAATTTGTAATGGTTGAAGAGAAGACATACTATTTAATAATACAATAAAATTATTCTTACCACCTTTTGTATATTAGTCATTCACCTCAGCAATTAGGTTCTTACTTCAATTTATAGAAGAATAGCATATTAACGCCTGGAGCAGTTAAGTGCAATACACGGCTTAGCTTTCATTTGTATCGAAGTTCTTAGGAGCTCTTTCCTAACCCATCACAAGAACACCGTACTGAAAACTTTTCCCCAGATCTAGTAAATACAACACACGTAACTCCGCGGGTAACGCAAAGCGCGCTATGTTCCCTCCTGCGGGCTGGTTGGTCGAGTGCTAATTGTAGGAGCAGTTAATAAGCATCAGGTTTCCGTGGTCTGGAGCCCTTCGTCTTTGACTATACAAGTGGGGAAGGGAGAGCGATGATTTAAAAAAACACAGTGACCTTCTCCAGGGGAGAATTCGTTTAATGGCATAAACGAGTATTTTAATAACACTGGTTAATAATAAAAACCTAACTCTCCGTTACCAAAAAATGATGGGAAAACACACAATTTAGAATAACGTGCTTTATTTCTGGCATAGGAGAAGAGCAAGCTGTGAGTTTAGCCTCCTCCGTCAGACAGCAAATCTTGGCTGCTTTAGGTTATATTGTATTAATTCATTTGTCCAGCTCCCGGAACTAAAACAAGAATCCGTGAAGCACATTTAAAATAAAGCGCTTATCGCTTGCTTTCCGCCTTTGGGCATGATACACGTTGAACCTTTTCTTGTGTGTAACAAAACACAAAACTACAGCAATAATTGCTCCAGAGGATGCTAATCAAAAGACTGAAATATTTTGCATGCTCATTTCAGAGAGAGTGTTAGAACAGACTACGGCTGGGATCGATTTGGTTCTTCAGAAATCACCAGCTGACCCGCTTTGCCCTGCCGAATTCAAGGAAGGCGTGAGCTTTGTGTTAAATCCTTTATTGAATTTGCTTGCCCTTATTTTTGGCCTCATCTCTTACCACGTTTTGATACAAGCAGTCGCGTGTGGAAAAATCAAATAAATATATAAATAAATAAAGGGTAGCTGGTATATTCGACAGTATCTCAAAGCATTTGGCCAGACCACCGTTAAAGCCAGGGAATACACACCGTGGGTTGCTTTGCTCAAGCTCAGTCTCGTTAGGGAGAAGGAAGGTAGCCGGTCGTCTGCGCTTTAGCAGCGTATCGAAAGACTGTTTCATGTACTGATTTCAGCTGCTCACAAGACTCGGAGGAGCTCACATCAACAGCACGGCTCACGGGGGAGAGGGGTCGCAGGCCGCCCGAAAGGGCCGGGTGCGGACAGGGCCCCTCCGCCTGCCTGCGACCCGGGGGGCTGGCAGGGCCGTGCGCTGCCCGGCCTGGCGAGACCGAGCCGCGCTCCTCGCTATTGTCCGTGCCGCGCTAACGGGCCACCAGCGCAGCGGGCTCCGGAGCGGGCAGCTGCCGGAGCTGTGCGTTTTGCCTGCCACGCAGTTGCCAGAGCACAGAAACACAGAGTAAGCGGGAGGTGCGTTACCTAGCTATAGAAGATCAACACCTCGTATTTTCATTAAGCAGACAGCACGAATAGTTTTCCATACGTTTTGCTAGCTATTATTATGACTTGACATTGACTCGGTATGAACATTTACCTTCTCGACTATCTTAGTACAGAGTACAGCAAACAAAA
>VWZZ01004294.1:0-12566 GCA_013399095.1 Psophia crepitans | reverse complement strand
GTCCACCAGGACCCCCAGGTCCCTTTTCCCTACACTGCTCTCCAGCAGGTCAGTCCCCAACCTGTACTGGCACATGGGATTCTTCTTTCCCAGGTGCAAGACCCTACACTTGCCCTTACCGAATCTCATCAGGTTCCTCCCCGCCCAGCTCTCCAGCCTATATAAGTCCCGTTGAATGGCAGCACAACTCTCTGGTGTGTCAGCCACTCCTCCCAGTTTAGTGTCATCAACAAACTTGCTGAGGGTACACTCCGTTCCCTCATCAAGGTCGCTGATGAAGATATTGAACAGCACCAGACCCAGTACCAACCCCTGAGGGACTCCACTAGTCACAGGCCTCCAACTAGATTCGGCCCCATTGACCACAACCCTCTGACTTCTGCCCTCCAGCCAGTGCACAATCCACCTCACTACGTGATCATCCAGGCCACACCTCCTCAGCTTGCCCACAAGGATGCCGTGGGAGACGGTGTCAAATGCCTTGCTGAGGTCAAGATAGACCACATCTACTGCCCTTCCATCATCCATCCACCTGGTTACATACTCAATAGAAGGCTATCAGGTTGGGTAAAACCATGCTGACTGTTCCCAATAACCTTCTTATCCTTGATATGCCTGGAGACAGTCCAAGGACAAGTTGTTCCATCACCTTTCCTGGGATGGAGGTGAGGCTGACCGATCTGTACATGAGCCAGAAGTGTGTGTTAGCAGCCCAGAAAGCCAGCCGCACCCTCAGCTGCATCAAAAGAAGCGTGACCAGCAGCTCAAGAGAGGCGATTCTGCCCCTCTACTCTGCTCTTCTGAGACCCCGCCTGGAGCACAGTGTCCAGCTCCAGGGTCCGCAGTACAAAAAGGACATGGAGCTGTTCAAGGAAATCCAAAGGAGGGCCACAGAGATGATCAGATGGCTGGAGCACCTCTCCTATGAAGAAAGGCTGAGAGAATTGGGCTTGTTCAGGCTGGAGAAGAAAATGCTCTGAGAACATGTATCAGCCTTCCAGTACCTAAAGGGGGCCTACAGGAAAGACAGAGAGGGACTGTTCACAAGGGCACGTAGTGATAGGACAGGGGATAACCGTTATAAACTGAAATACAGTAGATTTAGATCAGCTTTTAAGAAACTCTTCTGTATGAGGGTGGTGAGGAATCGTGGAACAGGTTGCCCAGGTCAAGCCAGGTTGGATGGGGCTTTGGGCAATCTGGTCTAGGGGAGGGTGTCCTGCCCATGGCAGAGCAGTTGGACCTAGATGGTCTTTGAGGTCCCTTCCAACCCAAACCATTCTATCATTCTATGAAATTAAATTTAAGTCTGCCAAACACTTAACTAAAAAAAATTAAATGAGATAAAAGTCCAAAACAGGTCACTTATTGTGTAACAATGGCATACATCAGTATCAGAAGTTTACACTGTACTTTCAGTAAATTTCCACGGAAAGAAAGTGGTAGCAGAAAAATCTTCAATCAGCTGACCAACTCATCGCTCCTCAAAACTGCATGGGCAATTTGACTGAACTACAGTAATTTAGATTTCCAGATTAAGTAAAATCCCGTACCTTATTATTCATGAAGGCTCTCAAACACTGTATAACCTTATGCTGACTCCTCTTCACAACTTTGTCCTGGCTGAATAAATAAAAAAATTAGTGTAATTAAATGCTGTTTACATATTAAGAAAAGCTGGCAATTTTATATGAAATCATCCTTACTTTTTTGTCTCAACCAATCTTTCCAAAACATCCAACAACAGACCCAGACCTTCTCGGCCAAAGTTTTCAACCCAGCTAGGAAGAAAGAAAACATACATTAAAAAAAAAATTACATTTCAAAGACTAATCATAATGAATGAAAATTGTCAGCATAAATAAAAGGAGTATAGCTGGATAATTTTAAAACCCCAAATCAACTCTTTACTCAACAGAAGATCAACAGGCATCCAGACGCATCCCATGAACTCACTGACTCAATTAGATAACCTTAAATTAAAAAAGATTAAAAAATTAAAATAGCCATTAAATTTAGTAATTTTATTTTTAAATTAATAATTATACCTTCTTTGGAATGGACATGTAAATAAAAAACCCTTGCAAAGGAATGAAGAAAACCAACGAAATTCTGCTACACATTGTTCTACAGTCTCCTGGAAGGTCAGAATCCAACCGTAAATGGCAAAGAAGGAAGGAAAAGTCTAAAGGAATTGCAGAAGCGGCTGCCTGAGGTATTCATCCATAGGATTATCTCCAAGAGAACACCACAAAAATTTCAAGTTTCAGCTATTGCCAAAGCTATACTTTGGTGAGGTTCAACTTGGGCACACTGTTTCTAAATGAGACAATTTCTTCCATCCACATCATGGATAAAGATATTAAAGAGAATTGGCCCCAATACTGAGCCCTGAGGAACAACACTTGCGAATGGCTGCCACCTGGATTTAACTCCATTCGCCACCACGCTTTGGACCCGTCCATCCAGCCGGTTTTTACGCAGCAAAGCATACCTCCCATGAGCAACCATGAGCAACCAGTTTCTTCATGGGAATGCTGTAGGAAACAGCATCAAAGGCTTTACTAAAGTCCAGGTAGACAACATCCACAGCCTTTCCCTCATCCACTAAATGGGTCACGTTTTCATAGAAGGAGATCAGGTTGGTCAAGCAGGACCTGCATTTCATGAACCCATGCTGACAGGGCCTGATTGCCTGGTTGTCCTGTACATGCTGCATGATGGCACTCAAGTTGGTCTGCTCCATAATTTTCTCTGGCACTGAGGTTAGACTGACAGGCCTGTAGTTCCCTGGATCCTCCTTCTGGCCTTTCTTGTGGATGGGTATCATATTTGCTGACCTCCCATCAACTGGGACCTCCCCGGTTAGCCAGGACTGCCAATAAGTGATGGAGCACTTCTGCCAGCTCCCTCAGTACTTTGGCTGGATTCTATCTGGCTCCATAGACTTGTGTGTGTCTAAGCAGTGCAGCAGGTCACTAACCATTTCCCCAGGTTATAACTGGCCATATCTGACCTAAAGATGATCCTTCTAGACATTTCTTAGGACATTTAGTATTAGACAGAGTTGTGCACAGCCACTTTGTCCTGCATCCAGCAGCTGAGGATCCTAAGAATTATCAAGTGCCTAAAATATTGCCCCTATTTTTAATCTATTAGAAATGTCCTCTTAATGAAAAGACTTAAACCTGTTCTATTACACAAAAGAAGAAATAGTTGTAGATTACTAGTTATCTGTAATACTATGTACAGCTAGATCACTGAACCACTTTTGATGAATTGTGTTGGCAACTGTGACATAAAAACACTCCACATATTTACCTGAAGAATAGTGACCAAGATCAGTGGATACATTGTCCTTTTAAGGCTTTCTTTTTATGTTGATGGAAAATAAATACTACTTTTTACAGTAAGCTATAGATTTCAATACATTTTTCTAAGTACCAGGATCAAACTAGTCAATATAACTTGATTCAGATTTTCTCTGTGAACTAAAAATACAAACATGAATAATTGAAAACAATATTGTAGAACCACTTCTTGCATCAGAAACTGAAATGTCAACAAGATTAAAAAGTTGATTAAAGTATAGTAATTGGAAAAAGAGCAAAAAACCCTAAATTATATATTGTCAAATAGATCACACCCCACAAATGTGAATTGTTCAGGCTATATCCAATCTAAATTTAATTCTCATCCTATTAAAAAAAAAGCATAAATTTATTCTTAATTATTATACATGCATAAAAATAAAATCCCAAAGTTTTATCAGTTATTTCTCATTGTCCATATCACATGAAGCTGAAGTTAAAAATAATCATGGATTTATAGCAGCTGGACTGGAGTTCAGTATTAATGTGTCAAAGCAAGTTCCTACTCAAAGATCTGGCTGCAGAAATGAAAGTCAGGGTCACCAATACCTGCATCTAATGAATATCAACTGTCCTTACTCACTAGAAAGAAGGGGATGCGGTTTAAAAATGTTTACTTTGCAATTTTTTTTTACTATGAAGAACAGTATGCAGCTGTTAAATTTTTGCTAGTTTTCTATATAAACCCTATGAAAGAGCTTATGTTTTTTACTAAGGTTATTTTAAAATGTTCTGTGTAAGTCTAGTGAAATCTTTAACAGCACCACTCAATACACTAGAAGACCATGTCAGAACCCATATGTTCTTTTGGTTGTGATCCTTCATTTGATTTGTAGACTAAAATGCAGTCATGAGCAAGTAATAGAAAATCTTTTAATGAAACTGCTGCCTACTTAAACACCTCGTCTGGTGTTTTTGCAAGCCACAGTCCTTCCAATTCAAACCTCTCAAATTCAGACCTATTTTTAGGCCATACATCCCTTAACTTAATAATGACTTTCACTCCAATCCAAGCATTACAGCTCTTTTATGTTGTCTCTTACACTCTGCTTAGTGTTTCAAATTGAAGTTAATTTTTAATAAATTATGGTCAAGTTAGGACTTAGATTAAACTGTCAAATTTTTTACCTACCATAGTTCATAGTTGACTGAACAAAGTTAAAGTTAAAATCTAGAACTATTTGTACCAATAAGTTAAAGAAACTAATCTCTCAAAACTATCAGTGCAATACTTTGATATCAATGCCGCATCATAAGCTTCTAGCATGCTTTGAAGGATTGACATTAAATATACTGAGCTTATGAAAACGAAATTCGTTTTTCCATGCACAAAAGCACTTGCTCTTTTGCCTGTACTCATATCTACAGATTTCTAATCCTTTTCTTACTCAAAGTGAAACATTTCTGCAAAGCCTACTTAGTCCAAAATTTCATAATATTTAGTTGCTGTGAAACTTACAAGTTTCTGCACTTTGTTCTTCCAGATAACATTGATCACCAAACTTTTGGTATTGATCAGATGCTCTATTAGAACATCATAGTCCAATTCAATTTGCATTCTTTGTCAAGAATACATAAATTTTCTGGCTAACAAACTCACTCCAGGGTGCCTATTTCCCATTATGGATCACCCTGACAAAGTAAGTTAAAAGATTAAAGAGTTAAGAGAACATTGTTATGTTAAAAGAACATTTCAAAAATAATACAAAACACTTTTTGACTATTTAGCACTTGAAAACAATGCAAATGGCTCAGCACTACACTGTTTTTGCATTCTCTTAGCATTACCTTGCACAGATCAGTGAACTCTACTGAAAAATAGATCTACATAAGATACATAATCAATGAAAAAAAAAAAAGAAAAAAGGTACAGTCATTAACTAATGCATACACATTCATTAACTGGAAAACCTTGAAACATGCACATCTGCAGATCCATTAATTTTAATCCATTAAGAAATAAGAATATGATTAATCTTTGCAATATGTGTTAATGTTGTTACCTGACAGGATTACTAGTCAAGGACACACGGAGAGATTCTAAGCAAGTGGCTAGTCTTTCATCTGTTGACCCAGATTTTAATTCCTGAATAAACTCTTGGGGTGAAATCTTCCGTCTGTTCTTGAGACTTCCCTGAAATACAGAAAATACATTCATTTTTTATTTGAGACATATAGAACTTGAATAGATTATTAATGACTAACCTTCATTTCTCTTCCTTGAAAAAAACCAGAGGGGAAAAAAGATATAATTTAGTCCTAAACCTGTAACTATTTGCTATCCATCTACTATATATGCTAAATGTTTACTATATTTTTTATTAATTTATGAACAAATTTATAATCAGTAGTCAAAAGCTTGCATCAAATGTAGAAACATATTATGCACACTTGGTGAAATACAATTTTTGTAATGAATGGATTGTTTAAGCATTGCAAACACCTTAATTTTCAATTAAGATGGAGACTCAACTTTTTTCTTCTCAATACAAGGAAAAATAAAATAAAATTGAGAAGTGCTCTGAAGAGATCACAGGGCACATGTCCAGAAAGGTGACTCCAGTCATATGAGAATACAGAGAGAAGAGCAAGCACACCAGAAGACTACTCAGGACGTTATTACACTAACTGGAATTCTTGCAGATAGTGTTGGAAAACACTTTTCCTTTAAAGACCCTTCAGATATATGAAATTAGGATTACAAAAAAAATAGACTAGCTTTGGTTCTAAGGGCTAAAGCAAAAGGAATTAAAAACAAATTAAAATTTAAAAAAGAAAAAAAGACTTCTTTAGAACCACTTAAGTTCTAAAGATAAATCCCAGCTCATTTGTTGTATTTGCCATCTGCAAGAACGCAGTGCAACACAAATATGACTTGATGCAATAACTAAGGACACTTACTCAACCTTTGGGTTTAAACTTTGCCTTGCTTTTTGGGTTTGGCTCTTTTTGGCAGTTGGAAAAGCAAATGGGGACATGGAGAACAGTGAGATAGAAAGGAAAATGCAGTGGTAAGTTTATGCTAAACTGCAAAAGTAGTTTTGTGCAAACAAATTATTTTCTGTTCCAAGCAATGTAAGTTGGAAGACGCTGGCTTTGACTCATCGCAGTATCTGAGGTGTCAAATGTTGCCTAAAATAAAGAAACTAATGGCTCTTCTGAAAGATGTACAATATTCATTGTTCTAAACAAAGCAATGGTTATACTGACTAATGAAGCTCTACAATTTGCAACTGCAGCGGCAAATCTAAGGTATTGACCCTGTTTTCTTAAGAGTATTCTCCCACTCCCTCTTTTTCTTTTTAAGCAGGGCAAAGACAAAATTCATAGATGGTAGAAAATAAGTCTACTCCATCTAATATCCATCTATGACATGAAGTATAGATATGTTTTCTACAAAAATATCTACATTTAAAAAGTGGGGCACACAATGAAGTATACAACCTATATTTGACTCAATTCATTGGAAAGACGCCTTTCTTTGAAAGCTGAAGCACAACTATTCTTTCATGTAGCACTAAGGAGAGTTACTAAATAACACTTAAGTAGCTTAAGTCAGGAGTTAAAGAGAATTAGACTTGCAGTGTAATAATAACTTGAAGTTACCCACTGTAAATGCTGAGACAGTCTCATTATATTATTATACAGAGCTTCATACGGATGTTTTCTCACTTTGTTAGATCCTCAAGAAGCATTGAAAAATAAACTTTCCTCTTCCTCAAGTAGATGATGAAATAGTTTTTAGCAGAGAGGTGAAGTTAAAAACCAGAAAAAGCAGTTGACGAACAAGAACGCTGTGTTGCCATTCAGAGGGACCTCAACAGACAATAGAAGTGGGCAGAGGAATTCCATGGAGTTCCTCAACAGGGAACACTAAATCCCGAGCCTGGGGAGGCATAATCCCATGCACCAACACCTGTTGGGGCCAACCAGCTGCAAAGTAGGTGTGTACGTAAAAAATGGGGGTCCTGGTGAATGACAAATTGACCAAAGGGAAGCACATCACCAGCTGGTCAAGGGGATGATCCTTCCTCTCAGCAGAGCAGTAGTGAGACACATCTGTAACGCTGTGTCCAGTTCTGGGCTGCCCAGCATAAGAGACAGACAGGCATATTGGAATGGGTCCAGAAAGGGCTGTGGGCACCATTAAAGAAGCATCTGTTGTACAAGGAGAGGCTGACAGAGCTGATATTGCTTAGCCCCAAGAAGAGAAGGCTTAGGGAAACCCTATCAGTGAAAGGACAAGAGACACAAATTGAAATATAGGAAACTGGTTGAACACAAGGTATAAACACAAACTTTCTTCCTCCCTCATTGTTTTTTTCAACCATGAGGCTGCTCAAGCACTGGAACAGATTGTCCAGGCAGGCTGTACAGTCTCCTCTATCAGAAATAGCAAAAAATGGACTAGATAAGGCGCTGGACAAGACAATCTCCAGAGATCTCTTCCAGCCTCAATCATTCTACTCTATGACTCTCTGATAAGGGTGCATTGCAGGGGCTACTGGGGCCTATACTACCTCTTTGCTCCAGCTATATTTCCTCAGACTTGAGAAACAGGTATTCCAGATGGCAAAAAAAGCAGACTATGGCCAGGAAGCACTCTGAACATATAGCGTTTCATACTATATTTTGGTACACCACACATAGTACGTGGAATGTCATACCAAACATGCCTCTGAATTGATGAAGATCCCTATTTGCTTAAATATGATAGTCAACTCCATTAACTATGTTCCACCAAAAAGGTAGATGGCATGGCCAGAAAGGGATGAGGGTTGACAAAAGCCTTAGAATTAGAGATCTAGGATTACCTTTTTTTCCTCTGGTTTTCCATAACAATAGATGTTCCCACAGACAAAAAGAAACTCAGGTTTCAGTTTTCTTTCATGTTCTGTGTTTAGTTCATAGCCATAAAACACTCTCAGAAAGGCCCTACAGCCTAAGGGAACTAAGTTCCCTTAGAGCCTAAGTTCCTAAGGGAACTTACTCTAATCTCTTCAGATATTCTCTGGGTCCAAGAGTTAACAATATACATTGGTAAGGCCAGGAACAGAACACCACCTCCTCAAAAACCATCTAGTTGGCAAATTTATTCATAAACAATTTACACGCTTCACCGAGATGGTATATTTGCTTGCACTTCCATAAGGCAAGAAAGCTCAGTTGCCCTACAGCTCTGACTGGGCTATATCTAAAGAAGAATTAGAAAACAACTGGACTTAATCTTCAAGCCAAATGTAGAAGATCCTAAGCAGAACAATACGCAGTCATAGGATTAAGAACTAAGTGTCAGACTTGATAAAACATGAAAGGTAAAAGCTACTATACCATGAGTTGCCCAAAACACTACAAATTCACTGGATAAGGGTAACTGGTGACAAGGCTTTCTGCCTGGCTATTGAAGAGCTTATATACTGAGTACATCCATCCTTTTACAATAATCCCCAAACATTTTAAGACTAGATAATATATACCCCTGAAGCACAATCAGAGGCATTTGAGTTATGGCTGTAATAAAAGGAGGAAATTGTTACAACTGTGGTGTTAAGAGGGAATCAGGGCCAGGCCTGCATGTATGTGCAGCACACACAATTCCTGTGTCATACTGGATCTTCCCAGCTGGTCTCGGCAGAGGTAACAGTCTGACTAGAGATGGGATGACCTTACTAACTCCTAGCAGCCTTTGTGAAAAGTATTTAACTAAAAGTCACAGGAGCTCTTCCAGTTGGAAATTTCAAAAAGTCCCAGAAATTCTCCTGGCAGCTCCTGCTGTGCAGAGACTAGTTGATAAGCACTACTTGTATGCCTAAGCATATGGATTGATATCCTGGGTGGAGAATCTGTCATTTCCAGTGACTTCCCCCAGCAGTTCCTGCCGCAAAATTGACCAAGCTGGATGTAACTAAGATACTTATAAATAGTCAGTAAAATTGCTTTCTTTTGATGTGGAAACAGTCATATAGGACAGTCATATGAACAGGACATGCAGTTAAGATGGTTGGAAGATATTTTGAGAATAATTTAACATAAACAATAGCAACGTGTGCAGTGTGAAAGGTCACGTGGGACAAGAGCCCAGTCAGACTACAAGAATTCATTAGAATGACGTTTCAGAGTGTTTCATCTGATGCATCTGAAGACAGTGTCACAAGAAATGGAGACTCACATCAACATCCAGACAGTAACCAGCCACCCCGCTCCAGACTCACTTCCCCACCTGAACACTACGCTTTGCAAAAGCTGCCAATGAACTGTGAGCGTCTGTACAACATAACCGCAGTACCAAGTACCACTTATTCGTCGTTACACCAAGGTTCTGCAACATAATAAGAATATGATGCATCTGCCAGTGCTTGAATAAAATGAGAGCTGCATTAGGTACCAATTGTGAAACTGATTATATTAGCTATATTTCTGCATAGGAAAAGCTGCTTAAGTTCAAAATGCTCGAGTCAACTGAGAAACAGGAAATATCTTGAGGCATCAGTGCCTCTAGAAATTTAATTGCTCAACTGAAGAACAACTGGTCTGTGAGCAGATGCAGTATGAAGTCAGCATTAATTAATTCAGTTAAAACATTACAAGGGAGTAAGCTGCACACAAAAAACAAAATCTTGTGAAGAAAACTCACTTTAAAAACCCAGTTTGTGTGTGTTCAACATACAGAACAGCAAAACTTATGGTAGAGTAACATTATAGCAATGCTGCTTTTATTTCCACTTGAGTATAACTCCGTAACAGGGAAATTGATTTTGGCAGTAGTGAGAATGGCTGTGTGAGGTGCAACCAGGTGGACAATTTGCTCAGCCTGGTGGTAGAGCTGAGAGAGGAAGTAGAAGGGTTAAGGAGCATCAGGGATGCTGAGAAAGAGAGAGACTGGTGGAACCATGCTCTGCCCTCCCGGAGGCAGAAACAGGAATCGCCACCAAAAAAAAAAACAACCACCACACCACCCCCCACCAAAAAAAAAAACCAAAACCCCACCAACCACCAAACAAGATCAAGAAGACCTTGTATCCTTCCCCTGCCAAGACGAAGGCAGTAGCTTAAAGGAGTGAATGGAGGCAAGTCCACACTTGGGGCAGCAGGTAAACCTCCTCCTTGTGCACCTCACCCCCCCAGGTGCCTCTGTACAACAGGTAGGAGGCTCTGGATGTGGAAGGCCAGTCAATGGATGATGTAGATGATGACCCATCTACACCAAAGGTGTCACCAAGACCAGAAAGACCTACCCCTCACAGAATCAGACTGGTAAGGGTTGGAAGGGACCTCTGGAGATCATCTAGTCCAATCCCTCTGCTAGAGTAGCATCACATAGAACACGTTGCACAGGATTGTGTCCAGGCAGATTTTCAATATCTCCAGAAAAGGAGACTCCACAACCTCTGTGAGCACCCTGTTCCAGTGCTCTGTCAGTATCAGTGTCTCCTTGTATCACGATCACCTCCACGAGGAAGAAAAGGTGGGTTATAGCTGTAGGTGACTCCCTTCTGAGGGGTACAAAGGGTCTGATATGTCAGACAGACCCTTCTCTTAAGGAAGTCTGCTGCCTCTCTGGGGCCTGGGTTAAGGACATCACTAAGAGTTCCTAGCTTGGTAAGGCCCTCGACTATTACCCACTGTTGCTCTTCTATGTGGGTGGTGACGAAGCCACAGTGTGTAGTCCAAAAGCGATCAAAAGAGACTGCCTCAGCAGCCCTCCCAAGGCCCTGAAATCTGGTGGACAACTTATTTTTCCCTCTCTCCCTGTAGTTGTGGACAGGCACTGGAAGAAATCTATCAATACATGGCTCCATGGCTTGTGCCACTACCAACATTTTGTGTTTTTTGATAATAGGGTGGCCTGTACAGCACAGGCCTGCTGGCGTCAGATGGGATTCACCTTTCTCAAAGGGAGAAGAGGGTCTTTGTCCAGGATCTTGCAGGGCTCATTGACAGAGTTTTGAACTAGGCTCGAAGGAGAAGGGCAATAATGTCAGGTTTGCCTGCAACAAGCTGAGGGATGACATGCCAAGGTTAGAGGGACAGGGTGCCATTGAGGGCCATCACCTCTCAGCTCAGCCATGTGCTGGATATACACGAAGTATGGAGACAAGCCAGGGGCTCCTGCAGTAATAGGAACGAACAGGGAAACACTGAGAAAATCCCTCAAAAGAATCCCAGCTACTCCAGCCAGTCAGTCAGCTTCATCAGGGGGCCAGCGTAAATGCCTCTGTGCAAACACATGTAAGCGTGGGGGATAAACAAGGGGAGTTAGAAATGTGCACACGCCTGCAGGGCTATGATCTCATTGGCATCACAGAGATGTGGTGGGATGGCTGCCATGACTGTTTTGTTGGAATGGAAGGATACAGGCTCTGTAGGAAGGACAGGCAGAGCAGGTGAGGAGGGGGTGTTGCCCTCTGTGCCAATGAAATTTGGTTCATATTCAAGGGTCACCTCCTCCAAACTCAGGAGCAATGCATCCAAACCAAGAAGTAGTCAGGGAAAAATGCCAGGAGGCCTGCATGGATGAACAAGGAGCTCCAGGGCAAACTCAAGCACAAGAAGGAAGCCTACAGAGGGTGGAAGCAAGGGCAGGGAGCCTGGGAGGAATACAGAGAAACTGTTCAAGAAGACGAGGATCAGGTTAGGAAAGCTAAAGCCCAGATATAATTATCTGGCCAGGGACATCAAGGGCAGCGGAAAAAGCTGCAGGCACATCAGTGACAAAAGGCAGCCTAGGAAAAACGCAGGCCCTCTCTAGAAGAAAACGAGAGACCTAATTACCTGGGATACGGAGAAAGCTGAAGTACTCAATGAATTATTTGCCTAAGACTTCACCAGTAAAGAGTTCTAGCCACACCACACAAGTCGCAGAAGGCAAAGGCAGAGACTGGGAGAATGATTAACTGCCCACTGTAGGAGAAGATCAGGTTCAAGACCATCTAAGGAACCTGAAGGTGCACAAGTCCATGGGACCTGATGAGGTGTATCCACGGGTCCTGAGGGAACTGGCAGATAAAATGGCCAAGCCACTCTCCATCCTCTTTGAGAAGTCGTGGCAGTCTGATGAAGTTTCCACTAAGAGAAAAACATGAAACATAACCCCATCTTTAAAAAGAGAAAAAAGGAAGACCAGGGAAACTACAGGCCGGTCAGTTTCATCTCTGTGCCCAGCAAAGTCAGAGAGCAGATCCTCCTGGAAACGAT
>VWZZ01004293.1:1497-14787 GCA_013399095.1 Psophia crepitans | reverse complement strand
ACCACTCGGTAGATAAAGAACTAGCTGGATGAAGAAAGAACCGCTCAAAGAGCTATGGTCAACTGCTCTATATCCAACTGTAGATCAGTGATGAGTGATGTTCTTCAGGGCTTGGTGTTGGGACTGGTGCTGTTTACCATCTTTGTTGGTAACATGGACAGTAGGATTGAGTGCACCCTCAGCAAGTTNGTAGATCAGTGATGAGTGATGTTCTTCAGGGCTTGGTGTTGGGACTGGTGCTGTTTACCATCTTTGTTGGTAACATGGACAGTAGGATTGAGTGCACCCTCAGCAAGTTTACCGACAACCGCAAGCTGTGTGGTGCGGTCGACATGCTGGAGGGAAGGGAAGCCATCCAGAGGGACCTTGACAAACTTGAGATGGGCCTGTGTGACCCTCATGATGTTCAACAAGGCCAAGTGCAGGGTCCTCTACGTGGGTTGGTGCAATCCCAAGCACAGCCATAGGCTGGGCAGAGAATGGATTGAGAGCAGCCCTGAGAAGAAGGACTTGGGAGTGTTGGTAGATGAGAAGCTCAACACGAGCCAGCAGTGTGTACTAGCAGCCCAGAAAGCCAACCGTGTCCTGGGCTGCATCAAAACAAGTGTGACCAGAACGTTGAGGGAGGTGATTGTGCCCCTCTACTCTGCTTTTGTGAGACCTCACTGGAAGTTTTGTGTTCAGCTCTGGCCCACCAATATAAGAAGTACCTGGTGCTGTTGGAGCGAGTCCAGAAGAGAGCCATGAGGATGATCAGAGGGCTGGAGCACCTCTCCTACGAAGACAGGCTGCGAGAGTTGCACCTGGTCAGCATGGAGAAGAGAAGACTTTGGGGACACCTTCTAAAATCTAAAGGGTACCTACAGGAAAGACGAGGGAGGACTGTTTTATCGCGAAGTGTAGTGATAGGACAAGGGGTAGTGGGTTTAAACTAATGGAGGGGAGATTTAGATTAGATGTTAGGAAGAAATTCTTTCCCGTGAGGGTAGTGAGGCACTGGAACAGGTCACCCAGAGAAGCTGAGGAGGCCCCATCCCTGGCAGTGTTCAAGGCGAGGTTGGATGGGGCTTTGGGCAATCAGGTCTAGTGTAGGGTGTCCCTGCCCATGGCAGGGAGGTTGAAACTAGATTATCTTTGAGGTCCCTTCCAACCCAAATCATTCTATGAAACAAATTATTGTTTACTTGTCAGTTTGAAGAGTAATATAGGAAAATCATAATAAAAAAATCCATTATTTCAGCCATAATTACATATAAAACAGAAAATAAACTTAATATACCGTTCAATTGTTAAAAAATGTATTAGCAAGCAATCATTTATTCAACCAGGAAGAAATAAACACACAAAGCAAAAAAATCCAAAACGTTTAGGAGTTATGTATAATTAATTAGTAATTTGCTTCTTGCATGTCATTCATTGGGATTGATTGATAAATCCGGTTAACAAGTTCTTAGAAATTAATCTCTCAATTTTTGACAAGATTTAAGAGAAATCTGTATTTTTTTTCACTCTGATTTTCTGGTTTGTAATTCACTTAAAGATAGCTATGTCTTGTCTTGTTTTAACAGCTCAGTTTTCTATCTCTGAAAACAAGGTAACTTAATGTTTATTTATTGGAATCTTAAGCTTTGAAGTTTTCAGTCTGAGGTACGTTTTCTGAATCTTTATTGTGCATTAAAAAGTGCATTAGAAAACAGGTGTCAACAGTTCAAGAATACCAACGTTTAAAAGTAAGAAAAAATACTACCATTTAATCACATAATAATGTCTAAATATCTAAAAAGGTGAGAAGACTTCCTACGTTTTCCTCTCAAAGCCTTTTTCCTCTCCAGATACTTAATCCCCATCAGCACTTTTTTTTTATCCAATCAGAAAGAAAAAAAAAAATTGTGCCATTCCATGGAATTATTCCATTTTAATCCCACATTGATCATGTGAGTCTGCATGAGTATAACATTTACTTTGCAATATATTTATTACTGATATTTGTTAATACCTTAATGCCATTTTAGTCTACACATCGCATTTTTGAAAGAAATGCTCATTGACCTAATGTCACTGCCATTGATGTCAATATCAACTGAAAGTCAATATGGACAGCTTAGCAATCAGATTAAATATTCATTAACACATTCCATCAGCGCCGTAGCTCATTTTATTGATAGATGCTACCAAGATCAGCCTCATCACCTTTATCACATTAAATCTTATGTACATTCATATTTGTTAGAAACTTCAGATACAAGATACTGTTTGTGAAGTCTACTAGTTAGTTTGAGTCAGAAATAAAGTAGATAAGCAGGGAGTTAACTATATATTATTGTTGGTGGCATTCAAATTATTTCTGCACCATTAAGCATATTTCTAATTTCAATTTCTTTTTATTATTTAGGGGGAAAAAAAAAAAAAGGAGCTAGAGTTTATGTCCAAATGGCTTTCCATTTCACTTAGACCAAGCATCATATTACCTTTTCTTATCCATGATGTACTGGCATCTCAAGCATGAAATTATGAAGCTAAATGTACAGGAAACTTTCTTTACATTGAATACATTCCTCTCCACCTCTCCAGCACAAATTGCCCTTTCTGTACATCTTTTTTGTTTGGTTACTTACTATGAAATTCTGACACTTTTTGTACAGTAGAATGAATAGATCACTAACTGTACACCCTGACTTCTCTGAAGTACCATGGCTTCTTTCAGGATTACATCCATTCACACTTTGAATTAATTGATCTGATTACCTCAGAAAGCTGTTATTTTTTTCCCCCCATTGTCACTTCAGAAAGGCAATTAGATATACTTACCTAGTGAGCACTTGCTACAGAAATCCTTTATAAATTTATTAAAAAGCTATTCTTGTGCATACGTAGCTAAACTTAACCAAATAAAATCATGTTATATTTTACATTGTTACTTATTTCAAATCTTACATCTGTCCAATAACTTTCAAAAGATCTAAAGCCGAATCAATTACATTTCACTCCATAGTTTCTCTAACTTCTGAGTTAGCTTAGTTCATATTATCCTTTACTGTCCTAAATGCACACAAACACAGAAAAACTCTGAGTTAATTGATGGCTTTATTTTTTTTCTCTGCTTGAGCACACTTTTGAGCCCCCTGTGTTTGATAATACTATCATTTATTTCACAACATCTTTCTGTATTTGGGATTTAACTTTTGCTTTTACACACATTATTCTTTTAATAGTACTGTTACAACATTGTCACTTATCCTCAGACTGTTATATAGAAATCCTAGACTTCTGTAAAGTGGATAGACCAGCTTGGACCTAGCTGCTTTTGAAAGCAAACATTTTTCTTGGATTTAGTTCAACTAAATTCTGTTAGATAAGTTGTTTTTTTTAATATTTTCCACTTCAAATTGTACAGATAGAACTGTCTACAACATTCCTTTGAGTTTTAAAGGACAGTTTGGTGAATATTCTAAATTGATAAAAATTTCTGCCAGATAAATTTATTTAAGTCTAATTCTGCACATCAAATAAAAGTGATAGCTTTATATGAATTTATATGGCCTATAACTATCATTGAATAAATGTCTGCATTACAAGGTTTGTGTCTCTTAGTGATCAACAGCTAAACCTGAAAACCCTAGCTCAAGATCTTGATGGTGGTTCATATTTTATAAAATTCAGATCAAACCTTCATATGACACCTGTATAAAGGATGAGAAAGTGTATGCTTAAGAATACTATAGAATATGAAGCACAGATATTTTCTGCAATGCAGTCTGTTCCTAGATGTATTGTTTGATGTCTGTGAACGAAAGCCAAAGAGGTTTTTTTCAATGTAGAGGAAATAAGTCTTTCAAATTAAGGTACAGTTTAAACAGTAATCTACTTTTATTTTGTTTGCTTGTCTCAATTATCTACTACAGAAAAGAGAGTAAGTAAACCTTCTTTTTGTGATTTTACTTGTTCAATACTTTATACCTTGTCTCAAGAAAAAACACTGTTTTATTACTCTTAACATATTATTTTCACATATGCAGATATGTACATGTTCACTACAGATCAAAAGCAGAGACCAATGCCCTGCTTTATTCCACATCCTTTTCTTGCAAAAAAAACCATGTATAAGTGAAAACAAAACAAAACAAAACAATTAAGAAACAGACTGTCTGCTAGATAAAGAAGACACACCGAGTTTCATTGTGAAAAACTAAATCTCTCTGGGCTTAAGATGACAGCAAAGAGGGAACTGATTTAATAGCTGGTTGACTCCACAAGAACAAAGGATGACATAAGATTCATCCAAAGGAGCATACTGAACCGTGCTCAATAAGGTGTGAAGCTTTCTCAAGTAAAGGAGTTGTCTAATGAACCCTGGGCGGACCCTTTCCAAGGTCACCAGAGGCAGATAGTATGCATACAGACAGACCACCTCCTCACAAGGAACAAGGTGAAAGAGGCTGGCAGGAGGGAAAGGGAAGAAGAGAAAGAGAGAGAGGTATTTCTGTCTAAATGTAGTGTAAATACACTAAACTTAGATGATATATAATTTTTAATATCATATATTCAACAACTATTCATAACAGTGTTCTGTATCTCTACATGTTGATATCTATCTGTCTACATATCTATTTACCTATCTATCTATATTGGGTGTATATGTTAAGGTGTTGGTATTGGAGGGGTGGGGGTGGTTGCAGGGACCTCTGTGAGGAGAGGCTGGGGGAGCCCCATGCCTGACACAGCCAGTTCCAGTTGGCTCCAACCCACCCACCACAGGGAATGACTGAGCCCCGCAAAAAAGATGGTGGCACTTCTGGGGATATGTGTTTAAGAAAGGGCAGAAAGCACCACAGAAAGAGCAGGAGGGAAGAAAAAGAGTGAGAAAGAGCAAAGGGAAGATCAAGGTCAGAGATGAAGCAGGAGGTGGCAGTGGTCCATGGTGCAGCCCACAGAGGACTTGCTCCACCAGTGCTGGAGCAGATACATATTCACAAAGGAACTTCCACCCATGGAGAGCCCATGCTGGAACAGAAGAAGTGTGGTAAGGAAGCAGTGGCAAAGAGAAGTTGTTATATACTAATTGCAACCCCCATCCATCCCTCATCCCCCATTGCATCTCTTGGGGAGGGGGAACAGAAGTCTTGAGTGAAGGAGTAAAGCCAAACTTGGGAAAGGGGAAGAGGAAAGCTGTTGTTTTAATTTTTTTTTGTTTTCCACTAATGAAAATATTTATTGTAATCAGCAATAAATTTAATTAATTTCACTAGATCAAATCTGTTTTGCCTGCAATAGTAACTGGCAAAGGATGTCCCTGTCTTTGTCTTGACTCGCAAGTTTTCTTGTCCTTCTACCTATTTTCTTCCCCATCCCACTGAGGGGGAACGACTGTGCTAGCGGATAAGTAGACATTTGGCTGTTAGCCAAAAGTATCCCACCACTCACTCACTCCATCTATCCATCCATCCATCCATCCGTCCGTCTGTCCGTCCGTCATATTTTTACCTTGAGCTTGCTTGAGTTAGGTAAGACTTAAGAATAAATGGATAACATCAAGCCATTCCACTTTACAGCTGAGGGGAAAGTGTCCATGGAAGTGGGATTGCAATATCATCATCATCATAACTGATCTCATTGTTTGCCTGAGGCCTTAGCATTGTCAGATTAGCGTTGTAGATTCAGGCTCTCATTTCAGCTACACACACAAAGATATGGTAACTCAAAGACCAGAGGAAAGGTATTATTTTGAATTTGGTTTGGTTTGTTTATTTGCTTTTGTTTTTTCCCCACAAGGACTATTACTATAACAGAACGCTGTTACCCAAAAGATGTCCTAATTTCACAGGAAACATGTGACAGGGTGAAATCAAACTAAAGAAAACATCCTGCTGCTATCTTTGAAGGCATATGAAACTAAGCCTAAAGTAGCATTTAGTCATCAATGTATTCTAAATAAAATGTTAAAAAAAATCAATAACATTTTAATCAGAGAAAATGTTTCCTCTGGGTATTCAACATGTATTGTTCCATCTATTACTTATGCATCAATAACAAAGTCTAGATCCACTGCACTAATGACTAAAAACTAAATAGAAGGGTATTAATGTATTAAAAAGCTGGGCTCACAATCCCAGCTGTACTGAAGCTAAATCAGCTTAGTGTTATCCATATTTTCACATTGATCAGATTTCTTGGCAGCAGTAGCAAAGTTCATGGAAAACACATCAATTACATGACAACAGGTGTTTTACATGACACCTGCCTGTAGTTACCTCAGGAAAGCAGGTCTACACCATGTGCAAAGGTTACTTGGGAAGACAAATGCCATCGCTCTGAATGTGTCCCCCACCCTTTCCTCTTCTTCTCCTAGGCCCTTATATGCTGTGCATAACGTTGTGATATAGAATATCCCTTTGGTCAGTTGGGGGTCAGCTGTCCCAGCTGTGTCTCCTCCTTTAGCCTTGGCTAAATGCCAGGTGTCCCCCAAGCCGCTCTATCACTCCCCTCCTCAGCAGGGCAGAGAGGGGAGAAGGAAAAAACTAAGATAGAAAAAGAACCCCAAAAGCACGGGTCAAGATAAAGACAGTTTTAATATAGCGAAAGCAAGACCACGCGCAGAAACAAAGCAAGAAAAAACCAAAGGATTATTCTCTACTTCCCATCAGGAGGCGATGTCCAGCCACCTCCTGGGAAGCAGGGCTTCAAAAAGCATAGTGGTTGCCCAGGAAGACAAAACGTTGAAAAAAAACCAAATGCCCCCCTATTCCTCCCCTTATCTCTCAGCTTCCCGTTGCTGAGCAGACATCATATGGTATGGAATACCCGTTTGGCCAGCCTGGGTCAGCTGTCCTGGCTGTGTCCCCTCCCAGGACCTTGCCCACCCCCAGCCTACTGCTGAGGAGGTGGAAGAAGGGTTGGAGACACAGCCTTGATGTGTGCCAGCACTGCTCGGCAGTAGCCAAAACCCTGGTGTGTTACCAACACCTTGCTGCTACCAATGCCCAGCACTGTAAGGGCTGCTACGGGGAAATTAGCTCCAGCTCAGCCTGACCCAGTACACCTCCCAACTTCTTGTGCACCCCCAGCCTGCCCACTGGTGGGATGGTGTGCGAAGCAGAAAAGGCCTTGGCTCTATGTAAGCACTGCTCAGCAGTAACTGAAACATCCCTATGTTATCAACACTGTTTTCAGCACGAATTCAAAACACAGCCCTGTACTAGCTACTGTGAAGAAAAACAACTATCCCAGCCAAAACTAGCACAGCAGGGCAGGAGATGAGAAGCAGAGAAAGAGGGTGAGAGATGGTGAGGTAGTGAGGGGAGAGAGAGTGAGGGAGGGAGGCTGGAGGACTGGAAACAAGATTGAAGCTGAAAAGCAGAACGAGGGTAAGATGTGTAATTTCCTCCTACATGTTCTACTCTGTGTTATCCAAGACTCAGCTCTGATGGGGCACAATTGTATAACCTTGACTCAGACTTCTGAGAAAATTGTTAATTTCTCACAGATCTTTCTTATAATCTATCTAGAGTATAACTATGCCAAGTAAGAAAGGTAATATTTCAGACAAGTAAGGCTGTTTATAACAAGGATCACTAACACTTCAGAGAGTAAAGAGGGAAAATACAAAGATGAGAGGTATAAATTTGAAAAAGAAAGAACAGGGACTCATGGTGGCAAATGACCATTTGTCATCAGCCTATTACAAGTAGCAGTAGAAACCTTCCCTCTCCTGGCTGAAGACTAATGGTCAGCAAAGGTTCTTCATGGAATTGTAAAAATATTAATACTTGTCTTGTTAAAGTCTCTGTGATGTATTAACCAATAAATACTAGCAAGGGGTGTGTGTTTGCTTGTTTTTGCTTTTCAGGCATGTATATTTTACTTGCAGAGTATCTGTGTCCATGACAAGAATTGCCTAAACAAAGTGACTAAGAGAAGGAGTGTCACAGCTTGATGGAAAATGAGAACAGCTCATGTCCTTTTGGATAGAGTTCTGAGAATCCCAGGTGCTTTGGAACTGCAGCTAAAGACTATGAAAGTAGAAGGGAATAATAAGAAAAACGGAAAATAAATATGCAATATTTCACCATGGTGACAATGGTCATCTGAGACTTCTTGCTAGGATTTTACAGGTGGTTGTTATCAGACTTACAAGAGACCACTTTCCCCCTCCATAGTTGGTAGGGAAATATTTCTCCCATCCAAAGGAACATTTAGGGATGTGGGTCATCCAGAAGATACTTTGTCTATGGTAGCAGGAAATGTGAAGATGAATTGAGAGAAGTAGAAAAACATTCACAGTCTGTCAGGAAAACACTAAGCCTAAAGTAGATATTGAGGTTCCTGTAGTATGTGGAAGTGGTAGCCTTGACTATGCTATTAAAGAAATAAAAGGGGAACTTGTCACTGTGGATTGCAAAATCATGTATTTGAAATTAGTGATTGAATTGGTAGAACAGAAATAGAAATTTAGCACTGAAGTGGTGGAATAGGATGGAAATACAGTAAATGTGCAAGTGCAGAAAAACAGTGCTGAGCAGCGTGTCTCTGCTGCAATGGATTTGCATTCAGCATCAGCAATACAGCAAAACCATCTGTGGTGAATGGCTTAAAAGAATGGCAAAATAGAAGTTCAAACTGGGGACTAAGGCAGTCAAGCGAAGCTGAGACATCTCTGAGGGCAATCATGAGAGACAATGGCATGGATCGAATAATTTGACTTGCAGGAGCATGACTCCGTGTTTAAAAAGAGCATTTCAGGAGAAGCAGGGTGAGTTGCATCTCTCAGTTCAGGTGTCTTTCCAGCAGAACACATTGATCTTGAGACCAAACTGGGGTAAATGGTACGACACAGATCTTTTTGATTGAGACCTACCAGATTATCCATGAAGCCCATAAGCCTTCTCTGTGTACCTTCCTTTGCAGGAAGAACTGGAATAGTTAACACACCCCACAGCTCCAGTAACTCTCTTTTTTACCAATGCAGTCATGAGAACTAGTGATGATGGATATGAATGAGTCTAAGCAGTTATTTCTGCTATCAATAGGCCTTCTGTATGAAGCAAGCATGGTGATGGAGAAAAGTCATGATTTCTAGGTCAAAGCGACACCCAAAAGTTTAGCTGAACTACTGGAGGTAGATATTCAAGAAGGAACTGCAGTGAATTGCGCTGAAAAGTCCTGTGGGAGATTTTTTCACAGCCAGACAAGAATCTAAATTGGAATGAGCTGAGGGACTGAGAAGAAGATACAGATGCTTGGAGTTGTTAACCAAAAAAGACTAAAGCTCAGATTAGAGTTTAAAAGGAAAGATGTGTCAATTATTGAATCATTATTTATTATTAAAAAAGAAGAGTTTAAGAATGTGGATTATTTCACAAATTTAAGTTCTCTCTGGATTGAAGTGACACCAGCAAATGTGAAATGTCAATACTGAGATTTTGTAAATGCATTTGGTGCTTAGGTATGATTAAGATTAGTAATAGACTTTAAATTGGCCTTTATATTAAACAGAACCATTATATATTGCTTTTTCTTGAAGAAACATCAGCATTTCTAAAGACCAAAACCAGGGCTGAGATGTAAAAAACTTAAGACTCATCTGATGGTTTTCTACTCTGCTCTCTACATATCATAGATCTATCTGTAGTTAAGGGTGAAAATTCCTGATTCTGTTATGGTTATAACTTCATAAAAGATGAGCTTAACATTTAACTTTTATGTTCATCATTCTTGTGAGCTGGAGTCCAAGGAGTGTGAAGACGTTCCAGAAGTTCACAGACTTATTGACAATTACTACCTGTTATGTACAGCTGGTTACGATTAATGTCAAGGTTTGTGCTAGAAAGGCAAAACTGAAGAAAACAGTTTATTAAGTCTGCACCAGACTTTGGGGCCAAATTGCAGATACATTGATATGCATTTCTGCTAGAAGGCACTTGTCAACTGTAATATGTGAGAGTTAGGATTAGCCCTAGGATTTATAAGGAAACAGAAATTTCTTTGGACGGGAATATAATCACAGTAATGATGTTTATTTTATGTAGGCTTCCTTCTGCTTAAATAAGAAGGATGCATAGGATGCATGCTCAATATTTCTTCTTTCTTGTTCTTCCAGTATCAATACATAAAACTTCAAATTTAATCAAACCAATAATTACTATACATATATGCTGCAACGCTACATCGAGAATTTTGTTGTGTCCAAAAAAGGAGCAAACTAGGTTTCTGGAGCTACGAATTTATTGTTATACTGCTAAATGTTTCAACTCTCCTATAGTCCAAATTATTGACTAAACACAGAAAAGCAAAATAAGTATTCCTGCACAGTATTAACCACAACAGTCTCCAGTATCTATAAATTGTTTCTGGTGCTCTCCTTACCCTTCCAATGTTGCACTGGGTTTGAATGTTCAGTCTTCCTCAAGAACGACTGAGGAGGGTGCTGTATGTTGACTTCTCAGCATCCAAAGGCTTCTGCTGGCAACAGTGGGATGCTCGTGGTGGGAATTTTTTTCTCTCCAGTGTTAGGGTTACCTGTGTTTATCTGTATGAGTTTTCTTAACACAACATGCTTCCTTCTTCATAGCACCCACCTGAAGTTTGAAAGTTACACAACGGTCTTCCCCAGCCTCAATCAAGATAAAAGACTATAGCTTGCTGGGTGATAAACACCTAAGTTTTCCAGAGATTTTATCCTATGGACAGTTACCTCCGGTCAGATGTTAAAGTATGCTAAAATTAAGTCAGGCCAAGGCAAGCCCAGACAAATACACTGTCAGTAGAAAGAAACTACTTATATTCTTAAGTAATTAAGGCACTTGTGTGTATTTAATATGATGTTAAGAATAACTTCATCTGGAAGGAAAAAGAAGGGGGGTAAAGGTAAGAAAGAAAGGCTGAGAGCAGCAAGGTAAGAACTGAAGGCGAAGAACCATTGAACCCTTAAGTAAGTTCCAGGAGTCACTGTTCTGTTGTGATTAAGATGCATCTGTGAACAAAAGGTATGATATGTAACATATGTAGTATTATATACATTGTGTCATTACTCTGTTTCATTTAATGAAGAAAAAAAAATGATGTTTCGGAAGACTATAAACGTCTAGGTTCTTGTTCATTGCTGCTTGACCACCTAAAATGATTGGAAAAATAAGTTTGGTACGAATTGGTATAGGAAAATGGAATCTATTGTTTGAGCATAAGGTTCCTTGCGACAGAGATGAGAGCTAGGGTTGCTAGAGGTTACAATGACCTGTCAGAGGTTTTAATAACTTTTAATGGCTTTTATGGCCATTTATCTGCAGTATCATCATCTGTGCGAAATCTTTAGGTTAGATTTATAGTTAGTTAGAAAAAGAGGAGTTAGCCTTTCAGCATTCCAGGTATGTTCTGAGCTCAGGATTTCAAGGTGTTAGATGTTCATGTCAGTTTTCATATTCTTCAGCTGACTATAGTTCAAGGTATGTGCTCTTCAGACAATAGTTTTAAAAATTCAGTTTATTGTTGAAGCCTCTCTTTAGTGTAAACTGAGGGAGCCAAAAAAATAAAAATAGCCTCATAATTTACATTCTTTTTCAGTGAACATATTGGTCTATATGTTGTGAGTTAAGTGAGGGTTAGGATTATGGCTAGTATTGCAGGGTCAAGGGAAAAAAAAAAAAAAAGAACTTGAAGATTTTAATTTATTAATGGATCTTCAGGTGTTGGTTAGACTACCATGAAAAACAAGGGGTAGGAATTGGGAAAAAGAAGTGTCGAATACAGTAACTTACGAGGACTTTTTCGCTAGAATAGCCCAGACTGGAAAGGACTTCAAAAGATTATCTGATCCAATCTTGCAGGGCAAATGGAGCCTAGAAAAGAGTATCTAGCATCCTGTCTATTTGCATCTTGCAAACCTCCAGCGTTGGGGACTTTACCACCTCCTTGGGGATCTTGTTCCAGTGAACCATTGTTCTCATTGTAACAGTTTCTTTCTTATATCAAGGGGAAACCTGTAGCCCTTTGATCATATTTGTGGCCCGCCTTTGGACCCTCTGCATGTCTGTCTTGAACTGCGGGGTCCAGAACAAGATGCAGTACTCCGTGTGTGGGATGATCATGTCTCTATCTCTAGTAGTAATGCCCCCATGGATGCAACCCAGGATCTGATTTGCCTTTATTGCTGCTGCAGCACACAGCTGACTCATGTTGAGCTGGCTGTTCACCAGGACCCCCAGGTCCCTTTCAATAAGGCTGTTCCTCAGCCACACAGATGCTAGCCTGTACCAGGCTCTTTGGTTATGTCATCCCAGGTGCAGGACCTTGCACTTGCCTTTCTTAAACATCCTGCTGTTCTTTGTAGCCCACTTTTCTAGCCTGTCCAGATCTCAGTAAGATGCATCTCCCTTCTGATATGTCCATCCCACCGCTCAGTTAGGTGTTATCAGAAGCGATCTCAGAGATAGACTGTGGGTTTTGCTGATGACTGATGTTGCCCTTGATTCTGATTTTTAAGATGAGGTTTTAAAACTAGGATTGGATAAAACCTGAAAGATGATGTCTGTGTTATTGCTGTATTTGTAAGTAAGCACGATACCTGAAGACTGGAACTGTCAAGCATCATTCTCATAAACTCACTTTTACTTTAGATGTCTGTTATCTGTCATTCTTTAGATAGAGTGACAGTGTCACGCTTTAGAGAGTAGTTGAAGAGTGTGTTTTATTTTAACACTTAAGTGTTAAATTTCTAGGTTCCATTAATGTAATAATGCCACAGGTTGGTCTGGCCCAGCTGCAGTGTCTGTTGCAGGGGTTTGAGTATCTGTAGTACTTGTTGTGGGGGCTTGGGTGACTGCAGGGCCTGTTGCACGGGTCTGGGTGACTGCAGGGCCTGTTGCACGGGTCTGGGTGACTGCAGGGCCTGTGTGTTTGCTCTCCCTGCCTTTCCCCTGATGGCACCCCTTACTGTCAAGCAGTGTTTGGTACACAGTGGCCAGAGCCCAGCACAAGGCAGTGAGTTGTGTCTCTTTAGAGTAGCCTGAGCATTTGTCTTTCAGATATTCTACCACTTTGTCAGGATCCTGTAACTGTTCGGGGGTGAAGCTCCAAGCCATTGGGGGTGAGAATGTCTGTAGAAGCTTGCCCATACCCTCCCATATGCCCTGCCATCCCTGACCATCCAGCCTCGGGGAAAATCCTTGGGTGGCTTTCTTAAAACAATTTTTTACAACCCTAAACAGGACTTGGGACCCATTCAGGACACCTATTAGCAGGAGCACACTGGTCAGCACATCCCAAGGACATTGAAAACTCTCCAGAACTCTAGCAACCAGG
>VWZZ01004292.1:6153-75864 GCA_013399095.1 Psophia crepitans | reverse complement strand
CCCAAATCAGTGATTAGAAGTTTTTGTTAGTTTGCAGTAACTTAAGTAAATATTGCCCTGGTGGAGGCTGTCTTGCTAGCAACAGTAAGCGTGCCCAGGACAGTAGCTGTTGGAGAATGCAGGCCTGGCGTGATCTGGGGTTGGAATAATTTGCATGACTCTGAGGCTGGTATTGGGAATTCGGGGTATAAGTGGGGTTATGTCTTGGTGGGGCAGTAGGTGTGAACAATGTGTAAGCAAGTGGGAAAGAGCTTTAGGCTACGTGAGTGAGGTCCTGAGGGTTGGGAAGATGAGTATGAAGACATGCAGGTCAACCTTATCACAGTCTGAACATACGTACTCTTCGCAATCTTCAGCCCTCATCCCAGTGGATTAGACTGTATGGGTTGTTATTGTAACAACCTGAATGCATGCTAATTACAAACTTCACTCCTTGCTCCTGCCACAAATGTAACTCAGTTGAAACAGTTTCAATATATAAATGCATTACAAACATCACCCCTTGCCCCTGTGGACTGCAATATTCGGGTTGATGTAATCTGAGCATTTACTACAGATTTCATACCTTGTTTCTACAAAACATGAACCCAGTCAGTGTCTCACAAAGCTGATCAGAGGGCTGGAGCACCTCTCCTACGAGGATAGGCTGAGGGAGTTGGGTTTGTTCATCCTGGAGAAGAGAATGCTGCGGGGAGACCTAACTGAGGCCTTCCAGTACCTAAAGGGACTACAGGAAAGCTGGAGAGGGGCTGGTTACAAGGGCAGGGAGTGATAGGGCAAGGGGGAATGGGTTTACACTAGAAGGGAAGATTTAGATTAGATACGAGAAAGAAATTCTCTGTGAGGGTAGTGAGGCCCTGGAATGGGGTGCCCCGAGAAGCTGTGGCTGCCCCTGGATCCCTGGCAGTGTTCAAGGCCAGGCTGAATGGGGCTTTGGGCACCCTGGGCTAGTGTAGGGTGTCCCTGCCCATGGAAGGGGGGTTTGGAACTAGATGATCTTTGAGGTCCCTTCCAATCCTAACCATTCTATGATTCTAAGAATATGGCAAAATTTTTCATTTATTTACTGTACTCTAGCATACAAAGCAGATGATGAAGATAGTACAAGTGAAGATTAGCACCACTGTTGGAGGTACTGATAGCTTCATGAGTCAAATAGCTGTAGGGCTTTGCCCAGACTTAAAATGGGTGGTGAAGAGTATTCTCTTGACGCAACGTAGGTGTTTCCCAACCTGGTTAGTAAAATGGTGCACCAAATGGCTCAACCGTTCTGGACCTTGCTCAACATCCTGAGCAACGTCAACTGAGCCTTTTGTTTCCCCTGCATCTGCAATTCCTTAGCTCACAGCTGTCATCTCTGAAGGGCTTTCTGCCCCACCTCATCTTATTCTGTCCCTGTTCTTTCAGGAGCAGTCCCAGTATGTAGGGTGGCAGCAAAGAGAATTTTCAGACTCGACACTTTTTCCCAGGTCAACCATACTACTGGCCTTTCAGCATTATCTGTGCTCCTAGTCTCACACCTATCTTCTGGCATGCTTCACTTGCATGGTGATACATATAGGTCACTGCTAGATCAATAGGACTTCTCACCAGCTCGTGGCAAAAGGGAATTAGTAACTATGAATAGTTGTGGTAGTGGGTTGCCTGCAGGCTGCAGTCTCTCAAGGGTGTCTCTGCTCTGGTGTGGACCACCCATGGGCCACAGTCCCTCAGGGACACTGCTCAGTCATGGAGTGCCTCCTTCCATGAGCATGTGTCCCCCTGTACATCATCACTGCCATCTCTCCCTCTGTGCGTCTCTTTTACCATATCCCCCTGTGTTTCTTCCCCATGTGCCAGCTGCTCTTTGTTAAATATCTCTGTGATGGAGCACTGTGGGCTCCTTTGAGGACCTGGCGTTTTGGGATGCTGTGGAGCTTCAGAGCCAGCTGCCAACTGCACAGGGCAGTTCATGGCCACCTCCCACACTGGTCCTGCTGCAGCCCCTGGATGCTAAAGTCTGCCACGTGTGTTCAGTACAGCACTTGTGAGATCATCAGGTGTTCATGTGTGAGTAAACTGGGTGCTCATCTTAAGTGAACTGTGTGATCATGCATGAAATGGTCAGGTTCTCATGCATGAATTCAGTGATCATGCGTGACCTGATTGTGCAGTCATGCATGAGCTAATGGAGTGTCTTGAACCAATTGGATGCCCATGTGTGAGCTAATTGGGTGCTCAAGCATGAATTAATTGTGCCTCCATGCAGGGATTAATTGGATAATCAAGTGTAAGTTTGCAGGACACTCATGCATGAACTACTTGGGCTGTCTGGCATAAATTAATTTGGCACTTGGATGTAAATTAATTGTGTGCCTACGTTTGAGTTTATTGGGCACTCAAGGATGAACTGTTTGGACCTTCATATATGAACTGATAGGCCACTCAGCTGTGAATTATTTTTATGCCCATGCATAAAAAAATTGGGCACTCATGCACATATTTATTGGGTGCTCATGCACGAATTTATTGAACATTCGGGCATGAATAGTTGGGCATCCCTGTGTGGCCTTATTGGACACTCATGCATGAATACAGTAAGCCCTGCAATTTATGCCCTGAAGGGCGTAATAATACTGTATGCATTCAGGTTGTTATAATATTAACCTCTACAGTCTGACCCAAGGGGATGAGGGCTGAAGTTTGTGAAGAGCACATGTAGTCAGACTGTGATAAGGTTGACCCCAATAATGTGGTTCAGACTGGTGATGATGATAACAACCTCTGTAATCTGGTTCCTAGGGGTATGGGGAGAATTTTAGTAAGTGCATGTGTACTTTATGATATTAACCCCATACAGTCTGGTCTACTAGGACAAAGGGTAGAGTTTGTGATGGGCAAGATGTTCTGACTGTGTAGACATGACGCTTAGAGGCATGGTTTAGTGGTGGACTTGATAGCCTTAGGTTAATAGTTGGACTTGGTGATTTGAAGGGTCTTTTCTAACCTAAATGATTCTAGAGTGTTAGCCACTGTAATGCTAAAATTACAAAATTTTAGAGAGCATGTGTACATATTGCTGTGATCTGAATCCCTCCTGTCTGTTCTGCAGGGAGGAAGCATGAAGTTTGTAATTGCTGTATATTAGGATTGTGAGGGTGTTGGAAGTAGAGTTCATAATGTTTTAATGTTGAAACAGCTCTTAAATATGTGTTTTGCACAGGTAAGGGGTGGGAAGGTATTGAGATTAAATTGCAGGGTTTACTACATGCATGCATGGGCACCTAATTAGCTCATGCATGAGTGCCAATTTAGCCCATGCATGGGATGGGTGCCTAATTAGCTCATGCATGGTCGCCCTATTAGTTCATGCCTGATCACCCAATTACTTCACGCATGGGTGCCCAATTAGCACATGCTTTATTACTCAAATAGTTCACGCATGAGCACCCAATTAGTTCATGCTTGAGAGCCCAATCAATTCATGCTTGAGAGTCCAATTAGTTCTGGATGAGCACCCAATTTACTCATGCATGAATGCTCAATTAGTACATGCATGAGCACCCGATGGGTTCAGCCCCCCAAATGTGCCTCCAAGTTCACACCAGTGCCACACTGGACACACTGACAGGGTTTGGCATCCAGGGGCTGCAGTGTTACCAGCGAGGGAGGTGGCCAGGAACTGCTCTATGTGGGTGGCAGCTGGCTCTGAAGTTGATATGAAGTGTCCCAAAATGCCAGACCCTCAGAGGAGTCTGCTGTGCCCCAGCATAGACAGCGTGGGGAGATGCTGGAGGAGACATGTGGACAGGAAGTTGGCAGAGAGAACATGCATGGAAGAGGGTGTTCCATGCCCAAGGGATGCATGCCTGAACCACTGCAGCCCATGGACAACCCACACCAGGGCAGGCACACGTTGAATGACAGTGGCCGTGGGTGACCTGTGCTAGCGCAGTGACACTGGGTAGCTGGGGAAGTGGAAGAGACCTCATGAGCCATGTGAAGCAGTGGCAGACTGAAGCTGTTGTGTACACAGCCCTGACCTCCTGCTTTGCCCATTGGCTCATGGAGACAAGATTCAGACGAACCAAGTGTAATCTGTGGTGCAAAAAAGAGAAGATGAGATTAGGAAGGTATATGTGGCTTAAGGGGAGCCTAGAAAAGAGGGAGAAAAAATGCTTAAGTGCTTAATTGCTGATGTTTTCTTGATACCTGAACCAGTGATTAGAAGTTTGTGTTAATTGGCAATAAATAACAGTTCCCCCAGTGGAGGCGGTTTTGTGGACTACAGTAATTAGCAGAGAACACAGGCAGCACCCGGGTCCTGCATGGCCCGGGGACTGCAACAATTTGAGAGACTTTGAGGCTTGAGAAAAGGTGTATTGACTCTAATACTGGAATTTGGGGTGTTGTGGCGTGCCCATCATGTCTGGAGGGGGGTAGGTGTAAACAGTGTCTAAGCAGGTGTGAAATGAAGAATCTGAAGCCACCAAAGCAGGGTCCTGAGAGGTGGGAAGGTGACTGGGAAGTGATGACATGGGTTCTGCTTCAAGCACCTGCCCCAGTTTCCTGCAGCCAAAGGATCCAAGAGCACCTTCCACGGAGGGTCAGCGTGGCTGGGAAAGTCCAGGAGAGCTGAGTGCTGCTGTGCTGCAGGATGCAGAGGAGTTAATTGTCTCCTCCTAGGGGGTCTCCAGAGAGCCCAGGAGCACTTGACAGAGCCGGGGAGTTGAGCTGAGGGTCTCTGTTTTAGAGTAAGGGCCTGCTAAAAGAAGTGTTAACAAGCGCTCAGTGCAGAAGGGAGGCCCTTGGTTGGAGCGAGCAGCTCGTAGCGCTGCGCTGGTCAAAGTGCGCACAATGCGATGCTTATTCCTACCGCCTGGTCCACGGGAATAAGTGTGGAGCTTGTACCTGGTGTGTATTAAGATTGTGGTGATGTTGAAAGTAGAGTTTGTAATGGATTGGTGTTGAAACCGTTCCTATGTGCTTTTCACAGAGGTGGAGGGTATAAATTGCAGGGTTTGCAGCATTCACGTGTGAGCACCCAACTTGTTCATGCATGAGTGCCCGATGACTTCATGCTCGAGTGCCTAATCAGTTCATGCTTGAGCGCACGATTAGCTAGTGCTTGCACACCCAGTTAATTCATGCATGGCTGCCCAATCGATTCATGCATGAGAACCCAATCGCTTCACGCTTGCACGCTCAATTAATTTACGCGTGAGTGCCCAATGGTTATGCATGAGTGCTCAATTAATTTGATAAGAGTTCAGAAAAGTGCCACCGCTAGAAACCCTGAAACTGAAGCCAGATGCAAATTAAAGCCACGCCTCTTGAAGGCCCTCTGGACAAATTAATCTGGGCTGAAAACTAGTCCTTTGGTTCAGATTGGAAAGAAACGAAAACCAGCTCTCATTCTACACCTGGGTATAATTAGTACAACTTTAACTTGGATCCTTTTTTAGGACCCAGAAAGCGGCTGTGTGGGATGTTGGGTTTCTCCACTAAGAGTTCTAGCTAATCCAGCCTTTCCATTGCCATATGGGGGTTTTGTTTTGTTTTGTGCGCTAATCATTAAAATGTAATTTCCCATAATATAGCTTCCTCAGCCAGCGTGAAATATCTATACGTAATGCCCATGGAAACAAAGATCTTTTAGATGAAAGAGCAAAGTTAAACCAGCAGAAAAACTCAAGAATACAGGGCCGTTCCCAGCCTGTTTCAGTAGGAAGCCACACAAGATTGTGTGTTAGCAATGCCTGACGTGCTCTTCAGAAAACAAAATCATTTTTGCTAGTGAAGACCTGGAGGAGGAGAATACAAAAATCTCTTGTATTATTACATAGGCTGCATTTTCCTTTTGCTTCTCATCTTTCATGACTTTCATGATGATGGCAGTTCCATCATTAAATTTCCATTTCTTGGAGGAGGGCTCCAGTATCCCAGCATTGGCTCCTCTTGGCTGGCCAGTATAGTTCCTCAGGTAATGTCAAAGCAGTGAAACTGCCTTTGGAGGTCAAAGTAGCAGCTAATAACAGTGCTGACCCCTCAGCCTGCAGATGCTTACTTTGGGAGTCAGGAGGCACTCAAGAGGGTGTTTTTTCTGTTTTTAGACTCAAGCTGTTGATGCTTCTAAACTGGCCTTTCTTATCTCTGTAATGTCCTTCTGGAAGTTTTAACTAATGTCTGCAGGTTGCTTGTAGCAGGAACATGAAATAATGAGCATTTCACCAGCTCGCACCACCGTTAGAATATGTTCTTCCTTACAAATGGGCGACACTTCGTATCTTACACGGCCGCACTGGAGCTTGTAGCTCCAAAAGCTGCCAGTCTGGGAGGGAAACAAAGCAGCTATCTTTATAACTTGACTGGAGAATGAACAGATGACCATAAGCTTGTCCATCTGCCACTTTTTTCCTTGCACTCAGCTATAAAATACCTGATGTATGCAGAGAGTTATATATTTGGACTGCATAATTCAGTGGCTTTGTTAGCGATTTTGAGCAATTCTTATTTAAAGTGGAAACCACACTCTGTTCCATCTGTGGTACCTGCTTTAGCAGAACAAGATCGCTGACATGGCTCACTTGTCACTGGCTTCAACATTTGGATTGTGTCAGGTTTGTTGGTTTGTTGGTTTTTTTTTTGGCAACCACAGAGAAGCTGACTTTTTTTTTTAGTGGCAGGCTAAGGGAAAACAAAAAGCAAAAATATTGGACATGCATTTCCTGATTGGATTTAATATGCATGTTTCATAGAATTACTTTGGTTGTAAAAGACCTTTAAGATCATCAAGTCCACCACTAAACCATGTCCCTAAGCACCACATCTATGTGTCTTTTAAGTACCTCCAGGGATGGTGACTCAACCACTTCCCTGGGCAGCCTTTACTTCGGTGAAGAAATTTTTTCCTAATATCCAGTCTAAACCTCCACTGATGCAATTTGAGGCCATTTGCTCTTGTCCTATCACTTGTTACTTGGGAGAAGAGACCAACACTCACCTCCCCACAACCTCCTCTCAGGTAGTTGTAGAGAGCTATCAGGCCTTCTCTTGTCTTCTCCAGACTAAATGACCCCAGTTCCCTCAGCCACTCCTCAGAAGACTTGTGCTGCAGACCCTTCACCAGCTTTGTTGCCCTTCTCTGGACACACTCCAGCACCTCGATGTCTTTCTTGTAGTGAGGGGCCCAAAACTGAACACAGTACTTGACATGTGGCCTCACTAGAGCTGAGTGCAGGGGATGATCACTTCCCTACTGCTGGCCACACCATTCCTGATACCAGCCAGGATGCCGTTGGCCTTCTTGGCCACCTGGGCACACTGCTGGTTCATGTTCAGCCAGCTGTTAACCACCACCCCCAGGTCCTTTTCCTGCAGGCAGCTTTCCAGCCACCCTGCCCCAAGCCTGTAGCGTTGCCTGGGCTGGTTGTGGACCCGGCACCTCAAAACGAATGAACGACAAGTTAGAGCTGTTTGGACTTAAAGATGCAGAGAGTAAATGTCCCTGGGGGCGTAAGTTCTGCTGCTCCCACTTAGCTTGAACAGTACTCCACTCTCTGGGTGTTGTCCCTGGTTTAGAGGACACTTAGCAGGTGCAGCTGGCTGGAACGATGCAACACAGCAACAAGCGATGTGAGAGTAGGGAGGACTCAGAGTTTAGCAAAGCAGGCACGGAGTGGGTTACTGCGGCACGACAAAGCAGAGGCATTTGCAGACTCTGCAACTCTTCTGGAAAGCGTTTCTGGTATCGCTTCTATTTCACTTTCAGTTGGAAGCAAAGGGATATGTTTGTGTACTCATGCTCCTTCCCAAGTGGAAGGTGGTCGCTTAAGTTGTCTTAGGTCTCTTTTGGAACATTTACTCACAGCATGACCTAATGGTACCTCTGGTGATGCAAGCTTAGGGACAGTGTTGTATTTCATGCTCCGCGGCTCTTACCCTTCTTCAGGGACACGAGGACTCTGTGCACTGTTCGTGCTGCGTCTGGCAGCTAACCAAGAAGCAGCATAAGCACCATCTTCCCATCAGACTGCCAGAGCTGCACTGCCCTCTTGGGCACTGAGCTACTGCCGGTGTACTACGTGGAAGGAAAAGATACTAACTATGGAAGAAGGACTCAAAAAGCTGCCTTTTCATCTTGGGCCTTTGCTGCCAAGTATTAATGTTGCAGTGTAGCAATTGGATGGGAAAAGGCTGTGCTGCTTACATGCTGAACCGCGAGGTCTTAGGAGAGAGTGTGGGAAGAAAGACCAAAGAGGGGAAAGTCTATTATAATTTCAGCTAGTAAAAATTTTATTGCACCTTTTACATGTTCCAGGGGATGCAAGGCTTTTAAAATCAGACTGTGTAAACTGCTGCAGCCTAAAGACAAAGAGCGCAGCCTCGGTGTGATGTTTGGATATACTTTTTCCATGAAGGATGAAAGAACGAAGTGATGCTCAGTTTGGTTCCATAGTTAGTTCTCTCCCCTCTGCCCCCCAAGTTAAACTAGGATGGAGGATGTGTGGGTCTTAGAAGTCCTCCCTTTCTGCCTTTTCCTCTAGCTCCTCTCCCTGCAGGGACTTAGGGTGGGGATGAGCTTGCTTCTGAACACTAAAGAAAAAAATATTTGCAACCTGTTGTCACAGAGACTGAGTTTCAGAGGATACTTTCCTCAGCTGACAGGTGGCTTTTGAACCTTGCTGTAACAGGCACTGGTTTTGCCTTCAGCAATTTTTGTTTTCTTCTACCTGAGTCATGCTAGAGTTTACAATGAGTAGTGATGGAGTAATGGTCCATCAGACCCTCTTTTCTGCCTGATGCTCCTGCCTGTGAGCAGCAGTGAGACAACTGATATGGGACCTGAGGAATCAGAGCTGTTGGGCCTGGGGCACAGCCCCCTTCTAGGAGCATAGCTGGCTAGTTTAGAGTTCAGCTGGCAGACTCCAAGGTCAGCTCCTTCACTGCTGTTGGGAACAAAGCTAGGAGTGATGGCCTCTCCCTCCTTTCCTCTGGGAACTTCTGAGCTGGGGCTTTACTGCTGGCCCTCACCCATGCTGTATCTGCAATGGTCTTGTACTGCCATGGCTCTGACCTGGACCTGCTGCCTGGGCGTCCTGGCTTGACGTCAGACCTGCCCCATCACTACAGACTCACTGGGTGATCACTGCACTGTGTCTGACTCTGATAGCTGTTTCTCACCCTGATTCTGACCGGGACCTGCCAACTTCAGTCCCAGCTCCGTGTTGGTGAGGTCAGTGCTTGCGCCTGCTTCGTTATCCCGCTCCGTTCCTGGCTTCCTGTCCCTAGCAGAGCAGCCAGCCCTCGCTGCTCCCTGAGGGTTGGCAAAGGTGGGGGCCAGGGGTAAAGCCTCAGCTTAAATGCAGTTCCCAAGGGAAATGAGGGGCAGGCCCCTGCTTCTGGCTTTCTTCATAACAGCTCTTGTCAGTGACGGAGCTGACCTTGGACTTAGCCAGCTAAGCTCTTTAGCTTAGCCAACTGAATCCTAGAAGGGGGATGTACTCTGGGCCCTGAGAAGAGTATCATAACTGGCTGAGCACCAGTGCTCCCCTCTGTCTTCTCCCAGCACGTTCTGGCTGGATGGCTCTGATCCACTTGCAAGTCTGCACGCTCAATGGTCCTCCTCCTGCTCCCTCGGTCTTTCGCAGCTGCGTGTCCCTTGCTCTGTGTCCAGCGTTGTCTGCAGCTCTTCCTGTTACCAGGATTTTTGTGGTCCCAGAGCCCCTCTTGCTCTTATTTCAATCCTTATTGAAAAGTTTAACAACCAATATAACGCACTTTTAACTTTAATAACCCAGAGACGTCATGCGCTGCCAGAGAGATCCCACTGAACTCCAACCCCTCGAGCCTGTCAAACGCCACCCCAGCCTGTGCCCCACCTGTGTGTGAGGGCTGGGGAAGTTTGGTGAGCGTGTTTCCCTGCTGAAGTGGAAAATACTGTCGCCTGAATCTCCCTTAGGCATGAAGTATCTCTTGCAGGAAGCTTGTGGCTGAAATGTTTATGTTGTGCTTCATTGCTGAAGCTGTACTGAAGCCAGGGTTTGGTTTGGTCACTGGTTTTGGTGCGTGGAGGGGAGAGACAGATTTTGGATGCAATCTGTGACTGGACCAGGTGCAGCAGTGTCTGGGCATGGGGAGTTCCCATGACAAGTAAGGAGATCATCTCAGCCTATTTTTTTTTATTTGATGTGTCAAACCTGACACTATTCTGTGGAGACGTCCCATAAGCCCAGCAAAATAGTAACAGTCCTTATTTTTTAGTGGATGCCCTATAAAATGTGGGTTATACGTGTTGAGAGAATTACTTGGTTCTGGTATCAATGGTATCTCATTTTTTTCCCCTGCTTTGTTGATGCACTTACCTGACTGATAGCTCAAACTCTTGGTCTTTTGTGGGAAAGACCGCAAGTCCAAACTGGGGGGAAGTAAGTCCAAACAGCCTATGTGAGGAAAGTAGATTTATTCTCCCTTTTATTGATGGGGCATCTCCAGCACATGCGAAGAGGACGCTTTCATCTCTCTTCGTCCTCCCTTTACACCACATCTCCCTCTGCTCCTATTCTACGTTATGTTCCGAAGTGCCTCATTTTTCTTCATTGTAACAGTTGTTTTACCATATCCTACTGTACCTACTGATTCTGTGGAAGACAAGGAGATGGCATTTTTCTTCTGAGACTTTCCTATTTGCATTTTTTAGGCATTCAGGACTGAGGGAAAATGGAATTTGTGAGCCCTGTAGTTGAGGCATGGTTTGAGATAAGTCTCAAAAAGCAAAAGGATTGTTCAGTTAGTACCAACTCTTTCTGGGGGAGGAGAAGGGACTGACATAGAAGGGGATCAGCCCACTGAAAAGATTGGTGATGAAATGTGGAGTGTTTGGAAGTGAAGGGACGAGGACATGGTGGCAGGGATGAATGTGAGGAGTGAGTCTGTCAGGTAGACCTAGTTAAACTTGCTTTAAATGAATTAGTGACAGCAGGGATAAATTAGTCTGCCCTGAGCACCACACAACCTCATCTCCAGCGGCACCTGCGCCGGTGAGTTCTACAGCTAACTCAGGTACCTCTGCACTACAGACATACCCTGAGGTAAAGAGAATATAAAGCGGGTTGGAAGGCGAGGGACGGAGCGAGCAGCCAGTCTGCGGCGGGCAGGGGAGCTCGGATCAAAACTGCTGCCACTTCTTTGAAAGGCATGAAAAGCCAGAGCCTTAGTTTGCTCACACAGGCACAACTCCTCTGGGCTTCGGGGAGAAATGTGTCTGAGAGGCTCTCAAAGTACGTGTGCGGAGCCAGCCTTGTTGTGCTAAAAAACAAGATCTGATTAACCGGGCACGTGGCAGGAATTTTGCATTGCCGCTAAAGCCATAAAAAGTCCTGAAAGGTTTCCATTACATGGATTTTACTTCATTTGAGATAATCCACGTAGGGCTTAAATAATACATGAAATTTATGCCGTTGAACATAGGCAGTGTACCTCAGCCTTAGTGAAAAGAAATCTGCCTTGTTGACACCAACCAGCCAAATCAGGAGACAGGACAGAACTAGTTTTTCGTTGGAGTATTGCTGCCTGTTTCTTCTCCTGGCTTTCATCTCTCTCTCCTTCTCTTTCCCCCCTCCCCTTTTTTTTTTTTTTTGTTGATTGGTGTCACCTCACATGCTTAGGATGTCTGCCTGTCTGCTCAGAGTGTGAACACATTCCTCAGAATGCTGATTTGCTCGTTTCACACCAGTGTCAAAATGACTTATTAAATTCGGCACCTCCTGATACTCAGTGCCTGATGTGTTGCTATCCAAACATTAAATGACAATAAGCATATGCAGCCGCTGGGCCTAGCAAACTCATTTAGTTTGATAAAAATGTCATGGCAATATGCTTTAAATCACTGTCCTTTTCATCATTGTTAATTGCTAGCTGTAGACCTCTTTCCCGTGCTTAGTGCAAGTGTTAGGATGCTGCTCCTTATAGCCTGATTAAGCATTTTTTCTAACCATAGAACTCCTTTTCAGTGGCAGTGTTATTTCATCAGGAGATGGATTTTGCTCTTAATTAGCCAACATGCCACCAGGGATACTTCAGAGTCATGGGTGTGAAAAAGCCTCCAGGAGAAGATCGTTCTCTGGGATTAAAAAAAAATAATATATCAGTGACTTGGGAATAATTGGCAGCTTCGGTGACGGCGAGTTGGCTCTAGCAGTGACAATATGTTCTGGTGTAACATCAGTACCTGCTTCTGTCTGCTTTCCAGTTGGCTCACTTCAGACTCAACAAGAGCAGTTCTCTATGTAACAATGCAACCATTCCCCACCTTTTCTGCTGTCACTGGTGAGCTGCAGAAAGGCATTGTAAACACAGGTTTTGCATTCCCTTCAGCAGAAATGCACCTTCTGAGGCCATATTTGCTCACCGGTAGAAAGTTTACAAAAAGAAAGAAATCCTCATGCATTTAAAGTCAATAGCAAAAAATCTCTGGCGGGTGAGATCCTGCTCCCACCTTAAGTAGTTGGGAAGAATCCATATATTGTATGTGCTGTTCTCCTTTGAGGGAGGATCTTTCTCTGGAGGAAGCAGTGTCCTCAAAGGCCACCACTGGTGGAGCCTCTGCCATTCCAGACTGCAGCAATCTGTTCCTAGCCTTGATTTCCTAACCTTTAGAAGGCTTCAGGTTCTCTGTCCTTCCTGTCTTCCCCTGAACCTTCTCTGTGGCAAGCTAAACACACAACTTCTTGACTTATTTGCCATGAAGGAGGAGGAGGACAGATTAGCCCCTTCCTGTTGGTAACAGCCTTGTTTGCACTGGCAGACTGTTATCCCATCCCCTTCAGTCTGCTCTTCAGACTTGCCTGTCCACAGGTTTTCCTGCCTTTTCTTAAAACTTCTTTTTTGTAGGCACTGAGCTCCAACCCGAATGTATCTGTCCGTTTCTTGTTACTAGTCATATACTTAATTTGGACTTTTGTATTTGAGATAGAAGCTTCTGTGGTCAGAAAGGTTATACCTACTGAATCCTTGTCTGTATTTTGCATGCTTGAAGTGCCTAAAGCTGGCCTCATTTTCAGTGCAGGAAAGGGATTTCTGCCCAAAATAAGAGAAAAAGGTCTGTAAAAAAAAAAATAAATTCATTGACAATTCCTGATGCTGGGGAATGTAAGGTTATTTGTTGGGATACGTATGGTGTGAGAGAATAGAATTGCAGAACACCCTGTTTCACACTCCTGAGATGACTTTAAAATAAACTGTTTCAGAGCTCAACCAGAAATAATATCTGAGAAAATTATTCAGCCTTGTGGAATTAAAAAAAATAAATAAATCTGTCTTCTGTAGAAATAAGAGTTTTATTAATTAAATACTTGTGTGATGTAATCAAGTTTTGAAAAGGAGGCAGTTACATGTGTGTGAGGAAACCCATCCTACTTAAGGTGTGAATGCATGAGCGCCTGTAGGTCACGATGTGCTGCTACCTGAGACTATTGCAGGGTTCATGCACTCAACCTGAATTCCTTGAAGAAATCAAACCTGAACAGTCTCATTTGGTAAATGCGTGCTCCATCCAAAGCTCGCTGAAATCAATGGCGAGTCTTGGGATGTGATGCTAATTGTCAAGAAGAACTTGCAATTACTTAGCACATCTTCCAGAGACAGAGATACGGTTTCGGCAGTTAAAGATGTTCTTTTCCAAATGGAATCAGCTCTAACACATCCTTCACACTGCGAGCCTGTCAAGTTGTAGTAGGGAGATATGTGATCAGGCATTCAGAGGGGCTTGTCTTGTAACAGCGGAGCAGAGGCTGTTGTACTGGTATCAAATGAAACGAAAAGATGGTGGGACTTTGCAGGGACTATCTTCTCCAGATAAAGGGCCGGTGACCTTTTCACATCAAGCCTGGAAAGAAGGGTCTGGTTGAGGGTGGTATGCGAAAGTGTTGGCAAGAGGGCTGGTTCGTTAAGGCTGAACTCCATTTTCTCAGCTTAGGGAAGTAATTTAAGATGTCTATCACATTGCTGTATCCTCACAGGGGTGGTGGGTGGATTATTCTTTGAAAGCGGAAACCACAAGGAGAAGCTTTCTGAAATGTTGAAGTGATATCTTGCATTTAGGAAGTTACAGTATTTTTCCTCTGAGCTTTTGAATCTTTTGAAAAAGTGTTTCAATTTTACAATTAGCTTCCATTAAGAAGGAGTTAATAAAAAAAATGAAATTTAATAGTTTTTGGTGGATTTCTTGTACTGAGTAGAAATACTGGAAGCTATATCTTTATTTTCTTTCAGTTAGCTGAAATTCAAAGAATTAAGAAAAAAGTCTTGTCATTTTTCACCTCATCCTCAATTCCATCTGCCACAGAAAAGACCTTGTTTGTATTATTGCCAGTAGGAACCCTGTTTTTGATAAACTTTTATGTGTGTTACCCCACCAGGCAGTGCTGCTTATCTTGCAGCCAATCTTGCAGACCCTTCCTGATGAGTTAGAAGAGCTTGACGGACTTACAAAGAGAATTCTTCTCTTCAACCATTTCAAACACCTTTCCTTTAACTATCTTTCTACAGGTAGTTTGTCCATGATTTAACACGTATTTATTGATAAGTCTTTCCACTAGTGTGTGCTAAATTTGGTTTGTAATATGAATAAACGCATTGGGTGTTATAACACAAAATAACTGTTCAATTGTTTTTCCTGGTCAGTGTCAGCCCTGCTTACCTCACTAGCCTTGCATGGCATGTAGGCAGGCAATTAGAATTTGCTAAGAAGTTGTATCTGTGTACGTGATAGTATTGCTTACACCTGAAATGGCAGAAAAGAACCATTCAGCATCAGTTTCTCTCATGCTCTAGAAACTGGGGATTACTATTGAGGTTGGTTTGGGAAGGTAATACTACCTTAACACTCCAGCAAGCAGAAGGAAAGAAGGGGAAAGGAGAAAGGAAGAGGCTTCAGGCAACTGTTGGCATCTTATGTTGTGATATGAACGGTGTGTATTTTCCAGGCTTGTGAAAACCCTTGTGAAAGGGAAGAACAAGCATGACAAAGGCCAGAAAGACAATAATAAAATAGGACTTTGCAGAAGATACATTAGTGTTTCTGATGACAAGGGAGATTTTTAGTGTGGTTTTTTTTTTTTTCTGGAGTCATCAAGTAGCATAATAAAGTACATATAAAGCAAGTAATGCATTATTTTCAGTATTTTACAGACCAGAATGGGAAGTAACTGAATACACTCGCTTGAAGAAATAATGGAAGGCTCAGAGAAGAGATCAAAGCCTGGTAGGATACTGGGATGTGAGTGCTTTTGGAAAGACTACAGCAATAAGAGCTCTTGAGTTAAACCAGCGCTGACTGTTGACTGAATGTCCCTGTTTTGTTTATAGGAAAAAGTCAAGATCATCTTGTGTGTGTCTCTTCCCTGGTGCACAACGGCAAGACAAAGTGGTGAGAGTCTCTTGTGATGATGCAGAAAGATACCAGAGGCTGATCGCTTTTAAATTCCTCTACTCCTTCCATAGTTCTTAGTTTTGATTTAATTCTTCTCATTCATCAAACTGTTTGGATGTGGAATTTGAGGTGATGGAGGGAAGTAGTAAACCAGAGTGAAAATACTCATATCAAAGACGGCACTGAAAAGATGTGGAAACTGGGCCGAGTCAGGTTTCCATAGTTAGAATAAGAATCCCTCAAATAAACAAGCAGAAAATTGTTCTCATCTCCGGTGCCTGTGAGTCTGTTAAAGTAAAGTAGAACTGACAGAGCTACTCAGAGTCTCTGTGTTTGAGTTAACAGTGGTGCCATTCAGACAACAGACAGAAACTCTTCTGCATACACACACACACACGTATTTTGTTGGAAGAAGTGCTCACTTTTGCAGAGGCATTATTAGAAAAATACCACTAAATTACAGTTTGTTAGTGATGTTGAAAATAACATGACTTTACAAATTTGCACCAAATATTGCTTTAGCCCCAAAAAAAAGGGATCTCAGGGAAGCCCTTCCATCCAAAGACAGTGTGGTGAGGGTTGGTGGGCACCAATAAGGACAGTTTGCTGGTTTGTTTGTGACGAGTGGTAAAGAGTTAAGTGAAACTTGAAAACTGTTAGTTTGTGGCTGCTGCTGTGCACTGTATTCTGGTTAAAATCTGTTGTCACAGCTTTATCATCCATGTAATCAGGTGTGATATTGGCTCTGTGTAGCCCCTCCTGCCTGCTTTCTCCCAGTTTATGCTGGGAGGAAGCAGAGTGGTAGGAGAAAGAAAGGGAACAGAAGCATTTACTTGGACTGAAGTACTGTTAAAAGGACATCTATGGGCCTCTTACTTCATACGGTTTCATTCTGTAAATGCCACTTGAACTAAAATATTCCCTTTCATCTTTCTGACAGAAATATGACACAGTAATTCTTTGTGAAAATGTAGATGATACGCTGCAGTAGTTACAGTGAGTTAGGATTAAGTGGCAAATGCCTACTCTTAAAGACTTAATTAAAGACACAATAGCTCTGGGAGGTCATTATTATAATTACAGCACTGCCTATATTGTTGTAGCCAACTACATGGTTGTAGTATCGTGTTATCTCTACAAAGCATCCCGGTTTGATGAGGCAGCTATTGCATATGTTCCATATACTGTCATTTGCACAAGCCTTTTGCTAGTCTGTTTAAGCTTGAAAAATCTGATTCCAGGCTCAGTTTACCTTTACAGTTTTATGTGGGTACAATTCCATTAACTTCAGTGTGACCACTTTAGATTTTTATTTATTTATTTACTTTTTACCCCCATGTGACAGAGGAAAATTAGACTTTCTAGCTTTGGTTAAAATCTGTAGAAATTAGCGAAAGGGCTGAAGCCCTTTCTTCTTTATGCTGTGTGTATATGTAAAGAGATTAAGAGGAAATAATGGTTCTTATCCAGGCTTAATCAACAGGGAATTTGAAGGCTAGATCCACAACTGAGGAAACCAGTGGATCTGTGTAAAACTCATTCTTGAAATGAATGTTAAGGTCTCACAACAACCTTTTTTCAGCAGTATATTTGAACAGTGTTCAACATACTCATCTTCCCTAGAGGCAAGATTTTTCCCTACAGTAGCTTTCCAATGTTTTGTCCAGTCTTATTTTAAAAGCTTCAAGCTGTGTGACTATTGCAGCTTACCATGATAGGGAGCTACACATCTGACTAATCTCATGCCTGGAAGTATTTTGATCTGAGTATTTGGAAAGACAGTGACAGTACTAGTACACAAAGCAAGGATAAAGATAGTGTGGATGCCAGTCCGAGTATAATTAGGGCAAGGTAGATCTCAAGGAGCTCTATCTGCCAACAGTAGGCCTGCGTGGACTGCAGAAACAATAGCTTTTGTTACCCATGTTTGTGGGATGAATGTCCAAAGGAGTTGGAATTCTTTCATGGAGGTGTCCTCTCTAGGAAGACTGAAAAAAAGAGGAAACCAGGTATCCAGCTTTACAGTAGTCTTCTGGAAAAGCTGGTGCTTAAAGTATTTTTTTATTTTATTTTATTTTTTTAAATCTTTGAGTATCCAAACAGGGCCTGCAAAATGGAACTTGGTCAACAGAAGAGGTGGAGGTATCCCAGAAGACTGATGGCTTTGTTTTGAGAGGTTGGAGGCTGAACTTCAGATCACCTCATGTAAAGGAAGCTGTTTGAACCCTTCCAACATGTGGCAGTATCCCAGTTTTGAGGTGGTTGTTCAAGAACTGGTCACAACGCTTTCTTTCCTTGGCTTATATTGAAAATACCCAACAACAAAAGCAAAAGCTCATTTTGCATTTTAAGCTTGGGGTAGAATGTGCCTCATTTCAGCTATCTTAAATGTTGTTTGCTGTTGAGCATAAATCAGAGATGGATTTATTTTTATCCATTTGTAGCCTGTGCAGGTTGTAGTCTTATTACTTTAACTCAGTGTGGATGTGGCTTTCACTTTTGTTAATTCTTCCTGAGGGCATCCTAAATCTAGCTCCAAGTCCCCTGGGATGGGCAGGGACACCCTCCACTAGCCCAGTGCCCCATCCAGCCTGGTCTTGAACTCTTCCAGGGATGAAGCCTCCACAGCTTCTCTGGGCAACCTGTTTCAGGGCCTCATCACACTCGTCATAAATAATTATCTACCGTTTTTCAGCTTAAAGCCATTACCACTTGTCCTATTCCTCTCCAGCTTTCTTGTAGACCCTTTTAGGTGCTGTAAAGCTGCTATAAGGTCTCCCCAGAGCATAGTTGTTGCCTATCCAAGTTGAAGACATGCCATTTTCCATCTTTCTTCAAGACAGCCTCCTTTAGTTCCCTGATCACTTCTCTGTTCTTCCCTATAATTAATAACTACCCTCATAGTATCATACTCACAAATTAATGTAATGATCCTGGATCTGAGCTGTGTAATGTGAGGATTATCAGCTTTGTGCTCTCTGCTGGGATATTGTCTGCTACAAAATACTGGCTTGGCTTATGTGCATGCAATAATATTGACGTTCAAACTCCATGCTGTCTATTGTTTTTCCTCACATGGTGGTCTTAATGTTAGTATTTCTTGGGTTTCTTCTCTCCACAGTGCAGGTCTCTTTTGGATTATGTCTCCAAAGTCTTCAGCCTTACCTTCTGAAGGGGTAACACAGTTTCTAACAATGATCCACAGAGAGGAAGATGTAAAATAAACATTTGCTTTTTCAAGAGATTGAATGCAGGACTGTGTTCCAAGCTTGGAAATAACTCTTTATACAACATCTTTTTTTCTCTCTCTCTTTTTTTTTTTTTTTTATTATTTCAGAGGTAAATCTGTTCCTTAGTAAAAGTGGGGAGGTACTAAATTCCTGTGGAAGACGATTTGTTAGGGCTTGAAATAATAGCATCCATCAAATGAGGGGCAGCTGAAAGAATTATGTATTCATCTAATCAGCCCAGCTGAATCTGAGCTCTTCATGAGCAATTTCGAGCTGTGGTGTCCATTCAGGGCATATCCATTTTAATGAGACTGCCCTGTAATGAATGAAATTACTTGCCAGTGCTGGTAGGAAAGCTGTCCCTGCATGCTGTGGTAGGAGGCTGGCAGAGAAAATTTGGATGTTGCTTTCCCAGATTTTTTTTTCTTCCTCTCTCCTTGGAAAGGCAGGAACTCTGAGCTTAAATGAAAACTGATGAGGTCTTTCTCATATCTTTAGTTTATTATTACCCCTGACAATTAGACTGTTAATATTATTGGGCTATACTAAAACTAAGTGATGTACTTAAGAGTACCATTTATTCACTCAGAGAACAGCCAAAGCAAGGGGAGCAGCAGTTGCACTCCTCTACTATGTTTCTCCTTTTATGTCAAGTGATCATTTTTAAAGAAATCCTTGAGCTCTGTGGACTTTCAGATCACAATATCTCTTGCCTGTGTTGTCAGGATCTCTAAGGCTGATTTGGCTGCAAGCTGGCAAGAAGATCAGTGTGAGAGGAGGTGACCATTGGCAATGGTGTTGAATTTAAGCCTGGGAAGTATCGCTTGCTCTGGCAACGCTTGAAGCTTGGAAACTTGGGAAAAAGTTCTGATCTGTTCTGCAAGTTATTTTTATTTTAAATCTTTCTTTCTCTCACCCCTCTCTCTTTTTTTTCTCTTTCTTTTTCTTTAATGAAACTCTTCCAAGGCTTTTCAGTTTCTAAAAATTGGGAAGGATGAGACTCCTCTACTTTCCCTATTCATTGCTGGAGGCAAAAGTGATGAAGGAGGAGAAATAAAAAAAAAAAGAGGGACACAGGCTAAAAGATTAAAATAATAGCTTTTTTTTAATAAGGGAAATGCTGTCCCAAATCCCCATTAAATGTGTTTTTCATGGATAGGTATTTCTTTAAGAAAACAAAAGATTATTCATTGAAAAAAGATTAAGTTGGGAGAGCACTGAACAGCTCTAACAGCTCCACTTGATCACTGCCATGTGTTTGGGAGAATGAAGTACACTCTCCTTGTTGCCAGGACAGCCTCTCTGATGCTAGCCAAAGTCTAATGGGGCTACTGTTGTCTTTTGGTATTTTCATGTCCAGAAAATGGAAATAGACCAAAAGGGCACACTTGGGTTCCACATAACTGTGTTTTCTAAGTATACGCAAACATATGAACCCTAGTGACAGATCTGGCCATCATGATTGGCTTCTGGCAGTTTTTTGAAATACGGAGCAAACAGTAGTAGATGATCTAAAAGCTGTGGCAGAGGAAACTCCATTTCTGTTCTTCATAGTGATTCCAGTTGTAAGTATATGGTAGGTATGTCTGATTTCTGCCAGGAGTTATTCTGTTGGACGTAGTGTTTTTACATTCTTACAAAACTTAAAGCTTATGCTAGCAGTGCATAAAAGTCAGGGCAGACCTTACCCCACTTTCTGTGCCCTGTGATGCCTTGTAGATTGCATTGAATTACTCCATGTGGCAGAAAAGGCAGGTTCATTAGAAAGCAAGAATAAATATTTAGCTGGTAGTATGCCCATGCTAGATTTTTTTTTTATTATTCAAATATTGCCCTGCAATATAGTGCTTGCAGACTCTCTAGGTCTAAATTCTGCTTGTGGTTATTCAATCTGTTTGAATGCAGAGTTTGTCATATTCTGGATTGGTTTATGGGTTGCATAACACCTAAACCACAGGTTGCATTGAAGGAACAGATTTGGGTCTTTGATATTTGTAAGGCAGACAATGTGTTTGGGTGCTAGCTTTGGAAATATTTCTTTTTCTCTTTCAGAAATATGCCCATTTTACAGAATTCTCTCCAAGTAAACAGACTGGAAGTTCACAGTGACTTGAACACTTCCAAGATCCATCTTTCTTTGAAGCAATAGAGAGACTGATTAGAAGATCTTTCAGTGCTAAAAAATATAGGCCTGAATTCAATGAACAAAGCTAATTGAGAAGTCAGCTGTTGCTTCAACCTCATATGTGTATCAGACGCTAGAGGGGAACAAAGTTGACATTCCCACGGAAGAGAGCTCCTGGGAGATCTCGAGGAAGAATTGCCAAATGCCAGGTTCCTTTGCTGAGAGCTTCCACTCTGCCTCATGAATTCAGAGCATAAAATTTGGATACAGAAACACTTCTCTCATTTTATGACAAGAATCCCAAGTTTATTGTAGAGTATTTACTCTAGTGGATGGTCTTTGAATTCAAAGCGCCATTGTGTGTTTGTATTCATGCTGTATATTATGGATCTCCAGCTGCATGTAAAGTCTTCCACAGTGAGTGAGAATATGAATTTCTGGAGAAATTAATTTCAGGGGAAGTTAGTCCTTTCCTCCAAATCTCTCACTAGTGCCTGCACCTCCTTAATGCAACTCAGTTGCTCACATTGCTCAAATCTAAGTACAATTTTAAAAATGGAACATATTTGTTAACAATAATTAATATATAACATTAATACCACAGATCACTACTGTTAATGCCATTACTCCAAGCTAGAGTGCTATGAAATTCCAGATATGCAAAATGAGGAGCTTCCCATGCAAGTAAAGGCAATTGGAGCTGGATTGTATGTTACCGAAGCCAGAGATGCGAAATGGATATCCTTAGGTAGATCATCACTCGCATCCTTTATCAGGTGATTTTTTTTTTCTCATCTTCCTCATCCAAGAATGGATATAAGCATACTTATCTTGCCAGACCATTCCACGCTGGCCCAGATGGGGCTGTGTCAGCTTTTTTCACTCCCTCAATCAAACTCTCCTCCTCCTATACTGCTATTGCCCCTGCCTTTTCTGTGGCTAGGTGCCACGGGTCCTCAGTGCTCTGGCTATGAGGTCGTCTGCAGAAGCACTAACAGGTTCAGTTTATCCCTTCCTACCTCAGGCTCCACAGTGTTTCAGGACTTAGTTAAAAGCAAAATTGTTCATACTTGTTTTGGTGCTTCTCCTCACATCACCTCCTTATCTAATTATTTCGCCAGTGCCTGTCATGCCATTTTCTTCAGAAGGATGTTTCTAACAGCCTTTGGACTCTGCTTTTAAGTGTTATGTCTAGCTCTGCATTCATGACTGTATCAGGCAGCACATTTGGGTTAAAGAAAGGGTTTTGCATCAGTTCAAATCCATTGGTATTTCTCTTTTTCTATTTTTGCTCTCAATTATTCCTGTGCAAGCACACACTTATGTTTGCTTCACGTTCAATGTGGTGGTATCTTAAACTTCTTAATTTAACCTGCTATTTCAAGGTAGTAAACTCCATACTACTGCACTCACCTGGGGACGCAGGCTATTCTTGATCTCCCCTTGCTTGTTGTAGGTCTAGGCTTTCTCTGGTAAAGAGTGAAAGTGCTCCTGTGTTGGGAAACATTTTGTTGGGGTGTGCAGTTATGGGTACGTATCTCTTCTGTGACCTGCAGGACCCTATGGCCTGGACTTTAGTTTTGGTGGGGTTTTTTGGTTTTGTTTTTTTTAGGGGAGGGGGTTGTGTGTGTGTTTTGGGGTTTTTCGGGGTTGGTTTGTTGTTTTTTTTTTTTTTGTGTTTTTTTTTTTTGTTTGTTTGTTCTTGGTTTTTTGGTTTTTTTTGGTACTACTATCTTCATACGGAACCACAGAAATTTTTAACGCAGAATCCTTGGAGAAAAGCCACTTTGTGCTTGATGTATCTTCCCTCCCCTTTGTTATTTGCTGTTAAAATAAGTACAAAGACTGTTGGGCAGCCAATTTTCAGAGGATGCCATATAAAATAAAAATGTATTATATGGTAAAATAAAAGATAACCCCTAGATTTTGCTGATTCCACCATTCTGCCCAAATGCTCGTTATCAGACTTTTCCAACTACGCCAAAAACCACACTGTGTATGAAGAGTAATTTCTAAAAACTCAGGATATCACAATTTACCTGTCAGTACTAAATGAGGGGGTTTAATGAATTCCAACACAAAAATTCCTAGGGTGGTTGTACTAACAGCAAGTTGCATTAAAAGGAGTGTTTTCCTCTACAGGGATTTCAGTAAAGAGACAATGTTTATTTTTTCAGTGGAAAATTGATTGTAACTAAGAGGATACTTGGCTTGAAAGTGGGGAATTATCATATCATATGATTAAATGAAAGCTTACCTTGTTATAAGGTAACTAGACATATCCCAATAGAATTGAGACAATGTTTGATTAAGCCAGATTTTCCTACTTTATATTCAAGGAACAAATTAAAGAATAATTGAGATCCTTTTCAGATCTTTTATACGCTGAATATATAAAGCTGCAGCTCCAGGTGGCAAAGCAATTAGCTGATGAATAAAATCAACCACACTGTCATTCGTCAGATGTTTAAATTCTATAAGCCAGATAAATTAATGTGTTCCTTAAGCCAAATAAACGGTCACGCTCTTCATGTTACCACTGAATTCCCCTGGGAATGGGCCTGGGAACATGTTGATAGAAAACCTAGGAACCGTCTCATCAGAAGGGTCATAATTAAGTTGCTTGGTTTTGCATGTCTAAAATAGATGTTCCCTTTCATTGCAAAGATGGCAGTAATGATGTGCTGTGCTTTATCAAATGGGAGGATAAGAATTTGAGTCAGAAGCAGTTACATGCCTCTCTCTTGCTGGAGATGGGATTTTGGCTTCTGAGCTTCTGGGTAAGGCTGGGAACAGCCTGACCCGTAGCACCATTCCATTTCCGTGTGCTAGCGCTCGGTTTGGCTTTATAAGTAATCCTGGGGCAATCAAGTGAGACTTATTAACCTGAAAGGACCTATTTATCTCTCAGCAGCTGAGCTGGAGCTGTGTTTTTTAACTTGAGCTTTTTTGTGGTTGAGTTTAGAAAGTGGGATTATACTGTAAAACGTGCTTCCCCTTATACTGATGAGTCTGTCTGATGTGGCTGCCTAGGCCCTTTGACAGTCGAAGGGCAGCCAACAGAGGCATGGCCTGAGCTCGGTTTGAAGCTCTTAATCCTTCTTAATCGTTGGCTGGCAGAAATTATCTCTTTTCTTACAAACCTGCTGTCGCAAGTGATTTTGCAAGCATTTAGCCCTTTACAGCTTTGGGAACAGGAAGGAGATGGGTTTTACTGTTTGTGATGAGCCCACAGACAGAGAAAGTGTGAACTCTGGATTACGCCGGTGTTTGTTTGCTGAGGGAAGAAGGGTATGATCAAACAGCAGCGTTTTCTTACAACTCAGTGGCCTAACATTTGCTGGGTTTTTGGGATGGACCTTGCCAGCTGGACCCACGTGTATTAATCCTCTTCAAAGACATCTTTACCCTTTTCTTCATTGCTTTGCTACTAATGTTGTGTTAACCTCATTTTAGGTGCTTAATGCTCTTCGTTACAAACCTCGGGGTAAGTTCTTCAGGTGATTAGTAACGCAAGTACCATTAAATGCGTGATAGTTGGGTAAAAGTAGTTGTGCACTGCAAAGTTACTCACCTCTAGTGAAATGTTACTCCTTGTAGTGATAAGTCAGTATTGGTGTATGTCTGTTGTAACTTGGTGCGGGAACGCTTGCTATCTGGTTTGGGATGTGAACTGACGTTTGAGGGTGTATCTTTGCTTTCCCCTAGTATGTTACAACCTGTTAGCTGGTTTCTAACTAACAGTGAATACTGCTGGTGGTTACTTTCTTAAAAAAATCCAGCCCAACCAACCACCCCCAACACACCAAACTGTAAAGTAAGAATACTCTGAAAAGGGGTATATGTTCTGTTCTAGATGCCTGATTTTTTGCTCAAGCAGTGACTGTTACAGCAGAACGTGTTCCTCTGTTTATATATGATTACCTGAGTTAGTTTTTGAATTATTCTGATTTTCAGACATTTAGAAACAAATAATGGAAGAGTTACCCTCTGACTAGGATTTAAGAAAGCCTGGAGATGCCCTGCTGACTACTGTGTGCAAAACTGTGTGATGAAGCAGCTGTCAGAAATCACTTGAGGCAAAATGGGTGGCTATTTGAAGTTCATTGAAGCCCAGCAGTTCCATGTACAGACAGCAACCGACTTTGATTTGATCTTTCAGATCTGTTTGATGGACTTCAGTGCTCTAACAGTGAGCAAAGATCATTAATCTGTGTTGGAAATTGTATTTTTAAACTTGTATTTAAACATCTAGTACTCCAGGCAACTAAAAGTAGCTGTAGGAGGTATTTATTTTGAGAATAGTGGGATGTTGGCAATCAGTGTAGAACAGCAAGTGTTGACAGACTTTATTTATGGGTGCATTTCACAGAAATTTGGTAGAAACTTCAGTGAGCTTGTCAGTTCAGCATCTGCTCTGTGCAGCTCAGAGTGAGACTCAAGTCTCAGGACTTGCACTGGAAACCTTTATACCCTGCAACAGGGAGAAAAGGGGGATTAAAACCACTTGGGCTGGTCTGCAAAGGGGTGAGAAGAAGCTGTTGCGCTCAATGAACTTCATGCAGAGAATCTCTCGATGCAGTGATTACTTGGGTAGCCTACTTTCTTCTTTGTGGACTTTTTATAAAGAAACATTTATTCTAAGGCCTTCCACTCTCAACGCTTTGTACGCAGTGGTTTTCAGTGCAGGCTTTTGCATGCAGCAAAAGTCTTTAAATGGAATTAGTTTCTAGAGACGCGGTTCAATTTCTGCTTTCTTGGCAAATTGTTCTTTTTTGCTGGGACACCTTGAAGACTGGTGTCCCTTGAAGATCATGGCACGAGGGTTGGAACTAGATGATCTTCAAGGTCCCTTCCAACCCAAACCATTCTATGATTCTTTGATTCTGTGAGTAAAAGGGAAGATGGAGTAGGTTATTTGAGCAATATGCGGTGTTTCAAATTTCTGATCAGCTGAGAAAGCAGCAAAGGCTTTCACATAGAGCTATTTGCTGCTTATCCCAGACAAGTGAGTGTCCTGAGGGAAGAGTTCCACCAACCTGCCCTTAACAGCTGATGAAACTGAAGAGGAGACTTCTTGTGCTGTAGAAGCTCTGAAGAGGGGAGTCTTGCAACTTCTGTGTCACTGTGGCAGCAGTTGAGTGTGTCCTGTACTGAACAGGAATGAGATGGGCAGGAATGAGGATGTGTAATGCTGGTGATGAGGTTAGATGTTAGTTTCTGAAAAGAAAACTTACTGTCCAGCATTTTTTAATCAAGAAACACCCAACAGTTAATTTCAATGACCAAGAGCATTAAACTAGTTACATCATAATACAGGTTCATGATGAGGAAACAGTTACATAGACGAGAGCAGTGAGAAACTCTTCCTAGCAATGAAAAGTGACCGAAAGATGTCTGAGGGATCCTTTACACTAGTAGATTGATTTTTATATTTGTGTTTCATAGTTTTACCTGTATCCCAAAGACAGCTACGGCCCTCATAGCCCTGTTCCATCAGACCACTTCCCTTTGAAGTAAAGGAGGCTATTCACATGCATTAAGTTCTGCATTTGCTGAAGTACCTGGTGCCTTTATAACTGCTGGGATACTTCAGCTGCTGTAGTTGGTATTAACAGTGATGCTAAGATGAGATCAGGGCATCAGTGTGAATCAGCCCATGTTGCAGAACCTGAAATAGTTAGGAAGTGGATAGAAGGGAAAAATGGGGTGACGATTGAAGGTTACCCAAGAGGAAATATGAAATGGGAGGCATACAGCAGCACTTTCTGCTTGTCCTGGTGCTGTTGTAATTCCTCCAACTAAAAATGCATCTGAAGTTCTGGGCCAAATATTTTCCTCCTTCTGTTTTTATAAAATATGCCTCTCTTGTACTGGTGTAAGCGGCAGCAGATTGAGCCTGTAGTCTCGATCTTTACTGAGCATTTCTAGCAGCACATACCTGGAACTGATATTTGTAATAAATGATAAATAGGGACATGAGATCCTGAGTAGCTTTTGAGTATACAGATGTGATATTTTTATTTTTGATGTTTAGGGTAAACTGAAAACATATACTGCAAGTAATGGTAACCACAAAGTAAGGTCTTTAGGAAGTACTCGTTGTTTACGTTACTTTCGGTTATATATGAAAGATGTTACTGTCTTACTAGCAGGTTTAAAAGGAAATCTCTCGATAGAAAGCTTAGCTATACTTGTATGAGAACAACACGGAACCTGGTCATCATCTCAGCATCAATAATCACTGTGAAGAACAAATCTGTGCTATTAAAATTGGCACAAATGTGAAAACATTTGGCCAAGTGTAAACAATCACCTCTCACAGGACTTGCTGAATTAAAGATAAAAGCATAACAAGAGTTTTCCTCCCATCACAGGAGAGCAGTTGTAAGACAAAGATTATGTTGAATTTCTTGTTCATGAAAACAAGTGAATGGAAAAAAAAATCTTTCTTTGCCCAACATGGTCGAGTACAGTTGTGGACTTGTGGGTTTGAGGAAAGATGGAAAATGGATGATAACCCCCATATTAGTGTTTACTCACGTTTCACGTCTGCTCTCAGGCAGATGAGTGATATCAATTAAAAAAATATTTTCAAGCCATGCCTCACTTGAATCTTCTGACTACTTGCATACATGTTGGCTGGGATAACACCCCAGCTTAACGTTTAAGAACCTGTTCAAGTACTTTGCTGAATCTGGACTTCATTGCTTTACAAAAAGAACTGAAAATGGAGAATCCAGTTTCTCCACTTACACAATTTGGGAGCTGTGAAATGCTTTGGTGCCGCTATAAAATTTGACTTTGCAGGCCAGATATCACTTGCAGAAGTTTCGCATACCTCCAAGGGATGAGCAAATGTAAAATTTTGTCTGGTGTGTGCTAAAATTATTGTCTCCCTGTATTTCTCTCTTCATTTGCCTCCCATCTCCCTTCCAGTCTGTGCCATTCCGATATCTGTAAGGGAAGCTGTAAGCGTTCGGCTTGCGTGCAGTTTGGCACATAGCCAAGATCTGCTTTCTTCCCCCCAAGTGAATAACTTAAACATCACTGAAGAGTTTTCCCACACTTTGGCAAAAATGCATCTTTTAACCAATATTTTGATGATATTTTGGAGGCTAATTTAAGCCCTAAAGGAAGATAGATTGTTGGGTTGTTTTTTTTTCCTTCTCCTGCCCCCTGGAAGTTTTCTGCTACTGAAAAACAGTTTAACAGAAGCTGCAGTGCAGCTGTTACCAGTTCAGTATTAAAAAATTGCAAGAAAACGAGGCCCTGTGTTATCATATTAATAATATATTAGTGTATATGTGTATATTGTACAGGACAGAGTATTGTATGGTGGGAGTGGATGCAACAGAAATAGCATTGCCATGGGACGAGCAATTATAGAGCTTACAAGTAGCGGAGCAAAGCAGGAACCACAGGGTAGTCTTCTGCAGTGAGAGATGATGCCGTGAATGGTTTATATTCATCCTGGTGTGCTATTTTTATATATATCCTCTTTCCTTATTCCATGATTAAAAGCGTATCTGTGTGCCACAGGAATGATGCAGAAGACTGCACTCATGATAGATTGAGTTACGTGGCGTTTTGGAGAGCTTTTGAGCAGATTGTGACAATGTTAGAGGATCCTTTCTTTTCCTGCCTCAAATATTTTGTGTATTGTGTGCGATGGCTGAGTTGTTCCGCAGCTGGTGGATTGTGGCATTGGGCACAGTTCCTGTTTGCCCCCACTGAGGAGATGACCTGCTTCATAGTTCACTTTGTGCCATGGTGTTCAGGAGGAATATCATGGCAAGTTCAGTCAAAAATCACCAGCCCAATGTAGGTCTGAAGTTGTTTAGTTTCAGCTTCGCTTTTCAGCAGATTATTTATCGTAGGTGAAACTGAAAAATCTAAATAGTCGTAAATGATTTTATGCATTCCAAGCAATTCCTACCTTGGATATCCTTGCTCCCCTTTTTTTTAGGGAAGACAATTCCACTGTGGAGATTAAATAAGTTTAAATTGGCCAGTTATGTCAATTTTAGTGTAAGGTAGGACGGAGTCCCTCCAGAAATGCTGATTTCTGTTGATCTGTGTCACAGCTGTTAGATGTCAGCAGTTCTTCATCGGAGAAAGGCTGATGAAGGCTTGATTTCTTCACTGTGGGTTTTGCCCTTTGAGCTGGAACAAGCTGCTTCCTTAAGGTGCTGCCCACAAAAAGAGGGTGCAAGTGTCTCTCTAGAGGAAAAACATACGCAAAGCTTGTTTGGAGTAGGCGGCCAAGAGATTTGTGTGTTCATCCAAGAGGTCTGACAGGCACATGGAAATGCCTTGCAGTTACATGGGTAATGGTTTTAAACTAAAAGGGAGATTTAGATTAGATATTAGGAAGAAATTCTTCCCTGTAGAGGGTGGTGAGGCCCTGGAACAGGTTGCCCAGAGAAGCTGTGGAGGCACCAACCCTGGAAGTGTTCAAGGCCAGGTTGGATGGGGCTTTGGGCAACCTGGTCTAGTGGAGGGTGTCCCTGCCCGTGGCAGGGGGATGGAACTAGGTGGGCTTTGACATCCCTTCCAACCCAAACCGTTCTATGATCCTGTATGCCTGCTCTTGTGGATTTGGCTACTTGGTGGTGCTGTAATAAGGGTTGTGGAGTATGCTGGGGAAGTTGTCTTCCCTTACCTGGTCCAGATGGCAGGTTTATCTCTGCTTAAACCTCTGCTTGCCACTGGCTTTTGCAGCTGTCGTAGGATAGGGAAAGTCTTCCCTGCATTCAGGTGGAAAGTTTGGTGACAGCAATTCCCTGTACCAGAGGGAAGGAAGGGGTGCAGCTGTTCCTGTGTGCTCCATGAGCATATTGCACTTAGAAGGAAAATGACTCTTGTCCAGCTCCGTGCCAGTTAGCGCACAGCTGAACCGGGGGAGGAGAGCAGCTGTGTTGTCCCAATGGGACACGTTGCCTACTGGTGGCTTCACACCTCTCCTGCTGCTCTGAATCCCTCCTCCACCTCTCCCTGGGTCTTGTTGTTGGTGTAAACCCCTGGGTATCAAGACTGAAATTTGGCATAGGCAAGAGAGGTAGTCTCTGTATGACGAATGTGTGCGGTTCCCATATAACATCCTCCTTATCCCACTCAGTAAACTGTATAACAAATAATCTGCGGTGGCAATGGGATTAACACATTTGACCCTTAATGGCTCTGAAGGAATAGTTGTGATGTCTCGGGTCAATAATTGCGTGAACTAAGGAGGATTTGCTTGATGCACCATAACGGCTCCTTCAGAGCCAGTCATCCCTTTTGAGGGCCTACGAACCATTTGAACTTCTAAGTCTGCGTTCATTATGCTCTGTCCTCTGTGTGTGTGTGGTTAAGACCTGGTACGCGTTAAAAGTAAACTCTCCAGTATGCTGACAGGTCCTCTGATTCAGTTCTAAGGTACCGTGTTTCTGTCTGATTCACAAATATATTTTTTTTAATTGAAACGAGACCTGCAAGCACTCAGAGATGATACAGTAACAGGCTCTGGGACAGCTATTGCTTCCACAGTCCAACAGGAATTTCTGTTCCTTCTCGCCTTCCCCGTGCTGAACTCGTCTGCTCTGTTTATACATGCTATCAGTCTGCTGGTTTTCCATACAAAGGGGAAGGGGTGGGGGAGTTGGGTAGAGTTAGCTTTTGGGGTTTTCTTTGAGGTTTCTTCTGTGAAGCTTGTTTCTATATGGAATTATTTCTCTTTCAAGTCTCTTTCACTCCCCTTGTCCCACCCCTCCTGTCTGTATGTCCCTCAGATAAGGGCAAATATGTCTGCATGTCCCTCAGATAAGGGCAAATAGCTTTTGTGTTTGATTTCAAGGGAGGCAGGCCTTTCCGGTGGAATAGGTTAAAAAATATTCTTCCTCTGAAAAATAACAGCTGTCTCCATCGTCTGTTTGCAGGTATAGTTTGAGTATGAGTGAATGATTTACATCATTGGGAAAAGTATCCACAGAATTAATGTAAAATTAGCTGTGTAAAACTCAAAGGAATTAAATGTCATATATTTACAGGAAATGCTATTGGTCTTAACACGTGTTTGAAGAACAAGTTTATCCAGCATACAATTATTTTTCCAGTTATTTTTCTATAGCAGTTGGCATTAATGGTTCTGATTCCATAATACCCATATCTGTCACCTCAGCTGGTGTAAATGCGTATTGTGGATTAAATACTTTGTCAATTAATTCCCGATCCTGGAATTGCTTTCTGCTGGGGCTGGTATTTGGTCATCAATAGCCTTTGACTTCTCAGACCCCTCTCTTTGGAGGGGAAATATTTGCACTCTTACTAAAAATACTTGCTGCATTCAGGGTGGGATCCTGGCAGGAATCGTGCCCGCTGTCTGTGGCGTGCGAGAACAGCAGCCAAATGGCAAATGCCGCCCGACGCAGACTATATCTCCGGGTGCCGACGTGCAGCATTTCTCGTGGAACCTGGTGCTGCCTCGCTGCAGCAGGTGTAGTGAGGATTTCTGTCCCGTGTGTGAAGCAGACCAGCCCTCTGATTTTAGTGTCTGAGATCTCGGCAGGTGTGGAATTCTTTCTTTACTTCCGATTAGCCACGTGCTAATTGCCAAGCGTTGAGCGGTTGAATGCCTCGCTAGTCAAGGGAACTTTGTGCCTGCGCTGATATTACGGTGGATTGAAAACGGTCTCTGCTTGAATTTTGCCACTGTCGTTTTTATTTTGTCAAATGCCAAGAGAATGCGTAGTGCCATCTAAGAAACACAGGAAGCTCCTGGTTTGTACAAGCGGGGGACCAGGAGTTCCTGTGTACAACAGTGTCGCTTCAGCCCGTTCTCTGTTTTCCGCAGAAACCACACGGGAGCAGTGTGGTCTAGCCTTTGAGAAAGGCACTGCTAGTCTTTCCTCTGATGACTGAACTTATCTGTCAGAGGATGTCTCAGTCTGAGATACAAGAACACAAAACTGATGACAAGTAAAATATTTCACAGAATATCCATCTTTCACCTTGCAAATACTCCTTTGTGAGAAATCAGATTGTCAGTAAGGGCTACTCACAATGCTTACTATATTGAATGAAATAAAGAATAAAGACTGTATTTTGTGCTGCTGCATTCCATGATTGGATAGTATGAAGTAAAAAAGAAGAAAAAAATTCCCCGATTATGATGAGTCCATTAGCTATAATCAACTCACAAATGGAAGACACCAATATTTCATTTCATATCTCTGACAAGATGTAGCTACCAAGAAAAAAGAAAAAAAAAACACCTACCTTAGGAAAATGCTTTGGGAGCCTTCTGGGTGAAGATATGGGTGCAAATGTTTAAATGTTACAGCCATTGTGTATACTTAAAAATTTGAAATTACTTGATATTGAGAATCACTGTAGATGCTTTGCATGATAATTAATAACTTTGCTTGTCAAAGGTGGAACTGGATCCTTTCTGAAAGGTCAGGTATAAGTACAGCGCAGAGGAAAAGGTCTTTGTAGTATCTGCTGCTCCTAGGAAAAGACAAGCAAAAGGTTGCTGTTGCATTTGACCCCATGATACGAGGCCATAAGATGGGAGCACCATTGTGTGCTGTAGGGGAGGATCCCAGAAGCACGGGTCGTTTGCCTGGGGCTTGTAACAGAGAATGAAAGATCTTTCCTGTCCAGCCTTCCCTGGGGCTAATCCTTTTCTTTTCTGTCTCTGTAGGTGTTGGCCTAGAGGGACCCAATGCTCAAACTCTTGGCAGCACCTACGCAGGCCTTCCAGAACAAACCGGCCTATGAGCCAAAAATAGTGTAAAAAACAGACTCGGAGTGGTTGCTGCTGTTTTCTCCCTGGCTGAGGAAGGAGGACTAGAGAATTGGTGAAGAAGGCTTTTACTGAGAGAACTCAGGACCAAATGGCAGATCTGAGGAGGTGCAGGCGTTTGGTGGTTTAGAGCTTTGGGGAACATTATGGAGAGACTAGTGTAGGCATCATAAATTTGACTTCCATCTGGACTGAAATTTCAGAGTTGTAGAATACGTTTTTGATTTTAAACTCAAAATCTTTTGTCTTGTTACTTGCTGTTCTTCAAAGCCTAAAGCAACAACAGAGAGCGAATTGAAATTCATGCTTGAAATGAAATGAAATTCTAATGCGTACCTCATCTGGACCACCTAATCCCAAGTTCTTGGTTCTTGCTGTATTTCCCTCTTCCCAAAGGCAGTGAACAAGGTTGTGGTACTTTACTGAGATCAGGGATTTTTATTTCAATGGTCCTTAGTCCCTCTTTGTTTATGGGCAGAAAGAAAGACCGCCTATTGCTTTGATGATTGTTGAGGTCAGTTTTAAGGCTGGTTGTATTTGGCTAATGACAAAAAGGGCTGCATAATTTGCTGTTTGACATTTTCTGTAAAGCGCTAGCTCCTGGAGTCGTGATTTTGTTGTTGTTTTGTTTTGGGTGCCCCCTTTATTTTAAAAAGGAAGAGGATTTTGGTTTCCATTGATTTAGGGAAGGAGTCTAGGAAACTTGCAGGAAATTGACTGCTTACTAGTAAACATGAAAAAGTGGAAAGCAAATAAAGAACTCCAAACAAGTACAGTAATGATTTTAAATTAGTCTTGCAGTTCTGAGGGCAGATTGAAGGCTAGAGTGAGCAGCACTGACTGAAGGCTTTCTCTCTTCACCTTGAAAAAGAACTGAGGACCTTTATTTCTTTGGCCAGATGATAGTGCTGAGATGGGTGTTAAGCGATGCAGCCAGCCAGGTGCCGAAGATCACCTAAATAAACAGAATGACATAGATGTTTGCTGTAACATGGACTTTAACAGAAACCTCTGTGCTTTCAGGCTGCTGTCAAACATAGGTAGGGTGGAACCACAAATCTGGGTCCTTTCTGTCCATGCAGCCATGAGTAAGACATAGCTCCCTCCTGGGACAGGCAGTATAAAGAAAGGAAGAAGGAAAAAGTGACTCAGACCTGTACAGGGAAGACCAGTGAAAATTCAAAAAGGAAGAAAGTGTTGAGAAAGTTCCAGAAAGGCCCTGGGTGACATCTGGAACTTTCCTGAGCTGAGATGGACTGATTCCTTAGGAAGTGAAATAAATAATGCCACCAAACCTGTCTGGTTCAACAGATGCAAAATGGTACTATCCACTGAACACCGTGGGGTTGCTCTAAAAATGAAATGCAGTCTGTCAGTCCTCTTAGAACCTGACCCCCTCTCAGGATAACATTGCAAACTCATCTCCCCTGACCACAGCATTAAATAACACTTGTCAAAGCACTAGATCCCAAATCAGCCGTTTCACTGGGTCTGGTTAAATTCTGACATGCAAAGTACCTTAGGGAATTTGCAGCATCTGTTCCCATTTCCAAAAGTTTGAAGAAATAACGGTATATGTCTGAAAGAAGCAACCAAATGCAATTATTGTGTTTGCAAAAGGAGCAGTGGTGGCCTACAAGAGAGTTGCAATGTCAGCAATTCTAATTCAGCAGATTCTGAATTCAGAATCAAAATTCTAAATCAGATGATTCAAAAGTCAGGATTCTCTTGATTCAGGAGAGTCTTCCTCCTAAAGAGGAAAGCTTCAGGGCATCCTAGTGCTGCTTCTGTTCAGAAGAGGCCTTGGGCAAAAGCCTGGCTGGAATAGGGATCCTGTGATCAGTATTTGCAATACCTGCTTGCAATAAATACACTTACATTGTCAGGAGTGCTCCCTGGGGTGGATCAGCTTGCCTGCAACTCTGGCCAGTTGTTGTCATGTTCTCACAAAACTTATTCTTTCAGTAATCCTCCTCCTCTCCTGTTTTTTTTTTTTTTAAAAAGAAATCATTCACTTTATTAATTTTTTTCCCCTCACTGTTCTCAAAGAGAATCTCCAGCCAAATGCCAATCCCAGCAGTCTGACACTTAGAAAGAAAGCAGTGCAAAGTGCATTGTGTTCACTAAATTTTGCTGCTGGACAGCTATTTTTGTGGTGCAAAAAGTCTCTGATAGTTTCTAATACACTAATTACAAATGGAGCAGACTCTCAAAGCATACAACAAGAAGATCACTGGCAGACAGCAAGAGTTTCTTCAAGGAAAGGACCCTCTGTTATTTCAAAAGCACAATATTCTCTTAAGAATGATAAGAAAAGATAGGATCAATGAGAGTACACAGGAGATATGATGTTTCATTAAATGTAGATTACAGTGATCTTTGTCACCTTGCATTTAAAAACCAAGGCAGGGAATCAGCACATAGTAATTTAATAAAGATAGTGTGAAATTCTTAGCGTGTGACCTCATCTACTTGTTTTTTGGGTAAAGCGCAGGTTGGTGGGGCAGATATTTGAATGGAACCATACTGTTTTCCCCAGGGAAGTGGTCACCGCACAGAGCTTGGCTGAGTTCCGGCAGCGTCTGGACAACACTCTCAGTCATCTGCTCTGATGGGGCTGGTCCTGTGTGGAGCCAGGGGTTGGACTCGATGATCCTTATGGGTCTCTTCCAACTCGGGATATTTTGTGATTCCATGATTCTATTCTTCCACTGAAATTGCCAGTGGCAAATGCAAAGAAACTTGTCCAGGATTAGTAAGATCTCCATTAATTTCCTTCCATACAAAACCATCTTGTTGCTCAAGTATTAATGAAAAGAAAATCATGTTAGATAATTTATTAAGATTATGGAATATGCACAAAACATACGACTTGATATTTTAAGGGTTGAATCCTCGCTTTGTTGAAATTGGCATAAATCCACCAAAATCAGTGGAGGTATCTAGATTTACACGAGCTGAAAGGATCTGTTCTCAATTTTCTTCACAGTTTTTATGGCATTTTTCCAACCTGAAAACAAATACTGAAAAATAATACACTGCAGTGTTATTAGACTGTGTATATCGCAGTCGGCATCAGGAAAACAGCAGCATAAACACACGTAGTATAGGTGTGATAATCAAAGGTGAGGAGGGAGAAGGTGTCCCCATGAACCTCATTAATTCTGACTGTGACTCTGAAGTCTCGGTGCGTGGCTGAAGCAAAACTTTGAGCAAAGTGCGCAGACCTAACAGCATATGGCTAGTGCTGCTCTCCGAGCAGGGCTTCTGGCTGTCGTTCAAGTGGGATCCCTCGTGGACAGTGGGAGAGATGAAGGCAGGGGAAATCAGTCCAGCTGAATCTGCTGGCGGAGAAGGTGTTTGGAGCTGTGAAGCTCCCCTAGAAGCAGAGCGAAGACGTTGAGTGCTAATGATGCGTTTTAAGCCTCGAAGGTTGCGGGAGAAGCGGAAGGGATCTCTGAGGCACTGCAGAGATGAAGGGATCGTGGGCAGGGAGGAGGGGTGGAGGGGTATGCTTTGGTAACGGGTTTGGTGTAGGACTGGCTAAGCAGGAAGGGTAAGACTCTGCGAGTCAGGGAAGACAACATATATAAGGGAAGAAGATTCTTGAACTTCTAAGATGAGTTTGACCTACGCCTGAGAAGTGGTAGAGGCACAGGAATATGTACGGGTGTGAATTGTTTTGCCTGAGCCTCCAGATAAAGCGAAGAGGCACGTGGCTTTTGCAGCCATTACAAATGAGCGTGTCTAACTCGCTTCGACTGCACATTCCTTGGGAAGACAGCTGTGCGGCAGAGCGTCCGTGAGGTTGGGAAAGAGCATTTCTCCACTCCTGGGACATCAGGGATGTCAGCGCTGGTGTGGGGAGCAGAAAGTAGCTGGACTTTAGGGCCCTATTTCTTCAACGGGATAACAGATGCCTGTCCACAGAGTGCTTCAGAGAGGCCACAGAAAGAGCATTTGTTACAGCCAGCTCAGATGAAGGGAACTGAAAAGCACATGGGACCGTGTGGGATGGGGCCAAAGTGCAGCAACCTCAAAGGAACGTAGTAGTGAAAGTCTTCCAAAGCTGTGTGGGAAACAATCAGCTATGGTTCAGGGAATGGACCGAGATGTGAGAAATCTGCTTTCAGTTCCTGGTTTAGTTCCTCTTCAACAAGTCACTTCATTTTGGCCGTGGTGTGCTTCTCCATCTGCAGCATGAGGGTAAATCCTTTACTCCTGCTCTCTTACTTAGATTGCAAGCTCTTCTTTTTTTCCCTTTACAACAGGTGTCAGGCCCTGTGGCTCTCCAGCTCATCCCTCAGTCTTACTGTCTTACAAACCATTGATGTCAATTATCGAGGGTCAGTTATAACATGAACCGCAGGAAATAAGCCTTTGGAACAGGTACTTCTGTGCTGGACCTGCCTTGCAACTTTTCTGATCCTGAACTGGTTTGTGGCCCCCCCGATGCTAGTCCGGTGCAGTTGAAAATGCAAAGGGGCCACTGTGTTTGTGGGTCACCTGCTTTGCTGGCATATGGGTAGGAAAGGATATGACAATGAACGGGCAGAGTAATGAAGACCTTCAACATGCTTTACTTCTTGCGTTTGGTTCACCTCAACAGTGGGTGTCTTCCTAAATACAAATTCTAGCTGAAAACTGGTCTCTCTTTTCAAATCTGTCCTTTCAGATCACACTGTTTCACGTAAGATGAAAACAGCAGATGAGGTTTTGCTGTGTTAGGTGTTGGAGAAATGTATTCAAAGCACAATGGCAAGACAGACTGGAAAGTGTCTTAGCGTAGGGAAAATTCCTCATGTCATTTCATTTTGGAGGTAAAATTAGGATCTGTGGGTGGTAACACCACTGACTTCCCACGCTTTAATTAAAGCTCATTTCCAAAACAAGGTGGGAAGCCTAGTTGGAAGTGACCAATTACACACAATGTCTTGCTGACCGTACTGAAGTCTGCTGAGATGGGGGGCAAATAGCATTTCTCAGTAGTGTGTCATTTACTTATTCAGTCTCTTTCTTCCTCTTACACCCCTATGCCTGGAGTTAATGTTATTCCTGTATCTCACACTGGTCTCTCATCCCCACTGGGAGACAATTACACAACAAATCCTTGCCTGTCCACTCCTAACCTTCCCCTGTGGAGCACTGGTGCCTTTAGAGCACCCACCCACACAGGTCCTTGGACAATGGGCTTCCTACTGACGTGCTCCTGCATGCCCTTGGGGGGACTGCACTGGAATTGTCATGTCTTAGGTTTGTGCTAGCCTGTGGCTTGTTGGAGGGTTGACAGTGACTTGGAAGCTTTGCACTGTGGCACTGAGGATCTTTGACCCCTCTTTGATGTTTTTTTTTTTTCCAAAAAGTGAACTGAGGCACAGACTGTAGGTTTAATTTGCCTTCCCTTAAGGAGCTCTGAATGGGAGGGAAGATAGCTGGTGGAGTGGGTATTTTATTACTTTCTCTACTCCAAAGCACATCTGTGTTTTTTTCCCTGCTCTGTAACATACCACTGTCTGTTTCAGCAAGTATTTTCTTCTGTTAGAGAGTTATATTAAGCTGCTTCAAAAATAATCCTTCTGGTGTAGAAATCAGTATAATTCCTTGGTATGAGTAAGTGAAATCTGGTAGTACAAGATTTTAGTGACTTTAAATGAAGCTCTTCACATGGATTTGTCTGTCTGCATGCAAGTGCATACAATCACACTTCTACATGGCTGAAATCTTTAATGTGCTTAATAAATTGGGAAAAATGTTGAATGCTTTATTTTCATCAGTGGCTTCATCTGAAACAGATCATCATTAGTTTTATGATTTGTATTGAGAGTCCTATTATAGCCTATTGTTTTATTGCGTTAGTCCATTAACCTGTGGGCCATGGAGCAGGACCGGAAAGGCTGTTCTTTCTATCCCAAATAATTTAAGTACAGTGCTCATTGTAGGTTTAAGGTTTTTGAAATCACTGCAGCCTAATATAACTCTTTTTTTTTCTTAAACTTCAGGGGATGTGAAAACATGACTCCCAAACCTTCTCTTAGCCTGAAATCTTTTTGGTTTGAAACACTCAGGGTGGCAAAAGAGCTTCAGAAACTACATTTGATGCTGAGTATCTGTGGCCACATGGCTTTGATCTGGGTAGAACAGTTGTGAGGGGCTGTGTTTTTTGCTTAGGATTTCCAGCACGTCACTGTTAATCAAATGTTCTGACAGGGCTCTATGAGGAAGCTGATACATGCTCTGCTTTCTAAAATGTGCATCTGGCAAGCTCCTGTCATGACCTAAGATGCAAAAATGTTCACCAGTGGCTTTTCTGGTGGACCTGCATGGAAGGCCCTTGGACATCACCAGTAACAATGACAACATAATCTCAAAGATAAGTGGCGGACCAGCTGAACAGAGGCGTTTGTCAGCTTATTTGAAATATTGAAACACTTTCAAAAAGATTCCAGATGCTTATTTTTCACTCTGGGTAAGCTGGAGTTGAGAGACTCCAACTTCCTATTGGGATTGCAAAAAGTTAGGATGTTACAGTGGAGGGGAACAGACAGGGACAGACTTTCACACTTGAATTCCATCTGCATGTTGAGTGTCTTCATTTTCTTAAGCTCCAGAGAAGCATATCACAAGAGAACATGCCACCCTGAGCAGATACAAGCAGGTAGGTTGGGGTGGAAGTGGACAGGTGGTGCTCCTCTGTCCTTCTGTAGAGCCTGTTGTGCCTGCTGATTCTGAGTGAGATGGTTCCTGCGTCAGTAGAAGGGAAGGACCTCAGAGTTAGATGGCATGCAGCAAGCCAGTAGAGAAGGGGTGAGAGAGCATGTGAGTCAATATAATGAATACAGCTGAGTGGAGAAGTAGAAGTCTCACCTCCCTTTTTGCTTAATCAACTGCAGATGGTTACAACTTGTAGTTATAACTAATGTAGCAGGGTACAGCACAGCATGGACAACTTGGCAGAACTCTAGCATTTCAAATGATTTGATTACTCTCCCCCCTTCTCCTTCACACACCTCTTAAATGTTGAGTTAATAAATAGAAATGCCTGCCCTGCTGGGAATACCTGGAGGCTGGAGGGGCTGGCCACTGGTCTGCAGTGGTTCTGGGGTGGGTGTTTGAAGGGGCGCCTGCGGTGTTGTCACATCTGGTTATACGAGAACATCTCCTGTCTTTGTGATAGTACTGTGAAAAGCTTGAGTGGGTTTTGTGAGTATGGTAAGCAAAGGATCATGCAGCCACTGCAAACTGTGCTGTGTAGCTGGAGGGAAAGAGTGCTCCCCGGCTGGGAAGCTGTTGGAATCTCCTAAGCACGAGGTGGCTCGATGCAGGTTAGTGGTGGTGCTGCGGAGGAGGCGTGGGGTTAGTCAGGCAGAGTTAAAGGTCCGAGGAAGGAAGGTGGCAAATGTGGCTGTGATCTGTCTTTGCCCTGTTTCATTCCTGACAGCTGCCTGGGGATCGTGTCAGCCCCTGACGACAAGGTGGAGCAGCCTGAACAATTCCGGCTTGTTCTTTGCCTTCACGATTGTCCTTTTCCATGAAGGAGCGCTTTTCACCCTTTTATATCCCAGAGCTGTACAAAGGGGCTGTCCCAGTACTACGTTTTGCCCTGCTGGTTCAATCCTTCCAAACCGTTTCATTTCCTTGTCTTGCACTAGAATATTTGATAGCAATGACTGTCTTTTAAAAAAGTTTTTAGAGACTTTATCTTGACTAGGAGTGTCATCTGAATCTTGTGCCCTCACCCAAACCTTTCTTGGTGTCACTATAAATCTGTTTTTACTTTGTGTTCTTGGGTATCCAGCAAAGCTATAACTGAATAAGCTTAAAGCAAACCAAGGCTGTTCCTAAGCAGAGTTCCTACAATGAGGCTGTATTTATACTGAGGGTAGTTTGGACCTGGTGAGTTAACCCCATCAAGCTTGACTGCCATTGTAATCAGGATGAAGCCAGAAGTGGCTGTCATCGTAGTGTCTGACCATCCTCCTTGAAATTTGCTAAAGCCCTGCTCCAAAGTTATAGGGAAGAGAACATGGAGAAGCTGCCTATGAGGATTTATAAACCCTCCTGAGCCTGTTCTTTCTTTTTGCTCTTTTATTTCAAAGCCACAGCATTTGCCTTCCCCCCCCCCTCCCCCCCCATTCCCAGGTCAGAATAAGTATTTCTTTCTCTTTAGCACATTTTCAGCATTTAGAAGCCAGTCCTATATCTGCTGAAGCCACTGATTTCTAGTTGTGTAGAAGGGACCCTTCATGCCTTTCTTTGCCTTCTCTGCTCTGAACTTAACTCTTTAAACATGGTGCTCAGGCTTCAGTCTGAGTTATCCAGCTGCTATTTGCTCAAGGCACTTACCTCATCATCAAGAGATTTTACACCTCTCAGTCTAGGATTCTTTATGCCTCCAGCACTTTGTTTGAAGGGAGGAAGCGCTGTTATCTCCGTATTACAGAGGGATAGCCAGTGTATGGAGAGAGCAAGTGGCTTGCCCAGGGTTCCTCCATGCTCAGTGACTGGGAAGAGTGGAGCCTCTGGTACCTCTCTGTGACTGGCCCCATCCTTGTTGCTGCTCCACTCTGTGCTCTGTGGGGATAAATACTGTGAGGGTGGAACTTTGTATCTTGATAGAAGTGAGGGGTTGTTTTAAGCAATACGAGGAACAGATCTTCCAGTGTACCCTTGTGAAGTACCATCATTCTAGCATATTGAATAATTTGGATAATTTGCATTGAATGCTACTATTGAGGAAAGAAAGTTAATCCATTGTCATTGAGGATATTACAGTGTTGCACACATGATGAGGGGAAAAAGACTAGTGGTAAATAATGAAGCCACCTGGTAGGAAAAGTATGAAACAGAATATTCATTTTTCTTCGATGGGAATAACAGATGACAAAAGTGAAGCTTTCTTCAGATTGTTTGTTTACAGAAAATTCATGTCCACTGAGACTGTATGTTAAATTCACTCTCTGATGTTAGTGTTTGGCGGATGCATGTGGCCACTAGAGTATGTTCTTATGATCTTACCATTTATTTACCTTGATACGAAACTCCAATTACTGTCAGAGATGCTTCTTGTTAAATATGGTAAGATCTCTTGCTTCTAAGAGAGTGAATATGTATTCTTTACTCTGGGGCCACACTGAGCAGGATGCTAAGGAATGAAAATACTGGGGACTTTAGTGCAAATTAATTAAATATCTAAAGATAACAACGTAATGAAAATAGTTTGAAGAAGTTTGGGCTTTAGAGACAGATGAAATTTGGAAGAGAAAATAGCACAGTTCAGTGTTTGTCTTTCTGTTTAGGAAGCTTTTCCAAAGCTTTGGCTTTTCTTTTACACAGCTGTGAAGTGCAGTGCCTCCAAAAGCTGAGGACTCATCGCCTTTATTGGAGTGAATTCTTGGTAGTTTAGCAAATGCTCAGGGTGGTTGTTGCTATGGTCCTTGTAGACATGTGGAGCGCTCGGAAGTTTTATGTTGTAAAAGTCCCCAGCTTTCAGCTGCCATTGTGATCTGACGACAGGCTGCGACAGATGAGGAAAAAATAAGGGAAACTGAAACATGAGAGGTGAAGAAACATGCGTAAGAAGATTTTGGTGCAAAAATCGTATAAGCCCAGTTCTGGGGTGGACCTGAACACTTTGCACCATTGGCCCAATATGAGCCACTAAATCACATCCCTCAATAGTAGTTTGAGCTGTAAATCTTGCTGGCAGCCCAGAATGCCTTCCTTTAAATCCTGACTGCTCCATAATGACAAATAATTTCTGAGAGGACCATGTACTTCAGGAGCATGTTCTAGACTCCATGAATTTCATAGTTTTGTGCTGTCTCAAAAACCTGTCAGTTGGCTGAAGAGGAGTGGCTGAAGATGAGCAGCTCATGATTAAACATTGAGATCAGCAGGAGTTGGGGACATACAAATATCTGCATAGTGGCTTTTTTTTTATTTATTTGATAAGAGATGGTTCTGAGTATCTCAAATTCCAAACTCAGTAATAATCAAAGAAAGGATATTTAGATTGGTAAGATGATCAGGGACAACACAGCAGGGCATAAGCAGTCTGGGAGGTTCCTGGAATGTGTTGATGATAACTTCCTTCTCCAAACAGTTAATGAAGAGAGGTGCTGAAAAATATAACTGTAGTTCCTGTAATGAAGTATGGTCTCTTTGGATCAATTTCTCTCTATAAGATAACTAATTTTTCAAACAAAAGAAATTAATTAGATCTGCTATATTGCATCTTCAGAGGTCTCTGTGGTGTTACATAGGCAGTTCTTAATTTATATCGTTCAGGAAGGAGCTAAAAGAACCATCATGTGGGTTGGAACTGGTAAAAGAGAAAGCAGTTATACTAGAAGAGATGCTACCATGCTGAAAGCACGTTACTAGAAGGTCTCATGAATGAGTTTTGGCACTGGATTTGGTTGAAGATTTTTCTTTAATGACGCTGTCATGAAAATTGGAGCATGCTCGTGTCGATAGGGAAGAATGAGATGCACTGGCAATACAGAAGAGGCCTTAAATCTCCCATGGGAAAATTATGATAACCATGAGAAAGTAAGCAAAAGAAAAGGAATTGAATGTACTAGTGAAAAATATAAAGTTACACTCATAAATGTCCTATATCCATTGCAAACTCATAATTTAGAAATAGGTAAGTACAAGGGAGACTGGAATGTAATATTTGCTGTGGGATGACTGAAAAATGCGAAGTATCTCTGTAAATGGTGTTCTTGGATGAGAGGAAGGAGATCCTACCCTCTGTAGATTACCTCGTGTGCTAATTCTAGACAGTCATGTTCAAGAAGTTGAATTTGGAGAAGGGTTCCTGGGATACCCAGGGTTTATCTCCTGTGGGAGTACAGTTTGTTTACCCTAGTGAAATCAATGCTGAAAGGGAATAAAATTGTCCTAAAATCATGAGTAAGATATGAAAATGCTACATATGAAGTGAGAGCTAAAAAACCCACCACCATGAAACAAACCTGGAAGAACTTCAAAATATGACTTTAAATGCCCAAAGGAAGGTGAGCAGACATATAATACATTTAGACTGGAAGCTGGAAGGGGGTTACTAGTCACGAAAAAGCTTAGTCCCTGAAACAGCTTTAGTAAGAGCAGGATGTGCTTTCTGGGCCCAATGCCTGCGTCAAGGCCTCCAATACCATCTTTAAGGATGAAATTCCTGTGTCCATGTAGCCCACTGTTTGAAAATAGTGTAGTGCTTTTATAATTTTAAGCTGAAAAGCTAATAAATGGCTAACTCTCACTTCATCTGGTTATTGCAGGTGTCTTGAATCCTGCTTCTGGAATGATGTAATCAAAAATGATGACATTTACGGTCACGAGTGGTCTAGTCTTTTCTTGGATATTGGCTAACATTGATGGTCCTGTGGCTGGGTCAACTCCCGTCATTATTACCGCTGCTGGTTTTGAAGCTACCTTTTTACTGCAGAGTAGTAAAAAGGTTTTGAGATAGTGCTTTTTTTTATTCCTTTCAGAAAAAACTCAACAACTCTGGAACAGTTGTAATGGGTAGTTTTGTTCGTCTTCCCATCAGTGCTTTTATTTTGGGTCTCATGTCATCTTGCTCAGCATCTTTCTGAAACAGCTGGCGGAGTTTGTGTGACAACTGGGACTGAAGAACGTACTGCTGCACATCGTCTTTATACCAGAGGCAATTGACTCCGTCTCCAGCTTTCTGCCTTGCCTGGGAAAGATCAGTACCTGGATGAAGGCCAGTTGGCTGTAACTGAACCCCTTCCACAAGAGATAAAAATGCCCGGGAATTTGTCCATCCACAGAGCAAAAAAGCAAGATTTGCTGGCTTTCCCACAATCAGCCAAACTGCCGTTAGTGGGTGCACAGAGAGAAACTCTTAGGCTTAGTGCAGGAGTGATAGTTTCCTAGATAATGTGTAATGTGATGATAAACACAGCATTGATACCTAGAGCTGGAATTTTTATAAAGTACGTCATTCTGGCTTCTACCTAGCCAGGCAATGGGGGAAGCTGTGTAGATTTCAGTGAAAGCAAAGATTGAGTAACTTCTGAGTTATTTTGAAAAATTCCAGCCCAGGTTGAAAGAAAAGCTAGGCTTTTTTTTTTTTTCTTTCCAAAACCCCTTTTTTCCTAGATATTCGGAGTAGGAAAAGCTTTGCTCTCCGTGGTGAGTAAAATATTTCTGTAAGGTGACAGGTAAGAAAAATGCCAAAGTGCTTCTAATAATAATTAAAGCAGTTGCTAAGCTTTGCTGATTTATTTTGTTAGCCTGAGCTGTATTTGAGCATTTGTTTTATTTATCGCAGAATATTGTAATAACAATATCAAAAGAATTTACGGCGGGGTATGCTACTTTACTTTCATCAAAAAAAGTTACAGCAGATGCTTTGAATTTACTGCAGATGGTGGCAAATATTTGCCTTATTATAAGGTTACACTACTAGAGTGTCATGACTGTTATTTAGTAAATCAGGGCGTGATTCAGGTGGAAATATCTATTAGCTGTGGCTGGCAAAGCTGTAGTGAAATAGCAAATAAGCCAAGTATACTCAGCTGGTTCTTGCTCTTGAAGGAAATGAGTTATTTTTTTCTTTGGAGAAACAAGATTTTGGTTTGTTAGCTCTCTCACATCCCCCTTCCCCACTTGACAGAAGCAATACTTCTGCACGAGCAGGACCGTGGACATGTGGTCGTTGGGATCCCTCATCAGAGGGATCTGTGGCATGCCATTTAACAAGAGCCTCGCTGAATCAAATGCTGCCTTCCACCCCTGGCTGGCGACCCATATGGGTGTCCAGCAAGAGACCTTTTTGTCCTCAGGAGCTCTAGAGAGTGAGCTTTCTTTTTGAACAGTAGTGTAGGGTGGGGGATGCAGAAACCCACACATGAGAGCTCTATATAAATGAATTTGAGATAGCGGGGAGGGAGGCGGCTGCATAAATAAGTGATTGTTATGTGGGAGACTCGTCAGTCTGGATGCACTAGAAGGCCTTAATGGCCCTGATCATCTTCACCTGGGGTCTCCACCAGAGCCTCAGCCCAGGTGCATTATTTAAGCTCCACCCCTGCCTGAGCTTTGTTGATGGAAGTGTTGGTTTTCACCTTAGTTAGGCTGTGCTCTGGTTGTGGATATGCTTGATCCAGATCCTGACCTATGGATGACTTGCCAGCTTGGACTTGGACCTGTCTTGGCACCACAGACCTCCCTGGTGATCCCTGTGCTGTGTCTGGTTACCCTCAGTGGGTCTGATCCTGACTCTGATGTGTGCTCCCAGCCTGACCTCAGACCTGCCTCATCACTTCAAACTCTCGGATGACCCTGGCTGCTGTCCTGGGATGACTCTGGAGCTGCCCTGCTCATCTCACTTGGGTATGTCGGGGCTGGGGCTTTGCTGTTGAGGTCTCAGCCATGGAATCTGCTGCAGATCCTAGCTCCCTGTCCCGCAGGGAGAAGCTGGCCCATGTGCTGCTCTGATGTTGGTCTAACTAGTCCTGCTCGTTAAAAATGCTGTGTGTATATGAGCCCTTCTGCGTCTGGAGTAAATATAAAATAGGCAAATATGAGTGGGGTAAGTTCACATGTTTTCCTCTCTTTTTTTTTTCTGCCGCTGTCCCTCCCCCCACCCCAAAATGAGTGAGAAAGCCAAGTGTGAAGAAAGTTGCCTTTATTCCCCATTATCAGCAGTGCTGTTGCACCTGGTGTTGAGCTTAACATCTGTAAGGACATTTCTGGGTCCTCTCTGAAATGATGTGAGAGCCTGTTCATGAGGTAACTCGGGGTGCACTGGGAGCAGGAAGCACAGCCCTCTTGTCAGATAGCTAAATCCCTGGGCAAGCTCGAGAGGTTTGAACAGCTCAGATAAGCAGCTAAACTTTTTCATGCTTTTATCCCAACTGACTGGAGTGTATAAATCTCTTGGGAACACAGAAGGCATAAAAGATCTACTTGAGGTTATCAAACTTGTCCCCTGAAAGGTGTGATGGTTTGCCCAGGTGGGAGGTGCATCCACACAACCCATGGGTGACCAAAACATCTGTGTGTCATGGAGCTTGACGTTGTAGCTGTTGAAAATCACAAAATGTTTTTGGTCAGATACTGTGGTAGGATAAGAATTGTCCTGTTTTGCCAGTTGGATCTTGTGTGAGAAACTCAGATGATTTCTGAATAGGTGCTAGAAAACTTTAATAACTGCATGAGTCGAGATACTGGAGCACTCATAGCCATTTACTGAGTTCCTTTTGGGGGTAAAGGAATGTGTAAAAGTTAATCCAGTTCCACAAAAAGTAATCTTGTTATGAGTTAATTCTAGTAAATTCTAGGTTGGCGGATGTCCACGAGGAATTGTCCAATGTTTGTGCTATCTAATGCATGTCTACGTACGAGGGCAGTGGGATTTTTGATTCACTCCTCTTGCATGTTTTTAAACAGAACAATTGCCATTAAAAAAAAAGTATACTTTAGAGAGTTTTAATTATGTTAATTATCACATATTTTGTTAATAACATTTTCTTTTGAAGACGCCCATTAGAGGTTTTAAAGTGTTAATTTACTGGAAAATCAAATGGGATTGCTGTTTGAAATTTCCTTTTAAATTAACTTTACTTACTTTTATGTCCTAATTAAATGGAGATAATAGTATTGGTGGAAATATTACAGAACTAGAATTTAGCGGTTAGATATTTTACTTAATACTAAGACTTTAATCTTAATGTACTGTATCTTTTGTTCTAATCAACATACAGCCTTTGCATTTAATTTACCGACGTGTTTTGATCAAAACATTTAAATAGGAACATTGATGCAAAGTAGAACTACCTTTGCGAGATAGCCCGCTGATACTGTTGAGCTCCTTCTGGGTAACATGTTCCCCCCGCTATGGCATCTGTAATCTCTCCTGGAAAAAGTGTTGAGGGTTTTTTTAGTATTTAAGCATTACCTCATCACGTATTAGGTAATACGCAGTGATCCCACTTGAAACAAACTTTCCGTAGTGCTTGCAAATCAGCCTAGGATGTGTAACTCCCTTCAAATTTGACTGCTTTCATGCCTGGTACCACCACAGCCACAACATTTGCCTGCTGCGGAGGATCTTTACGCTGGTGCACAGATACCTTGTATTGATACAACTATTTCTCTGCAGTAAAAGCAGTGACATTTCTATGTGTCATGTTTTTTATACGGGTTGCCCAGGGAGGTGGTGGAGTCACCATCCCTGCGGGTGTTTAAGGAAAGGTTAGATGTGGTACTTAGGGACGTGGTTTAGTGGGTAATAGGTGGTGGGGGGATGGTTGGACTAGATGATCCTTGAGGTCGCTTCCAACCTTAATGATTCTATTCTATTCTATATCAATAGAACTGCATTAATAATAGGGGACATACTGGAAAAGTAAGTAAAAAAACTTACTAGTTAAGCAGTTGTACTCCTGCAGCATCAGTCCATGGATCAGACCTGAGGATAGATGTAACCCAGCTGAATGAAACGGGAGTTCTGCCCCGATACGATGGAGCCAGGGTTTCACCGTGTGCCCTAACCCACCCTCAGCAGGGTCTTCTGCTGGGTTTTTCACGTGGTTCAGTGCAAAGCAGAGAGGTGGCTGTGGAGGGCTCCCTTGTTAGCACAGGGACACTCACGTTTGCAGGATGCCCAGCAAGAGAACTCGGCAGGCTTTCGTGCAGTTCATGCTTCCCCTAGCACGACTGGTGACGGCATCTGTTCTCTGACTTCTACCTCTGCGTTCGCTTACAGGAACAAAAAGGCATTCTGCAATACTTGGTCTTCATGTAACTTTATTCCTCTGCAAGCCAGCACCTGGCTCCTTACACAGCGCAGAATTAGTGTGAACGCTTCTGCAAACCCTGTTCTGTATTTCCTGCTCTGCATGTGTCACTTAGTTTTTGCCATTGCAGGAAAAGTTGTGTACTGGTAGTTGGGCTTGTGGCTTGCGAGGCTGGTAGATGCACCACGTGATGTCAATGACAGGCTGAAGAAGATCCAGGCAGAGCAATATGGTGGGTTGGTGACCAAAGGGGGGGCACTTGTCGTAAAACCAGTACAAGCTATGTAAACCAAATATCCAATTTGCTCAGAAGGGGTAATTTGAGTTACTTTTAAATAGTTAGCTTTTATGGTCAATTGGGTACTGCCACGCTACTAGTAATAAGCCATAAATCTATTTGGTATAATATGAGATCATTTTTTAAGACTTTGAGACTAAATTTTCAGGTAAAGAGGAGAAATTGAAATTTATAATCCATACCATTTTTTTGTGTAATTGTTATTAATAAATTAGCAAGAGAGAGGCAGCAGATGGAATGAATTGTTGTAGTTCATTAATTTTATGATGGCTTTCTTTGCCATGAGCCAATTACGTCTGTCACTGTATCTCTAAGCTGCAGTGGTGCCCAGAGGAAAGGGCACACAGACAGGGACAAATCATCTTGGGGATTTCCTACGTTCTGAGAACATTCAGTCTGGGTTCTCACTAATAGCTTCGGTGAAGGTATCAGGCCCCCAAAATTGTCACAAATGCGGTTCTTAATCCTAGCTCCAAGGACTGTGGCGGAGAGTTGGTTAGTCCTGTTGGGTGTGCACAAGACTGAAATCGTCTGCCTGAAAGAGTTACCGACTGTTGATGATGAGGACAGCTTCTGAGTTTGAACCTTGGTGTGCCTTCAGGTTCTCGGGATGTGTTCAGGAACACTTTCCAAAGGCACCATGCTGCAAGTTGCAGAGAAAAGTGCCTGTGTGGTTAATGACAACAGGAAAGAAAATTATACTTGTGGTTGTGGTGCTAGTGGCTCAGGAAAGCTCCCTTTATATACGGCACTGTGACTTCTTTCATTAGAAGACACTCTGCCATCTGCTGAGCCCCTCTGTGGTAATATGCTGATAAAGTTTCATGTGGAATATGGGCTTATTTGTTTTACCTTCAGATCTTGTATTCTCAACTTGGAGATAGTGGTGGTTTTTCTGTCAGACGTATACTTCATTTAATGACTGTAGTTTATTACCCAGTAGGTCATATCCTGTATATTTTAAGAACAAACACCTCTGAGATTGTGACTTGGTGGAAGGAGGTGACATGTGTCGTTGCTGTTGTTTTCACTACAGCCTTGTGCAAAAACTAATTACCTTTTCATCTTGGTAGATTCAGAGGTCAGTTTACCGCTACTATATCACAACGTGACAGGGAACATGGGTAATTAGGTAGGCTGTGTAACCTGGATATTCCATGGATCTCATTACATCTTATTTAGAAAGGCTATAATTTGATTGGTGGAAAATTAAGGCATCTCCTCATGGGTCATTTTATCTTTCTGCAATAATAATTCTTGGCTTGATTAAAAATTGATCCAGTGTCTTAAAGTGAATTTATTATTGCTGCAATCTATCACCCACAGACAGATAATCTGGTTCCCATCTTTATCTGATTTGAAAAATCTGTCACTTATTATGTGTTGTTTTTTTCCCAATCATTTAAATTGATGGTTTGCCGAGGCAAGGCGTGCTACCCATAGGCTTCTTGGAGAAAGCATGTGTGAGGCGTTAAGCCAGTACTTTTTACTGCAAGGAATCTGATACTATGTCAACTATCGATTGGAACTGTGTTGTGGCATCAGTTTCTTGGGGAGGGGGGGATCAAATCGAGCAGAAATTTTGGACGCAGAGCAATGAGAAGGACAGAGAAGTCATCTCGTTGGAGAAAACGGTCCATGTGCACCCAGTGCTGGGATGAATTCCTGCCTTGTCTTGCAACTCCTGCTGCTCGCAGATCTTAAATTGGTCAACTTCTGTAGAGGGCTGTCCCAACCCACCGGCTTTAGGGAGTGCTGAAACCACCTTAGTCACGGAGCCGTGCACCAAAAACCTGACCTGTTCACATCAAATAAGCAGACGGAAGCAAAGGTTAGATGGATGTACGGCTTCACCAGAATCGCAGTTTTGAGGAATATTTTTCCCTATATTGTCTGCCTGAGCTTTGAATCTTCTTCAGGCTTCAATTTTCATCTGATTTGGCCATGTAAAAGTAGAGTATGAAATACTGATCGGGGAAGAGAGATCTGCAAATCCTTCTAAAAACATCTTGGTTAAAGAAATATTGCAGGAAACACTGCATTAAGAATATTAAAAGGATTTGACACATGCCCATCTTCAACAACAACATTTATAAATAAGATATCGCTGTCGGAAAAACACTGTATTTGTGGTATAAGCATTAGAGAATCACTAGGATTCCTAGGCATTTTAACAAACACACTTTCTTTCCAGTTGTCCAAAATATTTTAAAAAAACAAGGTCATAGTAATTCCTGTCCAAGAACCTAGCAGATCCAGTTGTTTCTATACCTATGCTTATAAGTGAACACTGGCAACTATTACATATGGTCTGATTCCTGCAGCTACCCTGGAGAAAAAGAAGATGAAAGAAGATTGTGCAGCCAGCCTGTCAAGGGGTGGGTGTGTGAGAGAAGGGATGGTTATTAACAGTCTTGTTGTGTGGCTTTAGACTGAGGCAAAAAGGGGAAAAAATAGAGGCACATGATTTTTGGTTGAATTTCTTGAAGCAGAGTAAAGCCCGAGGCAGCTGTTTCTCTCAGCAAATTTCCTATTGCTTAAATATGGTGGCTCTTATCAGATAAACAGGCGTAGTTCAGCTCTGGAAGTTTGCATAGTTTGGTACAGAAGGTCATCTATAAATTTAAGCTGAAAAAAACCCAGTAGAAAATAATTGATGTAATAAAACTGAGGTTGTGGAATAGAAGCTGGCTGGCATTCTAGCCTCAGCGCAGTCGACGGGAATTTCGCTGCTGACTTTTGTAAGGCTGAAATTTCACTTTGTGCACGTTATAAAATGTGTCCTTTCCAACCTAGCGCAGGCTACCTCTCGCCAGCCCCATCCCGTTAGTGCCCAGCTAATTCAGGTTTGGAATTCTAAAATGCCTCCTGTTGCATTGGAGGTTTTTTGTATGTATAGGATTTCTTTGTGGGTTTTTTGGCCAAAACAAAGGACTAAATGATTGCCAAATTTTCATCGGTCAAAAAGAAAACCACTCTATTCCTTCAAACCAGGCTGCAGGGCATTCCTGCCTTTCGCGGAGGGAGCAGGCTGCTGCTTTGCTTTTTTTATTAAGGCTTTTTAAATGTGGGCTGCAAAATTGAATTGGTGCTGTTTATATTGAGCAAGCACAGTCGGTTCCCTTTCCAGGCCTGTGAAGGGTGCATGTAACCTGTGCTGCCAGATACTAATCAGAACAAGAGGTGGGACTCTTGGAAGCAGGGGAAATAGCCTTGGTAAATGAAACTTTCCGGCTTATCCTGTCTGGGTTGGTCCCTGCGTTTGCTCAGTCTTCAGATCTGGATGTCCTGTTTCAGTTTGGGGAAGGGACTGCTCAGAGTGTGATGAGAGAGTGATCCTTCACCATTGGTACAGATGTGTTGTGGTGAGGTCCCACAGTGTGGAGACGAGCAGCCTTTGGCAGGTCATTGTAGCAGGTTGTGTTTTTCTCTGTTTTGAGATGAAGCCTGCAGGTGGGACCTCAGGGCAGGCCAGGAGATGATGCTTCACCGAGAGGCATGTTGCTGTGAGTGGTACCCTGGGCTTCGCTGCAGTGTCTTGCCTTTGGGGAAAGCAGCGGCTCCCTGGAGTTCAGAAGCAGGAGCCTTGGGGTGGCAGGAGCTGCCTCTCCACAGTGCCCATATCGTACTAATCCTGTTCCCAGCTCTGGTCTCAAAACACCTTTTCATGAGGTGTTTGCTTCAAACAGGTGAAGAGCTGCTGAACTTGAGCTTGGTTAATGACTGATAGCAAGGGAGAAGGTTGAAGAAGAGGCTTCCAGATGCACGATCCCTCACTGATCCATTCTCCTCATGCCTCCCAAGTTACTGTTGATATGATCTTGCTGCTGTTAGTACTTTCCTCAGAGACCAGGTATTCATTGCTTATTGCTTGTCTATATTCCCTGTAATTAGGCCTGGCTATAGGACTGGAACACCCATGATAAAGTATGAGGCATTACTTTCTCTGAAACAGGTTTGTAGCAGTATGTGGAAAACCACCCATATAGCTAAAGGTGTGCGTTGTCTTAAAACAGAAGAGACTGAGCTAAAACAGAAGAGATGTGGAGAAGGCTTCCCCTATTGTGTTTCACTGAAGGTAGGAATAATTGATGCTGCTCTGTTTGTTTGGGGTCCTTGAATTTATTTTTTTTATTACTTTTCAATCTAAGCTAGGTTTAGCCTTGATAATTAACAAAGATATTTCTGAAAGTAGAGCATGTTAATATATACTAGCAGATTTATATTTGGAATAAATGTCCCTAGTGCCTAAAAGACCCTGAACATATTCAGTAAGTGGGATAGTTACCCTGCTATTTTAATACAGACTTGGTGTCTACACCCAGGAAGTAACACCAGCAGAAAACAGGGCCAACAGCACGGTAGGAGTAAGGATAAATAAATAAAACAACGTAACCTGCACTGGGTTTTAGTGTCCAAATCAGCATTACAGCCTGGGGTACACGTTGCAAGATCAGGCCATAGTTCTGCGTCTCCTTTTTAATTATTAATGCGTTTTTCTGCTACCAGTTTATTATAGAAGGTGGGGTGTTTTTTTTTTTTTGCATTTCATACCATTTGGGCTGAATCTGGACCTGAGATTCTCAAACAGAGCTGACAGCCTTAAAGGGTCTTCTCAGTCACCCCTTACCCTGCAGACTGCGTAGGGCCTCCTTCCCACGGACCAGCAGCCTGGGTTTAGGGTGCTGCCGTGGAGTGCTGCTTGCACTGTTCGAAAACACGTTTATATTAAAAATCATAAAATCACATATTGTAAATACTGTTTTTATATGAGGTTGTGGTTTTTTTTCTTAGCAAATGTAACGCTGGCTTAAATCTCTCTGTGCTGTAAACATGCTTGTGCTCGTTCCTAGTAAATCTATGGCGCTTCGTGTAGCGGGTAGGTTTTCCAAAGCGTGCAGACCTGCCTCGTGGGTGTGGGCACTCAGAAGAAGGCAAAGGGCTTCAGCGGGAAATTGCTGTGGCCACACTCTCCTGAACATGGCATCAGTTCCTTAGCTTTCTAAGCTCTCCTGCAGCCTGTTAGGCAATTGCTTTAGAAGGTGCTGGTCTGCATTTTCACTTTCCTCCTCCGTATCTATGATTTCCTCACTAAAGAAATACCCGAGAACATCCGTCTCCTGTCTTGTCTAATTAGACGAGCCTTCTCAATCATTATCGGGTCATTTGTCCCGTCCTCTTCTTTTCACAAGCAACAAATGAGGCAAGGTTCTTCCTATATTCACCGGCGGTGGTGACACCAATGAAGAGGGGAGAGGGGAAAATGCTTCACAGGGTATCGACGCAGATGCTAGCACTGAATGCTGTGCCGTATCCGAAATCAAACGGTTCTTTTTCTCTACCCTTCCCTTTATTTATAAATTTCCCTTCACCTTCCCTTTATTTATAACTCTGTTTTCAAAGCGTGAGAACTAATTACCACATTGTGTAGTTTCATTTACTCATCCCTCACACATAATTATTTTCTGTGCTCAGAAAATACCTAACTGCAGTAAAATCCGGTAATCTATGTACAAACAAACCCAACGATCCAAGCACAGACACAGAGCGCGTTAGAGGTAGTGCCTGCTACGAACACCCTTGCCTGAGCAGAGGCAGGTGTAATTGGGGCATCAGTAAAGTTAAGTGTTTTCCCATGTGATATTCAGTATTGGGAGAGGTACCAACTGATTCAAGGTAAAATAAAGTTTGTAACTACAGTGTTAGATACTGCTGGTGACCTCAGGTTATTTAATATTTCATATATATAAGGGGTTTTGGTGAGTTCCTTTTTTTTTTTGAGGGGGGGGGCAGGGAGGAGAAAAAATAAAAGAAGACAGATTAGAAAATGCAGCATGGGGATTAGTAATCCGTAATTTCACGTGAGCATATAGTGCTTCTTTTGAGGAACAGCTAGTATAATACCCATGTAACCAATCTGGAAGATCAAAATAAGTGTCCTGCTGGATCAACAGATGTATTGAGGGGTCTGACACACACAGGGGAAAACTCTGCATCTCCAATCCTCTCGGAAGCATCTCTTTGGCACAGTATACCACCTGATGTGTCTTGCTGTGATCCTTTGAAGCCTTTGTAGGTGTTCTCTGGGATCCTTCTGGGAGGCTTATAAACTAGGAAACTGATTTTTGTTTTTGTAAATACAGCATTTTGCTAAGTGTTATATAGGACAGAGAAGATATTCTTGTTGGAGAGATGTCCAACTTGTGCATATTTGTTGTGGATTTTTTCCTTTCCCTGATGGCTCTTCAAGATTTTTTTGTTATGAAAATATACAAAGACCAGCGTAGAGTGTTATGAAGTAGCAGGCAACTAGGCTGTGCAGGAGGCGTGAATGGTGGTTCAGAGTTGGATACTGCCATCTGTAGAAGGTCTTTCTCCTCGTCAGTTTAAATCTTGCCTCTTCTATGATATTTGTCTCTTATACCTTAACGCCATTTTGTACGTACCTCAGAAAGCACACTGCGACTCCACAGCAGAAGTGGAGTACTGTATAACAAAGATGTTGGAAGGGAATTCTGTCGACCGACTGGTCCAACCTCCTGTTAAAAACCTTGGATTAGCTTTTGCAGAGCCCTGTCAAACTGAGTCTTAACTGTTTCCAGCGAGGGAGACTCCACCACCTCTCTGGACAACCTATTTCAATGTGTAATTGTTCTCAGGGTGAAGAATATATGTTTGTAAGTTGTAAACTCTATTTGTAAAGAATTTTCCCTGAAGCAACTTAGTTCTCTGCATAAGGGCAGGGAGTGATAGGACAAGGGGGAATGGGATTAAACTAAAAGAGGGGAGATTTAGATTAGATGTTAGGAAGAAATTTTTCCCTGTGAGGGTGGTGAGGACCCTGGATCCCTGGCAGTGTTCAAGGCCAGGCTGGATGGGGCTTTGGGCAACCTGGTCTAGTGTAGGGTGTCCCTTCCCATGTCAGGGGGTTTGGGACTAGATGGGCTTTGAGGTCGCTTCCAACCCAAACCATTCTGTGATTTTATGATAATATTTGGTGTGGTCTTTACCACTGTGATTGAAGGGCCATTTTACAAACTGCTTTAAATGTATTTGAAGGAAAGCATGTATATTATAAACAAATACATGAATTGGAAATGCATATTTTAAGTGAACATCCAGGAAATCTTTGAGAAGGAAAATAGACTTCACTGTGATTTGAAATTATATCCAGGCCAGCAAAAATGCTCATTCCTAAAGCATTCAAGTTCAGTTTCATTTACTAACCATGGCAATGATGGAATGGTATTGCCCTGTATGTTACAAAGCTGTAATTCACCTGTTGATACCGATAGAAATATTAACACTGTTTTGTGGATCTTCCTTCCTTAGCACAATGCAGTTTTGTGTACATGCTCTCCTATCAAAGGCATCCTGACAGTTGTTAAATCTCAAATCTGTTCTTTATTGCTTTGAGTTAAGAGACCTAGGCAAAGATGAAAAGAATAGAAGAGAAAGTTGAGCATTCAGGGAGAGAAATGAAAGCCATTCTGGGGAACGGAGGCTGCAGAATGGAAGGCTCACAGCAGTGGGGAAGAGATTTGTCTGAGGGGACAGGCAATAAAACCACATCAGAAAAGTGTGGGGAGTGGGGCAGAAGAAGAAGTGGACAAAGGCGACCGTAAATTGATTCCTTGGCTTCCTGGAGATGTGCAATCCAAATGATTAACTGCAAAATCTGTGATTTGATAGATCTGGTGCGATAGAAGAAAGATCACGTCCTACTAATGAAGCAATGCATGGTTTGATTAATCCTTTTTTTTTTTTTTTTCCCCCTTGTAAGTTTTGATTTTTGTCTAAATACATCACTGCCAAACTCGCTGTTCGCAGGACTAGGTCATTTCAGATGTGAAATCCTTGCCGTTGTATGGTGCTGGAAGGCACAGTGTCTTCCCAGTAATAACATTCCCTTTTGTCGGTATGTTTCTGAACGGCTAATGTGATCGCATCAACTGCATTGAACTTGATTTTTAAAATATATCAAGAAGGAGTATTTGTTTAGAATTAGATGACGTTTGGCCCAAATACTGCAGGAATAACAAGGATGAACTGTTTATGTTCTAGGCTGTTACAACAAGCATATGGTCCGTCACATTGTAGAAGCAGAGCACACTATTTTCAAGCCTTGCAACAGAAGCTGGGATTTCTGCCTTCCCTGGGAAGCGAAGAAGAAAATGCATTTCTGTTCTCCCTGCAGAGAAAAGGGTGGCTATTCAGTTGGAGAAGTGCTATTACCTTCCTCCTGTTTTTCCCAGAGAAACTGGGTATTTAATAATTGTCTTCATAAAGCACTGCCTATGGTAGGGAGGAAAGAAATGGTTACTTCACACGAGCCCTGCCTCAGCATGCTGCTTGAGCCCATGACTGAATTTCTGGGTTGGGTTTCACATGAGTTCCCATTTGATGCTCATCACCAGCACAACTGAGCACCTCCCAGCAGTATATTAAGCAACATGTTCAGCATTTCTCCCTCAGGGAGAGAACAGATGATATGAAAAATAGTCACAGAGTCACAGGAGTGTGATTCACTTCTGGTTTTGCGGGAGGTTTTTGTTTTTTTTGTGGAAAGCAATGAAATTTACTGTAGCTTTTTGAGGGTGTTTATTTCTTGGGGAGAATAATGACAACAAGGAATGATGACCTTGTATTTATTGTAGAAAGTCTTGTTTGCTCCAGAGAAGTTCTTAACTAAAGAAGTCATCCTTGACATTTTGTCCTACACAAGTAGTTTGCCTTGTCCCGTGCCTTTGATGCCCTGCACTGATGGCGGTGAGTGCCTTGGACATGAACACCAGTGTAAAACTAGTTGATGGGAGTAGCAAGAAGCAAGGCTGCTTGGACGGACTCTCCAAATCAGCATTTCTTGGTGCTTGGTGCTGCAGTTTGTTGCACCAACTGGCCTTTCCGGAGCCTTTAAGGCATCTTGTTTTTGCTGCGAAATCAGTGTTTCATCTAATTATGAATTTGGTCTAATTCCTCCTACCTCTGTCCTGCCCGAAGGATTATAAGGAAGCTCTACATTTTCTGTTTTGCAGAAGAGAACTTCACGGGGATAAGTTTATCTGAATTGCTGGAGTCACACAGCAGCTTGTAGCCATAACGGAAATACAAAACCATTTTCAGCAGCCTGATGCTGAACTTCCTGACCTTCGACTTCAGATTCATTTGCACTCAGCTTGTCCTCCAGCTGTGGATTTCAGTTCAAACTACAATTTGAGCGACTCGCCTCCCCCAGCCTTTAATGAAGATGTTTACCTGAGTCGCATCTGTGCAGTCTTGGCTTAGTGGAGGAAGGCCCAAGGCTGGCCTGCCAGAGGTGAGATAAATTGGGACTGAAATCCCCTGGGAGAGCCTGAGGTGTGAAAGCTGTTTTGCTGTGACTAGCTCTCATCAGTAATGATAACCCCTCAATTTTGTGCCACCGAAATTCACCCAAAATTACATGCTAAATATAAATATTCATTTTATAAATATGCATGTTAATTAAATATACATTTATTTTAAATGCATGTGTTAATTATACATGTTACATCAGATCACAATTAAGTCAATAGAAATTGGAGATTTGCATATAATCATGCTTGTATACTAATCAGTTGTCAGTCTAGAAAGCCATTTTCTGCATTTAGACAGAATATAGACCTTGGTCCAGTGATCAGTTCAAAGATTGAGTAGCAGCCTTGGTTCTTTTGTTTTTATGGATATTCCTCCTAGAAAAGAACAGGAAGAGATGTGACTCCTCCTTTTCAGTGCATAAAGGATGCCCAATATTTCCTTCAGGTTTTATTCTCCTTCTTCCAGGAGCCCTGTAGAGTCCAGATTTTGGCCAAATGAGGTTACTCCTCTGACATGTCAAGACTGGCGTAAACCTACCTCAGCAATTTCATTTGATGCGGGATGCAAATTCTGTCTGAGCGACACACATTGCTCTTCTGATGTGCTGCTTAAATGTAACTTCGCCTGACCCCAGATCTGGGAAAAATATGCGCAATTCCACAAGATGTGCTGGCTGGTTATGGTCGTATTGCCTTGTCTGCCTGTTGATTTCTGCAGGCTCTGAGAGTTTGGGGTGCTTATTGTAGTTTTGTTCTGGGCTCAACTTAAATACAGGGTTGGAGCCTGTACTTACTGTATGAAAAGCCATTTGAGATGACCATGACTTTGGTTCTGTATCGGTGTAGGGGAAACGTTTTTTCTCCAGTTCCAATACAAGTGTGTAAGCGTCCCTGAGAAAATACCCGAGGGCTGAACTGTTCAGAAAGCAGTGTTATTTCGAGAGTTTTGTTTATCTGAAGTGTTTCTCTAATGGAAGGAGGTGACGTTTAGGGTTTTGTCTTACACAGATGTACTCACTGGTGTCAAGACTTCGCACAGCAGTGAGTGTGTAACCGAGGCCATCCTTGCTCGGCAGCGTGCTTGTCCACACTATAAAGTGCCGTCCAAGCCAAAGGAATCGAGTGCATGTGTAGGTGCTCTGACGCAGGAGATTCCTTCCTTCCAGGGATCAAAGAGGAGATGAGCGTTTGGCTCCTGGTGGCTTTGGCAGTGGGATGTGATGCTGTTTGGGTATAAGGTCCCCATTCAGAGAAGCTGTTAAAGACTTGTTTACCTTTATGCATATGAGCCCTGCCAAGGAATTGGGTTTATGGTAAGAAGCGTATCATTAAGTCAGGGCTGCTTTTGTGACAAAATAGTTTTGCACTGATTTTGGGGGGGAATATGAGACAGTGTTGGCGTGCTTGTTCCCCCAACATTCTCCCCACATGCTCAAAACCTTAGTTTGGGATCACAAGCAGGACTGTAGTCATAGAATTACAGAATGGTTTGGGTTGGAAGGGACTTAAAAGATCATGTAGTTCCAACCCCCCTGTCATGGACATCTTTCACCAGACCAGGTTGCCCAAAGCTTCATCCAGCCTGGCCTTGAACGCTTCCAGGGATGGGGCCTCCACAGCTTCTCTGGGTAACCTGTTCCAGTGCCTCACCACCCTCACAGTAAAGAATTTCTTCCTAATACCTAATCTAAATCTCTCCTCTCTTAGTTTAAACCCATTCCCCCTTGTCCTATCACTCCCTGCCCTTGTAAACAGCCCCTCTCCAGCTTTCCTGTAGGCCCCTTTTAGGTACCAGTAGGCGGCAATTAGGTCTCCCTGGAGCCTTCTCTTCTGCAGGCTGAACAAGCCCAGCTCCCTCAGCCTGTCCTTGTACAAGAGGTGCTCCAGCCCTCTGACCAACTTTGTGGCCCTCCTGCAGTAGTCACTGCAGTGTCTTTCAGTGAGCTCTCCCTATTTCTTGTTGACTTTTACTCCATGGCTTTAAATTCACTTTTCCTCAGAAGCCTTATTGTTAGAGTTCTATTCACCCTGAATAGTTTGTGGGTTAAAACCCATCAAACTATTAAAACAAACCCTGTGAAGAGTACCTATTTCATCAGTCATTTTAATCTTTAAAATATTTGCTTCAGGTATCCAGGACACCATTGATTGCTTGCTGTGTTATGTAAATCTGCAGAAGAAAATAGGTCACTCTTCAAACTATCTTCTTGTAAGGATGTAATTAAGCTGCATTAAGACGATTACTGTATTTTAAGTATCTACTGATTTTTTTAAAAAACAATGTAGTTTTAGGTTTTGACAGTGATATAATTTCCTATTTATTATGTTTTAATTAAAAACACCAGTAAATAGGATTAAAGCCAATTGTATGGTAATTTGATATAACTATTGCAATCCTGAAGTAATATAGTCTACAGTACATTAATAATAGAGGGGGGAAGGGGAAAGAAAAGCCCTGCTGATTATTCAAATCAAGAGTTCTGGTAAATAGGAATCCTGAACCAGACACCTCCGGATTCTGCTCAGGGTTGTGTCTGCATCTCTTACCCATTAAAGCAATGATGTGCTTGGTCTGAACTTGAAGCATCCCAGAGGTTTTTGTAGGTGCTGGGAAGGTTGGCAGTAGTTTTGATGCTAGTGTTACGACTTTGGCTCAATGCATCCTAAAAATCTGTATTTTGGCTTTTTGCATATGTAAGAAGTCAGATGAACTGAAAAGCTCAAGGACTGAAGGTGGAATAGATTTCGAGATGACTCCAGAAGGTTCAGAAAGCATCTGGAATTTATACCACCTCTCAAAAAGGGAGAGAGCTTTTAGAAAGCAGCTACCTTGCCATGTCCATAAGAATATAACCGTAAATATTACTCATCTTTGCATGAGACTGACCTCATATCTTTTATTTTAAAGAAGAAAATGCAGTAGGCTTATTTGTGGGTTCCATCAAAGCTGATGGTGTTATGGCTGCAAGGGAATTTACTCAAGTGAGGTGAAAAGGGACTAGAACAACTGTAATCTGGCCAAAGAGAGGGCTGAAAAGGCTAGGTGGAAGGGAAGCTCTTTGGCTGGAGGAAGCCTGTTCGAGGTCGTCCTCAGGGATGGAATGTTGGCCTTGTCATATTTAATGTTTTTATCAGAAATCATGGAGCACAAACTGTTGAAACTTGCTTTTGAAATTTGTAAATGATGCAAAGACAAAAGTTGTACATCTCATCATAAAGAACCAGATGACCTTGTCATTGAGGTGGAAGAGAAATGGGATAATACTGTTGCACCAGATTTTAAGTCATGAGTGTAAGAAGTAAAAAGAATTTCTGCCATGAGCAGGAAATGCTGCATTTGGACATAATGGTGGAATCAGACCTACATGTATTAAGTATTCTCCTGATCACAAACTTATGGCCATTATTAACGACCAGGGTTAACACAAGCCTGGAATGTGTCATGTGAAATTCTTGCAGTTGGAAAAACATGGGTGAAAACACGTGCAGAGAGGTGAAAGAGGAAAAGCAGAAGCTTCCTTTTACAAGGGAAGGCTACAACAGCCTATGTATTTGGTCCAGGTAAAATTAAAGGTCTTTTCATAACAAATACGGAAAAGATTCAGCATAGGGAAAGAGCTATTTGTGAGGAAGAATGACAAGTATTATGAATAAATAGGTGCTAAGAGGCCAGGAGTATGTTTTTTGCCTCTCTGAAGTCTTCATGACACTTTTACTTTTGATAGGATTCTGACAGGTGAAATGTCTTCTGGAATTTCTGGGTCCTCAGGGCTGCTGTGAGTCCCTCTTCTAGGGACTAGACATGTGGATGGGGAGGTCCACTTCAAGGCCATTACCCTCTGTAGAAACACCTGCAGAGGGATTAATTCACGGATGTACGTGAAAGCAGCACCTGGAATGGAATCTGGCATTACAACAGGGAAGTCCCCCCCAGCCTGACCTGCCACCTAGCACGAGAAGAGGCAGAATTTAACCTGGTCTCGACCGCCACAGCAGCACCCTGAAATCCTCTTCTGAGAGCTGCTAACTAAAGCGTTTGCAGGATGAGCAGTGAAGGTGGAATTTAAGGAAAGCAAAAGGAGTGTTTCAAATTACAGGTTTGTAGCTGACTACTGCTAGTCAGTCAATTTTACCCAATTTGCACTCATGAATACAGATATTTATTTTTTTTTTCCTTTTCTCCTTGATGCACAGGTGCACCCCTGCTGCACCAGGCATATTATTCCAGGCTGCTGTGAAGACGTGGCTGCCAGGATAAGCTGTTACAGTTAAATTGTATATCTATATTATACAAGATATATAAGACTTATTCATATCTGCAAATATTCACTTACAGTAATTATATGCAGAATTACACATTATATATATACTTTGAGAAAAAATCAAGCTAACCAACTGCCAGCTATGGGTTTTGTCATTTCTACCCTCTCTTCTCCTTCGTCCCAAACATCTTCAGGAGTCCAAGATAACATTTTTAAATAAACATTTGGGCATTTAAGTAAAACTCTTCTCTGTGCAAGGAAAAATATTGTGACTTTTGCAGCCTAACCAGTAATCGCTCATTGGTCCTTCCTGGGATATAAATTAAATCTGTTTATTAATCTGAAACAAACAGCAGTACCATCTCGGCACTACTGAACAAATGAACACCGCACACTTTATTTTAAATGTAGCTTGTGGAAATGTTACTGTTGGTGCTTACCTAAACCTAAATCGGGTGAATAATTAAGGCATAAAGATGTGTTAATTGGTGGGGTTTTTTTCCCATCTTGATTTTGCTTAATGGATATGGCTCATAAATTTGTATCCAGATAGGGAGTGAGACGTATTTTGTTTAAACTTGTATTCCAGGCATGTCCTTGGAGGTACCAAGCACCCCGAAATCATCTGACATCTGTGGGAGCTGCAAGAGTTCAGCCCTGAGCAGAAAATCAGGCCCTTTGTGTTCTGAGAATGCTAATCCATTGTTATGGTTTCCTTTTAAACCGAAAATAACCCCGATGTGTGTGCTGTTCACTTGGACAGGTGCTAGAGCCGACAGCTCGAGGTTTAAGGGCAGGGGTCAAGCAATCAAAAGTGGTCCTCTCTTGCATAGATCATCAAACAGGGAGTGCATCAATGGGCTCAGCGGCGAAGGCTGGGAATTAATCAGCTCAGCCCTCGGTGTTTAGCCATGCTGATTATATACTGGCAAAGTGAGCATGAGATGACAGGCCAGAGGAGCTAACATAATAGGAGTTCGTTCCCAACAAAGGCAGGGAAGAAAGATCAATTTGCAATATTCTTTTCTGTGCCCATGCAACAAAGCAGAAACATGAAAGCAGAACATTAAGGGATGCTCCCTATGAACTGGACAAATCAATAAACATCAGTGGTAAGGGGAAAAGAAAAAAGTTTCTCGTTCTGTTGTGTACCCTGAGGCCTTTTCTGTCTTTGTGAAGCGCTGAGTAGCAGTGGCCTCTGTCATGTTTCCTTTCACCTACATGGTGTCATCTGCTTCACTCTCAAGGTGAATGCTGGTTTGCACCATCTGAGCAAGTGTTTAAGGAGATTGTTCCCTCTCCTCGGGAAGAGAGCTGGGTGCTCAGCTCCATTTCTGCCTCAGAGCTGGGGCTCGGCACTGGGATTTGGCGCTTGCGCCGGGCGAAAGGTTTCAGTGATTTCAAACATTCCAATCTGGAACTTTTGGGTAAGCGCCAGTTGCTTTCATAGGGAGCAACCAGATGCAAAACCGGATTTGATGTATGGGAGTTTAACTTTCCTTGGAAAATGAATTCCCAGAAGCAGTAGTTAATAATGTTAGAAATCCAGTGACGGAATAGAGATGGATCCAGTTTGGGGAGACTAATACTGAGTTCTAGTAGCATTTGGGAAAGGGAACTACAACTGAAAAGGGAAATGCTCAGTGCAGACACTGCCAAATCTGCTTTGTGTCGGGCCAGTTATTTTATTACCCTAAACATTTGGCTGTGAGAGGTCGGCCTGTAAACGAAAGTATTTCCAGCAGCGTTACAGCTTTGCACTGGCCATTTTCACCCATATGTGAAATATCTTTTAGATGCACATTTGGTCTGTGCTGTCGATGAAATAAGTTTTCTTTTGGCTTCCTGATGGCTTTGGTGGAGGAGTTCTTGCTGTCTTGGCACAGCTATATATATATATTTTTTTAAATCAAATAGTGTAAAACACTGAAGCACCCATCCAAGCATCTGATCGCTGCCTTTATGACAAAGCACGTTGCACGAAGAGGCTGTTACCTGCTGGCAGGGAACTGGTGATGACTGTGGGGCAGGTGAGGACCTTGTCAACCTGGGCACGTTCTCCCTGCACCCAAGCACAGCAGCAGAGCTGGTCTGAGGATGGCACCCGTTGGCGGGATGCAGTCCGGGCCCCGGTGCTGGTGGTGGCAGTGGTAGCTGCAAAGTACTTTTCTGGTGAATAAGCTCTGAAACACTTTGGACTTCACAAGATTTTTGGTTTTGTCAGCAATTTTATTAAATTATTCTGATATTTAGGAACTGTTTTCCCCAGCTCTCTAACAGGGCACGTGCAGCCAGGAGGAATGCAGAGCGCGCTAAAAAGAAACAAAACTCAGCAGATGCTAACCCTGAGCGTTGACACCTCCTGCCAACGGGCTGTTTACTTACAGAGCCAAAACAGGCCGTCACCAACTTATATGTGATATAAGTGATGTTATGGCTAAGGCATTGGTGGGAAGGAGAAGGTTTTTGGCTCACTACTTTCTGACAGATTCAGAGGGTGAACAAATTCAGAAAAAGTCTGGAGAAACCAGTAGTTTCCTTCTTTTATCCATGATCAAGAAGTCCAGCGCAGGGGATGCAGGAGAAGTGGGAACAGTTGCAGAAGCCAAACTTGCGTGTTGGGTTAGTGCCTGGTGAAGTACTGCAGAGCCAAGGAGTACCAAGGATGCCTGGTAATTGGGAAAAGTAAATTGATGCCAGTTTTCTAGAACAGATCATCTCCCTGTAAGCAGTGCAGCCATGTACCAAACGCAGATCTCTGGTATCCTGCTAAACACGACACAAGTTGTCTGGCTGCTGTGTTAGCAGAGAGCTAAGCTGCTCCCTGGAGGGAGCCCTAGGCTGCGGCGGCTTCCTGCATGTTCTTGAGGGAGATTGAGAAGAAACCACAACCTAGGTAATGTAGTGAGTCTTGCAAAGTGATAAGTAAATTAATAAAAGCTGGGGAAGGGGTTACTGAGAGAGGTGCAGGGGCTGGTGGTGTCCCTCTGTTAAGCTGTGTATCATCAACAGTGCTTACTCACAACGCTCCAGGGAGTGTTGGTCTTCTAAAAGATCTGAGCTAAACAAGTCGCTTTTGCACCCTTCACAGACTACACTGGGGTTCCCATGGACTTCGTATGCAGAAAATTCCTTGTTTTGTAACCGGTTTTGTTTCTCTGTGATGAGATTGCGTGAACCTGAGGGTCCTGAAGTAATCAGAGGGCTACTGAGGATTTAAACTTTTTCTAACTGCAACATTTGTTTAAAAAATATTATATTAGTATGTAAGAAATTACACAAAACATAGATTTCCCAGGAAACGAATCTGTCTCGGGAGTTAATTCTAGTTAGAGAATCAAAGAGCAGAATTTGTTATTTATTTCACTTTAGCATTCCATTTTGTGCCAGCTCACTTAGTGCACGTACTGATCATTTTTCTCTGGATAGCACGCAGCTATAGTTTTTTTGGCACTTGTTGAGGGAGAATGTGAAGTGTTCAAAGGTTAGGTGGGACAGCCGATGTCCCACCTACATGAGCAGGAAATGTGCATGAGGCTTATGGTTGCAGGATATTTCCACTAAAATAATCAGCAATGGAATAGTTAAGGTAGTGATTTTTAAATATACTGTCATCTTCAGTGTTTTAAGCTTCAGGAATGGAAAGCCAGGGCCATATGCGTTCTTCTCTAGGGACCTCTTCACAATGAGAATGGTAGACATTTCCAATTATCTATCTAACCTGATGGAAGCTGGACAGAGGAAAAAATAATACATAAAATTCTGAGGTTTAGTTTGGATAGGCAGGAAAGTTCTAAGTCACTTCTGAATACAGGCGCTGAAAAGCTGCGGTCACCTGAGTGGACTTGAAGATGTTACTTGAAAATCTTGTCAATTGACGAGAACCTTTTGGACACGCAGGTAGTTAAAAATGGAACAGGAGTAATTACTGGTGTCTCTGACCTAACAAAAGTGCTCAGAATTTTTAAGCAGATAAATGTTATCAACTCTTTCCATTGTGTAAAAAACCCACAGCCTATTGAAAAATCTGATTTTTGACTGTCAGGTGTACTATTATTTAATTTCAGTTGAATCTTGCTGTTTTACCCTGTGGAAGTGCTATTGCGTTTTGTGGAAACATCTACAGGTTTGTAGATATTTTTACTATTGTAATGGTGATGAAACAGAGATGAAATTGCAGGAAAGGATGCTAGAGACCACAGGGGAGGGAAAGGGTCTGGAAAGAAGTGAGGGGGAAAGGGACAAAAGAGCAGTGGTATCTTTTACCCAAAGTCATCATGCCCAATTCTTCCTTCGTTTCCCAGATTAGCATCCTTCCTGCTTAATTCCTCCTAAATTAAGGTATGGAAAATAAACAATTGCAGGAGGAAATGCCACAAAGGGTAAGGATGGCCATCTACCTCCTGCGTAGGTCAGAGCTGGTGCTGGGGATTCAGCCCCCTCTGTACAGGGATGCTACTCCTCGCTTATTTGGGGTGGTCACACTGGCAAACTATAGAAGATCTGGTTTGAAGTTGCTGCTGGTTTTTTTTCCTCCTTTTTGTTCTCTTATGTAGACGTGTTTTGCGCCACGTGTTTTGAAAATCCTGTGGAACATCAGAAACTTTCCGCTGAACGCACCTGAATTTCTTGAGTTGTGAGTGGGGTGGGTGTGGTTGTGGGTGGTTTTTTGAGGTTTTTTTGCCTTTCAGAGTTCAAGTTGGATATATCTTTGTCTTTGGGAGAACACGGCAGAGTTGGTATTTGCTCACCAAGAAATGTTTTGTGCAAGTTTTCGTTAAGTCTTTGTTCCGCGTCTTCTGAACGAAACCAATGCCAAATGCTGAAATACCGAAAAAACTTGGAAAGCAAACCTGATCGAGCTGATGTTAACTGACAGCCTCTTTGTTTGCCAGATTGTCTTAATTAGTTGTAGTTGATCTTCAAGGTATCCTGTCTTTTATGACTGTTAGTTTTGAGGATCATTGCAACTGCCTTTCGGCATTACATCCCACTGTTAGGGCTGACTAATTTTGACACCGTTCCAGCCAGCGCTCCATCTCTGAAATGCTCAGAACAGACTTTATCTCCACTTTGAGAATTCCCCAGAAGTTCTACTTTTCACATTCCCTTATTTCCTAATGTCTCTGGATGTACTTTGTGATATATCTGAGATCTGCCTGCATTCCGTTCCTCTCTGCTGTTATATCTGGTTTAGTTTATTTTAAGGAAAGTCGTGGCTAGTTAGTGCTATGATAGGCACGGTTTGCACATGGTTATACTGGCTCTTCTGACTTCAGGAATGTGAGGACTCCGGACAGTTTGTGTCTGCTGATTTTTCTGTTTGTTTTCTGGTAAAGTGAAACTGTGACTTAGAGCTCATTAAAAAAATTTCTTAGAAATTATCATTTTCGTCCTGCATGTGAATGAAAGCACGGTTGAAAAAGGAGATTTATTGGAAAAACTGGAATTATTCTGTTTTTAAGCATTTCTTAAAATGCAAGGTTGAATGAAAACATTTTCAGGTGAGTAAAATTCAGCATTTTGACATCACAGGGAAAAAGTCTAAAAAACCACAGACTTTTGAAAACACAATCACAGTCAACAGCTTTGCACAGTAGTGTCTAAAAGCTGACAAAATGCACTTTGGGTGCTGGACTTTGGGATTTGGTTTTCTTGGGGCTGTTCTGCGGTATGGCTCCTCCTGCCCCAGATATTCTGCTCTCTGCCCTTGGAAACTGCTCAGAGGTAGTTGTCACTTGTCCTGTCACTATCGCCAGACCTTATCAGTCCCGTTAGCTAGCTGCTTATCACGGAAATAAGCAGAAGTTTGCTCTGTCGTCTCCTGTAGCTGCCAAAAATCATTCACAAGCATTTTTTTCTCTTGCAAGATGGACATGAAACACCTGCTAATGTCAGACTAGTTAGTAAATCCCTTTGGACCCTTTACAGGAGGCTGCACACAGGCTGTTCCTTCAGTCCCCAGTAAAAATGTCTGAGCTTTTTCAAAAGTTGATGTTGATTTCTCTGTGACCTGCATCCACACTTACTCGCCCAACTTACAGGACTGCAAAGGGAACCTCATTTTCAGGGATCTCTGTGGATCCCTCTCTGGAACTCATCTCTCTTATCACGTCATGTTCTACACTGCATTCAAAAATAATTATGTATTAAGCAATGAAGGTCCTAGGTCGGCAGGCTTTAAAAAAAAGAGAAAATAAAATAAGAGCGGACTGGTTTGTAAGTAGCATGGCAATTACCATGCCAGTTGTTGCTGACGGTTCAGAAATCTCTTCCTCCAAGTTTGAGGGAGCCTTGTCTGTTCTTAGTGCTCCTGATGAGGCTACAGTGCCTATCTGCTCTGATTCACCGGTACAACCAATATCTGTGAACTCTCTGAGGACATTCTTGGCAGCTGCAGGACATAATTACCACATTTGAGAATATCTTTTAGGCATTTGGATCTATGGCTGGCTTTTTAGATTGCTCCCCTGCTAACTAATACGTTACTGGTTTGACACAATTGACAGCTGGCTGTGCTGGTGGCTAAAGAACTGCCTCTGGGGCTGTCTCGGAATGAGGTTAATGATGGGCTAGATGAGTTCCCCGCGTTTCCTATACATCATTTACCTGGAACTGTGCTCTCCGCTAGGCTCTCCCGCGATGACAAGGGATCTGACCAAATGGCCATACGCACTAAATGGTGCAGCTATTCCACTGGGCCAAATTTGGGCTTATTTACTGTTGGGGTTTTTGAAGTAGAGACAACAGGAGCAAAAAATGTCCTCTCTGAAAGTGTGCTGTTTTAATAAAGGAAAGGACTCTCGAACATCCATTTTGGGCTGGACTCATACTTGTTAACTGTCTGAGCATCCCTTATCTCTCTCACGTTGTTATGACCCACAAAGGAGCGTTTGTTCTTCACTGTGCTGTTGCTTTTCTGGCTTCCTCCCTACAGGACTTCTGGACACCGTGACTAATGATGAATTTGTGAAGCTTCTGTGTAGATCCCATGTCTATAAGTGCCTCACACATGGAAGTTTGATAGCTGTTTTTCTTGCGAAGCTTCATTTGTGGTCAGTTGTGCAAGGTGAAGAGCAATCATAATGTTGATATGCAGTGCTGATGTTTCAAACAGAGCCACAGGAAAATAATTATTATATTTGGGGAGGGCAGCACTAAAGGGATTTTTTTTCCCTTAAAGCTTTTCCTTCCTTCTGAGATGGATGAAATAGTTAAGTCATTTTAAAAACAAATTCCCATCCTCCCTGATTTAAGATCTATTCCTGCAGTATGTATGGCGTGGAGGAGATACTGTAGCATTTTTATGAGGAGATAAAATATTGGCTTAATGATAATTTGGCAAGGTTTCAAGGTATCTGAGAAGACTTCCTGGAAATTAAAAACAACTCAAATGTAAGAGAAAATTAAGCTAGTGACCCCCAAGTACAAAAGGGGAAGAGCTCAGACATCCATTCTTCCCTGCTCCTTGCTTTATTATCTTTTCTTCTT